>OZ012684.1:88718566-88796066 GCA_963942565.1 Maea johnstoni | reverse complement strand
CCATGGCAGCTGTGCAGTGTGCACCCCATAAACAAGTGGGTTACATATGTTTCATTCAGATTGCAAACTTGTATAATTGCATAACCTGCCTTAAGTATGCTGTACACTTTATACTAGGTTGCCAGACGTCTTTGATGAGGACTCACCAGTACCTTTGTGTAGTAAAACAACAGACATCTGCTGTGAATATCAAGCCTGCCTCAAAAGAATTGCTTGACTAACCATGCCATGAAACACACTCAATATAACCAGCCATTGTTTGTACAGTTTCCATACAAGTTCCAGCATAAAGCATATATCACATAACTACTCACCATGCAGCAGTCCTTGAATCTGCGAGCATCACCTGAGCAGGTGAAGTTGAGGCCCCACTCGCGGTTGGTCCTCGGGTCCTTCCAATGGACGAAGCATTCGGAGGAATGATGGACCTTGGTGCCTGAAATACATAGAGACACTGAAGTTAGCCACAATGAGATAAGTAACTGTTAACTGACTAAACATTCTACATGGCTTATATTCACTTATCTTCTGACTTCATTGTAATTTACGGTTAAGTTGCAATGTCTTTCCCTTGGTAATATGATATATTGGGCATTGCAGACATAAAAACCATCACAACAACTGAAATGGATATAAACAAGATATAATATATATATATATATATATGTATATATATATATATATATATATATATATATATATATATATATATATATATATATATATATATATATATATATATATATATATATATGCATACATACATCCATATGAAATTACATATGTACATACATACATACTTACATACATATATACATCAGTCAGGTCTATATCCATTCATTTGCATACCTATCATAATACCATTTCACAATGTTTACCACAATAACTTGCACATCTCAATTATCACTGATCACCATCATTACTTACCTGAAGCCTTTTCTAATCAATGATCAGGAAGAAATAAATTTCCATTGTTTGTAAATGCATCAGTTGTGAACCACACACCCACACTGTAGAAGCTTATGACTAATACACCATATAGTGTATGCGTTTACACAATAATAAACAGAGTTCAAAGGTTACATAGCACCTTGGCACTGATGGCCAATGCTCCCAGAATGTGGTCAATTTCTACTCATTGATCAATAACTAATCATCTCTTTAAGTAATCAACGCCTGAACAAAGAGATTGGTGGTAAGCACTACTAATAAGCTGAATCCAAGATTTCCAGGTAATTGTTTGGTGTTTGACCTACATACGGCGACTTTCCTCAATCAATAATTCTATTTTCAGGACAATACTAAAATGCAGCAGCTGTCATTTAAAATTCTAACTACTCCTGCCACCTGGTGGGAAGTTGCATAACTAATAATTCACTCAGATATAGTATCATTAGCACTCAATAGGAGGCAGCACTGACCAGGAAGCACACTTTCAGTCAGGGAGGGTTAAATTGAAGGGCCTGTCAGCCTTTCATTATCAGGACAATATAACGGTCACAGGCAAATATTAATATCTAGAGAAAAATGTTTATTCTAAGAAAAAAATCAATCAATAGTGATATGGCAATCTGAGAGAAATAGACTTTGTTGAAGAACTTATGAATTGGAAATACGTTATTTCAAATAAAACAATCAAAATTTACACTTAGTGGACTATCCAACATCAGAAGCACCTTATTAACTTATATTGTGATTAAATAGTGGCAGACTTAAAGCATCTTCCTAAATATTCCTTCAGGGTCTTATAAGCACTTGATAAACTTTTAATATGATTAAGCAGTGGCAGAATTTAAGTACCCTTTGTATACATAAAACCACAAGCCATCTTCTAATATTCCTTCAGGGTCCTGATGATTTAGAAGAAAAAATTTTGAACATAACTAAGAACAATGGCCGCCATCTTAAAGCAAGGCCCTTTTTGAACTGCTATTATTTACCTGTGATGTGGCCTGTGTATACACATCTGTATTTTACCTTTATCATGCTAATTAAATATATAATTTTATTAGTATACTTCAGTATTTCACTTACCAGGCTGAATAAGTTTGACGTCGAATATCTTCTCGACATGTCTGTTGTAGGATGTGATCTGGAAGACAGTCTCAGGTACGTCCTGGACGCAGGTGATGTTGACAGGTGCCACATCCTCCGACACCCTCTCCCACTTCAGCTCCCCGTCGCTGTCACATTTCACCTCAAAGATCTCAGCCCATAACCTGAAATACCCAGAAAGAAAGCTCATTAGATATCAGGGAAAATCGAGGCATCTTCAAACTTTTGATGTTGATGGAGGCAGTAAATTTTTTTTTTTTCTAAAACATGTGATGTTTATATTTGTCAGCTGATATTCCCTATCTCAGATACACAGTGATATGAAATATCTGGTTATATAATGACATTTCTAAATCTATTAATATTGGCAGTGGGTCATTTCCTCTGACATTCCTATTCACTTCTAATCCCCATAACATTTCTCAAAAACCTCTGGCCTTAAGCTATAACACATACAATTAATATTGACCATGACTTTGTAACATAATATTTCCAACTGTCTTGAGGTTAACACTGGAGTCAGCAGCTATTCATCCTCATCCACATCTGCTGATTGTAACACTATCATATTTTATCCCTAAAGCACTTTAAATTGATAAAAAGTTTGTGACATCATTTTTCCACACATTTTAATGGTAATATTTGGGTTTTCTTTTCAAATTAGGCCATTCCAATTTAATTACTTGTCTTACAAGCTTTTTTTGGAAAAACAATCCTGTCAGACTCCAAAAAAAGAGAAAAAAAGTCACCTTTGTCGTTTTACGGATGAAAGTGGTTTTAAAATTTTCTGTCAGACTCCAAAAATAAAAAATAAAAAAGTGCAAGTTTTAAGAATATTCTTTGTAAGGGTGATTCAATCAACTACAGGAAGCTATCATTGCTGTAGTAGAGCCTCAGACTTGAGGAGGTATACCTCATACCCTTCAGGTTACAGGGATTAATTGATTGATTGATTTTATTTAGTTGAGAATAGGCTTGTAGAAACATATCGTTACCAGTCCTAGTCGGCAGACTCTAAAAGAAATTAAAAAAGACGCATTTTTCAACTTTTTTTATTATTCCAAAATGGCTCATTTCCTACCTCCTGAGCTCGCAAGACAAGTAAATAAATTGGAGTGGCCTTAATTGTTTTTACCCACTTCACATTTCATCCAGCAAAAACTGATATATTAAGATGGCAGCCATTGCTCTTTACATCGACCCTAGAAATTGTATTTTGACATTTAAAACACTATTTGCCAACATGGTACATATCTCGAAATAAAGATGGCAGAAAGCAATTACAATGGATTTAGGTTTGTATATCGCATATCCAAATAAGAAATCCTTGTTGTTTGCTAGTCGTCAGGTGACAGTTTTCCCCGATTGTTCGCTGTAAGAACCTTGAACATAGAACTTGTGCTTATCGTAATTCAAAATTCATGTTGGGGTGGACGGGAGCTGATAATGAAGGCAAGAAGTGATTAAGATGGCTTTAATCCTTGCCGTTCGCTTTGCTTTGGACGAGTCTGATGTCTGTAGAATGAACCTAGAGCTAGAGGCACTTAAAGTAATTCAAAATTAAATTGATGTCGAATTTCACTGATCTGATGGTTTTCAATGTCTTTTTTATTCATTAAACTGACACCTTAATTCATCTCAGCAGACACTTTAATGTATATGTCTAGTGGTTTTCCACCCTTTTTTACTCACTGTATAAAGAAATGGAATTCTCTAATTTATCTGAGCATACAACAAAATTCACCTATTGTTTGGTTTTCCATGCCTTTCATTTCACTGTATCAATAGAATAAACTGGAATTCTGATTGATGTGAGCAAACACTGAAATGCACATATTTTGTGGTTTTCTGTGCTTTTTATTCACTCTATCAAAAACCAGAAATTCCAATTCATTGAATCGACACTAAAATGCACATATTCAATGGTCTACTATGCCTTTTTCTCCTCACTTCCTTCAGGCCTAATTTGTTCTGGTGTGGGAGCATGGCCGCACTACAGGGATCAATTGTCTGCGGCGCCTTCCCTTTGAATTAGATGAAATGTTGGGTGGCATTCACAGCTGAGCTGGTAGCGGGATAATGAGGTTACGACCTGGGGAATCCCTCCATTGGAGCCCATTACAGCAATTAGGAGCCGCTCATCACTCTTTGACAGCGCCCATCACAGCTATTGATCACAATCTACTGACGCCTTCCAAGATCTGCCCCTATATGGTGTGACATGTATCTGGTATATTCCAGGGTAGTAGGTACTTATATGTGAGGGGAGGTTTCATTTTCGGCCAAAATCTGTGGTACCAGAGTCCATCAAATCTATCAATCTCAATTGCTTGTTCCAAGCACTATCTACTGCCGTCCTACATGGTCCGATGTGGGTAGAGTATATAATGGTAGGAGCTTGTTTTATAAAAGGGAGAGGTCAAAAATATCTGGTACGAGAATCATCTGAACATACACTGTAGCATCAGAGTTCATCAAATCTATTGACCACAATTGCTTGTTTCAAGCAAGCACAATCTATTGCCTTTTCTGAGGTCTAAGGTGGATATTATATTCCTAGGTAAGGCATTATTTTTTAAGAGGATGGGTCATTTTCAGCCAAAATCTGTGGTGCCATAATCATCCATACAATCTATTGATCAAAATCGCTTGTTCCAGGGACGATTTACTCCCTTTCCAGATGCCCCCCAGTAGTCAAGGATCAATACATAGTATTACAGGGCAGGGGAATATTTTCTGTTACTTATATCACTTAAATCATTAAAAGCTTCAGTTAAAAAAGCTAGCACACTAATAAATTATCATAATTACTGGTGCCCTGGTAATGTCAAATAGGGTGAATATTTCTTGATACTTGTATCTCTTACATCTGGAAAAGTGTCAGTTGAAATACTGCTACCACGCCTACCAGACTGAGAAATTACATGAACCTCTGGTTCCGGGGTAATTTGAAATAGGGTCTCGGCATAAGGTGACTATTTCCTGCTACATGTTTTTCTTAAATGAAGAGAAGTTTTAGTTATAATGCTTCCGGGCTGAAAAACTGCTGGTTCCAGTGTGATATGAAATAGGGTGTAGGCATAAGGTGACTATTTTCAGCTAAATGCATCTCTTATATCAGGAAAAGTTTTAGTTATAATGCTTCTGGCTGAAAAACTGCTGGTTCCAGGGTGAGGTGAAATAGGGTGTAGGCACAAGGTGACTATTTCCTGCTGCACCGATCTCTTATATCAGGAAAAAAAATCTTGCATCAGGAAAAGCTTTTTGACTAGGAAATGGCTGAAAATTCTTTTTTGGGGGGATGATGTGAAATGGGGTGTTGGGAGAGCATGACTGTTTATCTCTCTGCCTGGATGCCCTCTCCGGTGTCCCTTGCTGCCTGTAACAGTAAAATCAGGGACTTTATCTGGGCAGGATCGTGTAGAGGACACCATTAACGCTGCCCCACCAGTAGCTACGGTGTCCACGCTGACTCCAGCTGTCGCAATATGAGCGGCCATTACGGTTATTAATGGCGGGATGAGTAGGAGATGCGCTGAGATATGGCCACTCCTCTCTCTAGGTCAGCATTGGAAGTGTATACAGAACAGTTAGTAACCCACTCACGCTAAAATACAAGGTGCGCAAGCCACACAAATCTGGATAAGTATAGCGAAATGAGGGAGGTATCTGAATGAAATCTTCTGTTTTTCAAAGTGGTAAATATGCCATCTCCACCTGTTTTTGAAATATTGTCGTCATTTCTCTGTTCTTCCTAGATCTATCTGATAATTTGGGAGCTTTTGGCCAGAAAGGGTTAATACTTGCTGGGGGCCTTGTGAATGAATGGGATCTCGCCGTGATAATGGCCAGGGAAATGGCAACTAGGAAATGATGGGATAAAAAAAACAAGTTCATAAGGACCTGACAGGTTGCATGGAACAAATGGATGATCAGACTTGGGTGTCTTTAGAATAAGACAAATTTTTGAAAGAACATTGGTTATATTGCATCAAAATGTTCCAACTTCTGGGAAATAGTACCCCTTCAAATATGGTTAATGCATCTTTAAATATAGGGAAATGGAGGGAAAATGAAATAATAGTTTGTAATCCATATGTCAAAGGTTTCAATTGCAAAAATCTCTGCAAAAACCTTTGGCATTGATTTTTCACACATATAATGAGGTAGGCTAACTGATTGGTGACTAGTTACAGAAATCAAGATACAGCTACCAAGGGACTTAGTCAGGACCTGTCCTGCAGTTTCCCGAAAACCTCCTTTTTGGAGAGGCAAAAAAATCCTAAAAAGAATTTTGAATTTTGGGGGGTAATAACCAAATATTTTCCTAACAACTTTCAGGACATAGCTGAAGTGTAAGTTGGCTTTTTTTTAACGCAATAGGCTATCAAATGTAGTTGGTATAAGGATTTGAAGTAGAGTAGTGACTAAATCTGGACGGGCAGATATTTTGGAATAGCTGTTTTGGACAGGCATTTTTGAAATCATCGCTTAAAGACCCTGCAGCTACCAGTACCATACCTTGCTTTCTCTTTCACTGCAATATGAGATTAGACATTCTGGGAATTATGGGGTTAATGAAATACACTGATTCAAAGAGTATTTCTCTAGTAGGGGAACAATAGAAAATGGCTGCCCCCACCTGACCTGTCCAATGAAGTGATTCTGGCGAGATCTGCTCTAACATTATTAGTTGCAGACTTGGCCGTGCCGTTATTTCCTGATTTGATCACTGCCCACAGTTAAGCGTCAAATCTAATAGAGCTAGAGCACACCTACTGGACGAGAGTGCTCTCCCGGCATGCATGAGAGATTCATAGGGGGACATCACCCACCAATGGGTGAGTTAACCTATTCACGACCAAAGACCTCCTACAGGACGAGAGTGCTCTTCCGGCATGCATGAGAGATTCATAGGGGAACATCACCGGCCACCAATGGGTGAGTTAACCTATTCACGCCCAACGACCTCCTACAGGACGAGAGTGCTCCGGCATGCATGAGAGATTCATAGGGGAACATCACCGGGCACCAATGGGTGAGTTACCCTATTCACGCCCAAAGACCTCCTACTGGATGAGAGTGCTCCGGCGGCATGGAGAGATTCATAGGGGAACATCACCGGGCACCAATGGGTGAGTTAACCTATTCACACCCAAAGACCTCCTTGACATTTGCCGTCAGCACCAATGACACTTCTCGTAATAACTTTAGAATCAAGCGAAGATTCACAAAACATTTGGAGGAAAATTATGGCACACATTTATTATTGAAAGTGTTGTTATGGGCACAATGAGAAATTTCCCACTATGTCACACTATTGGTTTGTACCACCTTGCTGCCCGCCAATGAGTCTGAATTCATCAATATATTTTTATAACAAAGGTAGGCATTATATATAGAAAATGTAACGATACTATTATTAATCAAAACCATAAATTTACATGTCTTCACTGATCAGGTATAAAAAAAACTAAAAAACATATCTATCTGAATGATAGCAAACAACTCCAATAAATGGCCTAACATTTTTGCACATAGCATCACATATTTCTGAAGTAACCAAAAAAAAAATTCAAAAAAAAAAATCAAATAAAAAAAATCAAAAAAAAAAATTCAGCCTTTTCAGAATATATGTGGAGGATTTTCTATTGCACCACCTGAAATCAATTTCTGCCAATCCTCAGTGATTGATTCCCCTGCTGCGGTACCATCAGAACAATTTATCCTGCCCGTTTGTCAGTCACTTTAATGGGGCAATGCATCATTGTGACAACTGCATTTAGTTGGAGATATGTGGGCTCTTTCTATCAATTGACAAGACGTTCAGTCTTCATAACATTTTCTTCACGACAAACAAAAACAGCCTTTGCCAGCAATCATCAGCATTCCCTTTGCAAGGGAATCTTATGCATTCATACTGCAGCATATATTCTCTCCTTGATGACTTACTATCCTTGAACTCTTAATTTGCATAATGTACCACTTGAGTGTACATCAAAATGTCTCCTAACGAAAACAAGTGTAGTAAACAGATCCTTTACATTCTTTATAGCCCATTCATGCCTGTTGCGCCCAAGACACATCCTCACTACTTATGTGATATCTTTGTGACCAGAGCTTTTTTTTTTAAATATGTGTAGAATATGTTGATCAGGGCCTAAACCACATATCTCCTTCAAATATATTGTTAATGTATGCCTATTTCCAAATTTGCCCATTACATGTCCAGCTACAACTATTACATGCCCAGATGGCATTAGTCAAGGAGATTGCCATTTGCATCTGGTGTGCACATGGTCTAATAGCGTGGAACTCATCTTCTAGAATAGAGTAAAATCTGAAAAAATTGTTCAAGATGTTTTTTTTAACACAAATGGAAAAAAAGACTACATTTAATATTTTTGCATAATATTACTTCTTTATCAATTTTTTTATGTGTCACGCCATGAGTATTTAACCTCCTGACGTGAATACATGTAGTTCAAATCACAGAATTCTTACCTGAGCAGGTGAGAATCCCTCTTGGCTGACCAGGGGGAATCTTCGTCTCGGTAGCTCTTCTTCCAGAGCGGTGCGCAGAGCTTGTTGCCCATGCTGTTACTCTCGACTCTGGTGGGTCCTTGTGGCCATCTCACAGCATCGGCATCCGCATCCGAATCTGCATCTGCATTGGCCAGACATCAAACAAACCTGGAGAAAATAGACATAACTCATGTACTTCCCATGCTAATAGTATACTACTATCTCTACTTCTATTTTAATAAGATAAGCATATATGTCATATACCTAAAACTGCAATGGCATTAGGTTCTGTGAAGGCATCAGAGAAACCCTCTAAAAGAAATTTATGCCAAATATTATTATACATTACTTCCTATAAGTAAGAGTGCCTGCATCAACCTCAACAACCTCAATGGCATTTGCATCCTCAAGGGATAAGGCATCATCCAAACCCTAAAATTATGAAAAGAAAAACACTTTTTAAGACTGAAGGGTTCTTGCACTGAAATCAAAAACTGTAATGGCATTAGCATCTACAACAACATCAAACAAACCCTGAAAATATAAAAGTAGTAGCATTGATGTCACATATTATGTTTAATTAACCGCCTACAATATCTAAAGCTCATAGTACCTCATTCAGTATGTACACTATTGAACCAGCAACAGCATCATTAAGGTTCAGACGTCAAACCTGCCTGACGAATAGTAAAACACCACACGTACATCACACAGCAGCAATCACTTCTACAACCACCACACCAACAGCCTGTGCCCAATTTGTCTTCTTCTGCAGTTGCTATTCAGGATATTCATGGTATTCTGGAAAACTTGCGTTGGGAAATAAAGAGACAGAGAAGAACGCTGGAAATGTAGAGCATGTCGAGAATAGAGTGTGTAAGATTAGGGAGGCATGAGAATAAGAAACTGAAAGATGATGATAAAATGCTAGATAGGAATGGGAGATAAGTGAAAATACACAGCCACTCATATAGACTTGCTACTACATGTCTGTGTTTGATAACTGTCTTAATGATCTACCAAGAGTTGACTTCAGTCAAAGTTTATTTCTATTTTCAACCTCATGGCGGAGCCTCTTGAGCTAGAAGCCATTGCAGCCATTTTGAAATGCATTCTTTAGAAGGTTAAATGACCTCTTTTCAATAAAAAATGACTTTTTTGATTGGGCAGTATTCCAGGTCCATATATCACACAAATCTCTCACACCTTTGTGGTGACATCAGCAGAAATGTGACAATATCTAAGTTGAGGCTTTCTGCCAAAAATACTGCCCGTACAAAATGGACATACATGTTGCAGCCAAAGACCCCAGGCATTGCCTCCCAACTTAAAGGGCCCGAAACTAGCCACATGAGTTGCAGTAGCAGAAGGACCCAATAGGCAAATTGAAGCCATGGGAACATTAATGGCAGCAAGAGAAGTAATAGGGATGTCAGGAGCACTGGACCATTTTATGCCTCCACTCACAGACATTGCTTTCCTCTTTAGCTGTCAACTAAAGAAATGCCTTCTCCTCTCTCGCAGCAGGGGAATACAACAACTGAGAGATATGGTATGGAGAGCTCATTCATTTTCAGCCAAATCAGAGATAAGTTGTACTTATTCCATGCACTTTGTGTAAAAGGAAGATTTAATGAATGCTTTGAAGAAGGACTGTTCTGAAGCCGGAGTGGTCATAACACTGTTCTTCTACTACTCCCGCATGTCTCTCAAAGCCACCAGGGCTCCTGGATTTCAATCTGCTCCAAGGCATGTGAAAGTTTCAAGTGACATTAGTTGGGAGGTTTTCTATGTGAATTCTGGTTTCTCCCACCATTTACACAGAAGAAAAAGCTATGATGAACAAAATTCCAATTCCAATTATGAAACCCTCAAGCCTCATCTCAGAATTAACCCTTAACCCTTATGCTGGTGGTGGCTAATTTGGCTGTTACAAAATGATGCAAAAAACCTGAAAACTAACTGAACACCTGGGAGATGGGCACTCATCTGATAGTACTCTGCGAGGGTTGACAGGGTTTAGATGATTTTCAAAAATATTTTGCGTCCTTGTACTTTGGAGGAAAGTAGCCTCAATATGGGAGGTGTTAAATATGTGTAGGGTGTGAGATGCCTTCCTCATCCTCCCTAATGAATCACCCCCAAACAATACCCCTCAAAACAAGTATAATTTGCTTCATTTATAGCCCAAGCCTGCTCGCCAGCATTGGAAGGGTTAAAGGTACCTTTCCCTTCAGTAGCATGTATAGAGTGCTGTGACCTTGGCAAGGACACTGGGTACAATGCCGTGAGGTGGCTGTGCAAGACAATGAGCAGCGTTCCTCTCCATCAAGATTGTGTTTTTTCGTTCGGTGCAATTTGTAGTTTTGGGCCGACGTTGAGGAAGAATTGGTGTTGATTTGACAGGAGCAAGAAGCAGCTGAGCTTCGTAATGAATCACAATTTGCCCCGTCGCCACAGACGTCACTGCGGGCAGGCGGAGCGCGATCTGCGCAGCACGGGGGGCGACTGATCCCCCGGCCCTCATGCATAGTGCATGTAGTGCATCCATCGTCAACCGGCAACCTTTTATACTTACACTCTGCAGGGGGAAGGCAGATGATAAAAACCAAGACAATTAAGGATAAATAAATAGTAATGAATTAGAATATGAGACTATTAGTAAAGTAGGCAATCACCCAAGTTTGATATTCATCTGACCAGAGATTCAGTAATTGAAAAAAATATATGCCAAACTTTAAGTACCAAAAGGTGCTCTGTCAAATTGAAGTCTACTTTAGCGATAGAAGTCTAAAGGACATGTATAAATTACATTCTGGCTGTCACCTTCTTGTATGATTTCACATTCCTTTTCCTGATAAGAGTATTACTTTAAATTCACCCAACTCTTATAATAATCATCAAGTGTTCATTCTCAGCCATTCATTGAGCGTCTTGAATGCTTTGATTGTGCCAAACATTGGCAACATTCCTATAATCACATTGTAATGCTGCATGCTTCCAAATACTTGCAATGTGGTAGGTCAATTGACATTGACATTTTGTTCAATACCCTAATAAGGCCTAAAGATAATTCAGAGATTGCTATTAAATGGTTGACAAGGAAAACCACAATTAACCCTCTGTCACTGGTTACATCCTCACATGCTGAACAAGATATGAACGCTACACCTAAAATGGCAGTGGTGGGATAAAGTGTACAGTAGATGCTAGGACCCCCGGCGATGGGGCTTGTATTCCAGATGGTGCTGACACCTTATAGCCCTTTTAGAATGTAAGGGTCTTCAGGTATAAGACCTATATGTGAACCATGCTCTTTTACTGATCAACAACAACAATATCTGTTACAATTTAAGTAGACCTACATATTATTGGATAGATGTGTGTCACGCCAAAAATCAAACTGGACATGACTTCAAGAGGCATTAACCACCTCTGGTAACACTAACATTTAACAGTGGTATTAACATCTGCACTTACACATTACTTGAAGGTAGCCTATGTATCAGAATAGGAATGATTGCATAGTGCACAAAGACTGCAAAACGCCAAGCTTTTTAAAGATGTTTTGAGATCTAGGTAGAAAGTCATTTATGACATTCCAATTATTTTAGGGGTCTTAAAGGTCGATATATTTTGGGTATATATATGGGTATTGAGGCGAAAGCACATACAAATACCAGTACACCATAAATATCATTACATACAAAATAAATCTTTGCAGATAGATGGACATTGTTGATTCATAACATGTTGCTCCACCTCTCCAGGAAGAGTGAGAGGATCATAGCAGGAAGTCACAACTATAACCACAATCTTCTAAATAATTCAGCCATCAAAATCTTATACATTTTGGCTGAAGTAAAGGGCATCCAAGGTCCATGAAAGCATACATACAAGTTACAGCAAATTTGAATGATTTCCAAAAAAGAGGTTACGACTATCTGAATGTATTATATCCTTGTTAGGGTATGAACTCTCTTTCGATGTAAATGGATTGGACCAGCCTTTTGTTATAATCCATTCATGCCTGGAGATCTCTTTGACAAATCTCATCTCCATTGAAGTCCATGCACCACAATGGATCTGAATAAAGCCACAATTATACAATGCATTCCTTTGACTAGATGCTATCTGCATTTGAACTGAAGAGGAAGATTCATTAGAGTGGCCTGCAAATGAAATTGTTTAACTTAATTTAAATTGTTATTGAATATGATTGAAAAACATTACTAATATATTCCCTTCATTGTGACTTTATCTATCCCCCCAGCCACCAAATTGCCCCCCCCCCCCCCACACCCCCCGCTGAAAAGTGTAGTACCTTTGGCCCCTATGTGTGTGTGTGTGTGTGTGTGTGTGTGTGTGTGTGTGTGTGTGTGTGTGTGTGTGTGTGTGTGTGTGTGCGCGCACGCGAGTGTGTGTATTTCAGTGCGTTCTCCAATCATGCCTGTCACAAGTATCGTGCGTGACAGCTCACCGAAGTCCCCCCCCACAATATCTCAAAAGCTGCCAAATGATTAGCCACACGTAGCAGAATAATCCCCATTATTGCATGAAGCCTCCATGAGGAAGCCCATGGACTCCTTAAGCAAACAGGCATGCCGCAATATGCAATAAAACCTGACAAGCCAGCGCTCGATTAAATTGGATAAACGCCGGGAAGAAAAGAATCAACCGTCTGATGACTTATTCAGATTGGGGCGGCAGCGGAGCAGGAAATATTATAAAGAGGAATCCTCCCTTGGTCTTCTATTGTGCTGCTCAGGTCTCTACTCTGATCAGTTAAACCATTTATTATACCAGAACTCTGTCACATGCGGAATTCACTGGAAAATTAGGCACAGAGAAAAAAGTAGTCGAAATTGTCTCTCATGGCAAGTATCATGGATCTCAATCCTATGACCATTTTGAAATATGATCCATCAATTAAATATAAATTTTACAAACATAAACCCTGATGATTTATGAATATTATGTTCACATCTTGAAAATACCAAGGTATGTAATAGATGATTAAAGTGTATATCTTGTATATGGCCCTTAATCAAATCCATCTAATTATTATGAAAGTGACATATTGTAGTTTCCAAATGTCCTACAGAGATGGGTACAGAAAAACAGGTATTGCACTAATGTAAAGTGGTGCATGAGATTGGTAAAATCTGGTAGTTGGCATATGGCCTCACATCAAAGCTCTCCTGTTGTAAAATAAATATTAGAACGACAATTCAAATATCAATTGAAATCCCAAATGAAATGTTCTAAAGGAATAAATGTTTTCTGCAGCCAGGAAATTAATGCTGATTGCTTTGCTTCAGACCAGACCTTCATTCCCTGTCATTGGCATTGCATATCCCGATATTTGAGTGCTGCGGTACTCTTCAGTGGAATGGTGACATTCAAAATGATTTCTCTCTCCACTCAGAGACCCAAATCTACTTATGATTCCTTTGTGAAGATAATTAATGGATGCATTTGCCAAGCATGTCTGCGAGTATGAATTTGGAGTCTAGCCGACCAAAAGTAATGGGCGCTTTCAATCACTATTTGGTATCAGGTTTCGGAGGCGGTTTGCTGAGTAATTATGATTATCACATCCAGAGTTGATGCTGCAACAGCATGGGAATAACGACCGATTCTTAATGTAACAAGGACCGCTGGAATTTTTCTCTGAAAGGATTATCTCTGCATGAATGTGTTTGCAAAGGTCGGCCATGGTCAAAGCAAGGAAGGCATTAAGGTAATTGGATTAGGGAATCTTCGGATAACTCTCCTTGATGTTGCAGATGTACAAGGCTGAGTGGTAGTGTATAAAGAGGTCATTATCCTTCTAAATCATGTTGGGGAGATTTATACCCTTGGTTAGAACCATACATTGATATACTTGAGTTTGAAAAAGTATTAAATTTGATAGTTATGGGAACTGGCTGAAAAGGAATACATCTACAAATTTTGTTAACTGAAGAAACACAAATGAGCATGATTTTTACAACTAATTTACATCAATCACATTAAGTGGAAACTCTCAGGTATTATGAAGTCCAAAATAAGAATGGTTGGGCTAAATGCTAGGATGCATAAAATGTTACTTTGACCTTAGCTAGACACCTTGAGTATTTCAAGAATAAGATGAACTTTCCCAGTGTATCTTAGTTATATCTTTTGATGGCGTGGTCAAACAGTGATTAAAGAGTATTTATATTGGTGCTAATGTTGGACCGTTGATATCCCATGAGTGCCAAGGCGGAGCTCCAAAAATCAAAACAAAGATTCTGACTAAAATAGCTTCAGATATCATAAAGTAAACAGATAGTATCAAAATTTAGTATATGATAAAAATATCAAAAAAGGAAAAAAGAAATTTCATATATAATGTGCTAAGAAGATTAATGGTCTTTTAAAAAAATGAAACCTATCAAGACACATCTAAGAGCTTATTACTGACTCAAATTGTGCAGTGCATGCAACCATAAAGAAGGCTCTATTAAAGCACTGTAACAAAACACAATATTTTTGTCTCTATGAAATTAAAACAAGTACGTCAGAATAATCACACAAGATAACATTCCTATGAGGATTCTCCTCTTTCTTGGTACCCTCACTATATGAAAAAGAGGATGAAACCCAGAAGCCTTACAAGGCATGTTTGATGCTTGTTAGTGACAATAGAAGATGCAGTCCAGGTCTCCAGGCAACAGCATCCTGCACTTCGTTTCTAGGACTAATATTAGTGAGCCAAAATGTCATGTGACCTTTTCATTATCAGGGTGCCATGCCTGGAATTTTGGAATTTCAATATCGTCACTTTTTTTGCCATATGGAGGCTCAAATATGTCCAGACAATTGTAAAGGATGGAGGGAAAGAGTACCTGAAGAAAACTACTTCCTTTTGCCCTAAGTCACTGACAACTTTCTCACATGTCCTGAGTAGAATTTGGACCCAGGGGCCATGCATGGTTAGGAGACAGATCTGCTAAGATTTTGCAGATGACTGAGTATGATGAAACTTATAAAATATAAGATGAGCTACAAACATTTAAAAGGGAATAAAATCCAAGAATTTTCCGTTGGCAAAAATGCAAACAGGTCAGGCAGCAAAGTAGTGTTGGGACGATCATCGATTATAATCGACGCTTACTCGGTTGCCTCTTTCATAATGATTTATCGATAATGAAACTGGTTATCGATAATAATCGGAAAATACGACACCTAGCGGCGAAACATGAAACTAAAAAACGGCAAGTTGTCAGCTTTCTCGCAATGAAACTTAAGCTCCAAAACACGTGAAAAGGTAGTAAAAGTGTTCCAAAATGTAAAAAGATTATTGGTCTTACGAATCATATACTGGTATTCAGGTACCAATCCAAATTATGCATGTTGGGGATGCAAGCTGGAGCAGATCGTAAGAGCTTATTTGGTGCACTTTCACTCTTTCTAAGGAGTGTTACAAAAGGTGCACATGTTTCAAATTTAGCACTCTAGGCCTGTACCCAATTACCGAAAGAGTGCGATCAACTGATTATGATCGATAATCGATCGGTTGGCTGTAACTGATTATCGATTATGAAATTGCAACCGATTCCCAACCCTACAGCAAAGGTTCTGAGAGCAAGTGTACGTAAGAGTATATACACCCTCAGAATCAGATAGGCAAGCAGGGTAAGTTCTCAGCAGGGTTTTACCTGCCCACCATAGGTCTAGGGCAGTTCAGACTATCAGGTTGAGCCATCACAAATACATTTAAATAAGAGATTCTACACATTGGGAGTAAATAGAATTTCATGGGTCAACTGGTAGGAGACTGATTGCAAAATGCAGATGCTCTTATCTGCCACAGGCATAGAAAATCAACGAGGAATGCTCTTTCTTAAAAATCACTTTTTCCTTTAGTTATTTTCTGTATGAAGACTAGGTTTAACGTAAGAGATAAAAGCCAGCATAATATAGCCTGAGGAGGCTCCTCAACAGAATAACTTCATAAATAAATCCACTCAACAACAACATGTATTTGTACTCAGTGCAGACTGTACCCTCAAGTCATGAAGACATAAAAGCAGAAAAAACATCCGAAAATTAAATGGACCTCGATGGCTTTCTGACCCAGAATTACTCTTCTTCATCCTGTTACATTACATTCTAGTCATGTTGCCCTAACTTGAAACTAATGGGCTACCAGGAGAGGAAAAATTATGACAGCAGAAAATAACATAAGCCGCTAGGTTTTGATAGGCTTCAAGATTCCACATCAGTAAGTAAAATGAATAAACGAAATCTAAATGCAAAAGGGTCTAATTACTAGTTTAAACCTATTTATAAATACACCCTTCCTATTTCAGTGATATCTTTGAGACAAGAAATATTTAAAGAAAATATTCCAAAGAGCACTTTAATGCATCTCCAATAAAGTCCTTTAAATTCAGTACTATCTTCTCTGTATTTTGTCATTGGAACCCTCAGAGCTTGAATAGGTTAAGCCGTCTAATGCCACATACTTATATATGTGTGTGTGTGTGTGTGTGTGTGTGTGTGTGTGTGCAGGAACACCTACATAGAGAGCCATGCATGCATAACTATGCTTGCAAGGTGACCAAATTCATTTCAAGAAGGGTCTGGGTTGCCACTATTAAGAGATGCCTCAAAAATGCTAAAAAATTAACCAGTTGAATGTCAGAATATTATTCCTATTTCTTGGTTCATTTTGGTATGTCACATGACTATGGCAGACCAATATGTTGTTTTATAATAGTCAAACATAAACAACCTGGTACTTGATCATGGCCAATTTGCCACTAGAACTTGGCATCATTGGGATGTGTGGGCAAGATTACAGTGAGGGCTCACTGGGGTTAAGTTGTAGACAGCTCTATGGAGGAAAGAAGGAAGTGTTGAATGTTGCGGCTGCCGTTGTTGTTTCCAGAGTGAAGTCAGCTGTTGAGGAAAGGCTTATTCCATTTTTGCCTGAAGCAATCCAAACTGTCCGGACTATTTTGGCTGCAACTCTCTAAAAACAAGAATCTTTCTTGGAAATATGTGCAGGAGAAAAGTTCTTCAGAACCTAATGCATATTTCTTCTTCAAATATCAGTGCAATCTATGCATGAATCCGAAGTAATACATTTTCAGAAGTACACTAGTATCCTGACAAGACTTCAAAGTGGAACTTAAAACATGAATAAACCTTATAATTCCCAGATCACTCTTGTGGTCTGGCAATTTCCAAGGTGACCCTCACCAAATAATGCTATGACAATATGGTTAATTCTAGAATAGACTTTCAATATCCTAGTTTTATTTCTTGTCGACTCCTAAGGAATCATCTTAAGGAAGGTTTTCGAGAAGAAAAAAAAAATCAATGGAATATCATTTAAAATCACTCCAAATGTTGAAGATGTTCTCAAGCTACTTGAAGAAATGTTGATAAGAAAGAAAAACAAACAAAAAAAATATATTGTTTCAAATATTTCTTTCAAATACTCAAAGAATTTGCAGGTGTTCTCCTTTGCCTGAGCAGAGAGCACCATAGCAGAATTCAGTGGCTTGTTTTATGACTATGTTAAGGAGCTGAGAGGCTGATGAGAGAAATACAAACAAGAGGGCCATTCTCTTAATCTACTCCGATAAGACAAGAGCGAGCGGCTGGAGGGAGGAATAAAAACACATACATGTACAAGTACTCTGGCAGTTTGCCTGCAGGGATACTCCCAATAGTTATCTCTCCATAAACCTCCCCTTCTCCTTATCTGAACAGCCACTTTATTCTCACTTCTTTTTAGCGGCACTTCTAGGGATCAAAGTGTCCTTTTAAAAAATAAATCTGTTTACCGATATCATCTCAAACATTTATGCGTATCTGCCCCCAATTTTTTTTTTGACTTTTCCGTTCAAGGGCACACTTCTGACCTGAGTGAATAAAGTGCTTGCAGCTACAAAAAGTGGTAGAAATCTAGGCCTGGTTGTGAAAGAGGTAAACTTACTAGAGTTACAAAAATACCCTTGATGGCCTATACATTTGAGCATAGCAATCAAAAGTCATTTAACAAATGTTGCAATGCAATCTCTCACCTAGATGTACAAATGTACAAAAGAAATCTACTAATTTTCATCCCTGCACTATTCATTTCTTTTGGAATATTTGTTTGATGAGTTTGACAATTTTGTAACGTGTGCTGCATTTGAAGAGTGATTCCCATAAACAGGTGCCATGCAGGGGTGAAAAAGTTAGTACTAAATGACTCACCTCTATCTAATTTACAATTCAAGTTAGCTAACATAAGAATGCAAAGACTTGCAAACTACTATGGCGATGAACCAGAATAATAAGTTCCAAACCTTTATTTTAGATCCCTGACCAAAAAAACTTAAAACTTGATGACCAAAGTGTCACCCTCATTGGATGTTCTTATAAGATGAGTGACATACATGTTCCAAAAATCCATTCAAAAATGAGGGCACTTTTCACTATATAAGTGCATTCCTGGACCCTATAACTTTTAACTTAAAACACTAGAGTATGTTTTCACAGTTGCAGATGCAGAGGGGGTTTGAGGGGTCAAACAAACCATCTTCACATTTCAAAATGTTGAATTGTCCCTTTTCTTTAATTTTGCTTAAAACCAAAGAGGCAGATGTTTCTCTCACTCTCTTAAAAGGAATCCTTCTTATACAAAAATCCAGGGTCAAACCCTCATTGCAGTAGACATTTCAAATAAAGAGGGCAGCACCTTTCCAAGGTAGCTAAGTATAAACAAAACAAGATCAGAAACATAGTGATCATTTATACCCCCCTGTTTCAGCTTCATGAACTTTTCTACATAGACAATATACATGATCCAAAAGTTCATTCTAGACTCCCAAAAGACCTTTTAACTTCATTCACCCTTATCAGACTTTCACAGTGAACATATTTCAGCAGTGGCTGTTTGCATGGCGCACCCTGCCCTTTTTGCTGCTGGCTATAGATAACAATGCATACGTTCATCAATCTACAGCCATTCCCAGAGTAGATACATAATGGCATTACAACACTTTTCCCCCTCAATCTGATCAAGAGTCTGGCGCCAGTCTGCTTCTCTTTCTACCTCTCTGGTGAGGAGAGCTCAAGAGCTCAGAGCTCGGTCTGCGTCCAACAAGCCACTGGCACATACTCACTAAGCGAATTAGAGTTCCGACAAAGGCGCACCTTTAAGCTTATCAAATCCCCGACCGGAATTAAGCTCCCAATAGAAAAGGCGTTAAAAGGGTTACCAGTTACTTAACCTAAATCACTAGCATATAATTCTAGTGCCTGAAGGCAGATAAACATGTTCTGTACTTCCAGACTCCTAGGTTTCATTCAAATTCTTTCAGTTAAAAGCAATATATATGTCATTCCAACTCATATCCCACTTTTATGAAAATAGGGAATATATATAGAATGTTTGATATGTCAAGTGAAATAAATTGATGGAGATTTTTAGAAAATGATTACATAAACACAAAAGGAGTAAACCCTCCTGTGTGCAGGCATATTAGAGGTCTCCTGTAATAGATGGTGTCTTACTTTGCTCAGTGATGGTCTATACAGTAACACTTGATCCCCTGATAATAAGGAAAAATGTAAAATCTCAAAATGACACTACATTCACAAATTAAACCCATAAACCACCTTATGCTAGGTTGATTATTTCAGAGAAATGAATAGCTATAGAAATCACATGAAGCACCTGGCAAGTGTCCATAGCTTTGCTTAGGGTGAGGAAAAATAAAGGGTTGACCCTGAAATTTCTCCACTTGCACAGGAAGGAAACCCCCTCCACCAGTGATTTCTGTGCTAGCTTCTGGCCAATAAGATGTGTAGGTTTTATTAACCCTGACTGCCCCTTTAATCTAATAAAGATGGAGCTCCCATTCCAGGAGCACTGCAATGCATTAGGTATAACACAGACTGACACTAGTGGAGTAAAGTGGCCGCAGAGCTGGGCCTGTGAGTGCAGCTACTCCAGGCCATAGAGTGCACAGTGAGCCCCTCACTTTCCTGACTCATTCCCTTTCCTATTACGACCATTGCTCAAGTACAAGTCCTCCTCAGACTCAGGCATAGAACACCGACAGGGGGTTAGCAAATGCCCCCCTCCCTGACAATCCCAACTCCATTCCCTTTAGAATGCTGAACAATGGCACCCCTCACTAAACCCCCATCCAACTACACAGAAGGGGATTAAATAAAATCCGACCACCCCCACGCCTCAAGTTCCAAATTTCACAAAGGGGAATTTCAGAAAATGCTGCCCAGCCCTCTGTTATCAAGGTATTTCTATGTTTGTCAGATCATTATGCTCGAGATACAAAAAGCTTTTGAAACTAGTACCACTCTTTTCCTGGTACAACCAACCAGCTCTTAAAAGGGTCATGGCTACATGTAAAATGCTTCAGTTGATACTACTCAGAGAAATTTTGTTTCACACCAGTTGAGAGAGTCTTTCAACACATGGGTCCGAATTCAACTCATAAATAAATCAGATGATATATGTTTGTACATATCTAAGCCAACTGAGTGCTTGTTCAATATCAGAGAGAGTAAGAGATAAACTTACCCCACTAGTGTCATGGTAATCCTGTCTAGGGGAGCCGTGTCTGTGTGTGTAATGTCTGAAGCCTGTGAATCCTCCTTGTCATATCTGGAACACAGAGAGAGCATCATCACTAGCCATCTAAGACTTCAGTACTTGGTGACCCCCTAGGCTGCCTCACTACCAAAGGGTGCTGTACAAATACAAACAAATCGCCTTTTATGAATGAAACAATACCATTTTGAAGTGGAAATTCCAATCAGAGTAGAAAACCAACCTCATACTACTGTATCTTGTACCATTTGGATGAGTTTCTCTGCTAAGCCTTTAGCGAAGATTCAGATCACCAACATGCAAATTCTCCCTAGATATATAAGCATAATTTAAAAAATCCTAGATAAATATCTGCACCGTAATGCTGAGGAGGGAAGAACAAGTCTCTCTCAAGCACTAAGTTCTATGAAATGTCATTATTCTATAGGTAACAACAATTCCTTCAAGACTTCAGCCGACACTTGCAAACATCTGTACTGTATTAATCCAAGCCTATAGCTATTGACATAAACTTTCTCAGCATCTAAAAAAACAGGCTTGTGCAGCTCGCATCTGACACACAAAATATTCCGGCAACAGCAATTTCATTCAAGTGTAATTTAAATGTGGGAGGGGATAGAATCCATGCGGTATAGTTTTCAGGGCAGCAGAGGGGCAGAATGGAGTGCGTTTAACTCTGGGGGTAGCCTAGCTACAAGGCTCTGTTATGATTTTATTTTATCATATATACAACCCTGCACCTATACTAGATAGGGACTTGTGGCCTACTGTTGGCCATTTAGTTCACACAATTGCCACACGAGGGAGATTACTGTTAACATATTTCCAACTGAACTCCTAGTATACCGCAGTGCCATCTATCCACAATGGAAGACATTTAAATATGGCCTGGGAGGGAAGCTACTCTGGGGGGTGCTTACTTAACCCATCTTTTACTCTGCCCAGGCAGTCTGTACTAAATAAAGCTATACTACAAAAAAGGGGATTTGAGAAAAAGTTGGAAAAAAAGTTGAGGGTCCTTTTCTTTACCCATTCATGTCTCAAGTGCATGGAAAAGCAGCTAATTTGGGGGTGCCTGTCAAACAAAACTATATTTTGTGAAGAATTTGAAGAAGAAATGTTCATACAGACTCAACCAAGTCATGTCTCATTCAAGCTTTGTGTTTGTTTAATTTTTATTCATGAGTTCTTTACAAAAGTACAAAGCATCCTGACAAATTTTTCTGAAAGAACTTAAAGCATCAAAGAGTTAAAAAATATTTTAGAAAAACAAAAATGATAAACATGAAGTTTTGACATCCTCGGTGATCTGATAATGAACAGACTAAGGCTTTTCTGAACTCCTGGGATTATATTACAAAATAGGATAAAGACCTCCAACAAAGACATTCCTAGGGACTTCAGTCCAAGGTCCAAAGGAGACCTAGATAACAAGACAACTAAAAACCATGTAACCCTTACTTACCCAGAGCCCAGCTAATGCTCTGACAGTGATGCAAACTTCTCCCACTCTGAGGTGTATTTTACAGTTAAGGATTTGTCGTCCTCAATGGGTGTTCTTCAATGGGGTTAAAGGTCAAACTGGTGTAATTGTCCAATCAGATCCCTCAATTTCAATCAATGGGTCACTGCTGCTGGGTCAAAGGTAGACCCAACAATAGCGCGCGTGGATTTGAACAAGCGTCACGTACGTGATCTGGCGCCAGTTTCTGGGGAAACAAATGGTGCACGTCACAACAAACGCGTATTACCATTGTTGAACTAGTGCGCGGGTGACCTTTGGCTGACCTAGTTTAGCTAGCTAACTTCACGGTAAAACGTGTAAATTTCTCCTTTTTATCGTGGGAGAAACAGGTTCTATCACTCGTGGATGGAAAGAGGAGGAATCTTGCACTCGTGAGTGATTTTGTGTCTTGGGACTCGGCAAGCCTCGTCCCAAGACACAAAATCACTCACGAGTGCAAGATTCCTCCTCTTTCCATCCACGAGTGATGGAACCTCTATTTCCCCTTAATTAGAGAAAATAATATGAATTATTTCTCAAGTAACCAAGTATATTGGAATACCATGTACTACTTCCATTTGAATATTCAAAAAAAAATAATTTTTAATTAGCAAAATATTTGCTAGTATGTCTGACCATCTGAGTGCTAAATAAGAATGGATTGATTATAACATCGTTAACCAAGCTGGTATGAAACAAACAAGAAGTATAAAGTAGATAATGTTATGTTGGAAGTAGCATTATACAGCTTAGTTACAAACTTTGGACAGAGATCAAAAGATAAACCTTTCCCTTTTTTCGACTATGGCCAATTTCAATTTAATCTTTTTGTGATTTCAGAAAACAGAGAGCACACAGAAAATGACAATTTTTCAAAATATACAAAAAAGTGCAATTTTCACTTCAGTCATATCTTAGCAGATGGTTTGTTGAAAAACGATTAGTTTAAATCACTAAAAAAGTCGTAATTGAAAATCATCCATAGAAGTCTTTGCCTGTTAAAAAAGAAGGTTTTCAGGAAACTGTCTGTTCACAAGACAGGCTGGATGGGGCTACCAGCTATGTCCCTGATGCCAGCACAAATGTTATTTGAGGAATAATTAACACTCACAAATATAGGAATTGACTGGAATTATTCAAGAAATGTACATGGCTCCTGGAAATGATTGACCTTTGACCCATCATCCTCTTATCATCAGAATCCTATTGCCAGCTGGGGAAACTATGCCGATGCCAAGAGCAATATTGACACAAGAAAAATATCACCCACTGAGAATCTAAGCCGCTTTCAGAGGCTGGATCAATGTTTTATGTTATGTCAAGCTGGCGTAATTAATTAGTAGAGCTGATTAAAGGACAGCATATTGGCAATTTGAGGACCCATATCTGTGTACACAGTGATTTACCTCAACTGCAGTTATAGATTAAGTGCTATCATTAACTCTTGAAACAACACTACCAATAAAATCAATTCATATCCTAATATCCGCTATGTGTTAATGAACCTATTGTAATCCAGTAACAGCATGGCTTGTATCATGGTCAACTCAACCTCACTCCCTCACAACTACTGCCTGGGTTACCATAAAGCTCCGGGTAGATGGAAAAACTGCATGAGTGCCAGTGACTTGCGATAAGGCAGTATTTCACTCCATAGGTACTCCAGCTGCAACTGGCTAGGCATGATTTAGCCTAAATATGGCAGAAAAGGATGGTTATATTCAAAATTCCAAAATATATTCATGACCTAAAGCAAAACATTAATCTTGACCATTCTGTCACAGAACGGTCATAGTCAGAAATTAGATAGGGTAATGTACTCAACCTGCTACATGTAAAATATGGTGGACAGTTATTGAGGATGTAATAATTGTTAATATGAACCCTGAGTATCAGATGATATACTAATTACTAAAATGAAGAGGCAAAGATAACTCTCTTAATTAAGAAAGTGGGGTTGTCAGGTGCTATCACATTTTCATAAAATTCCCCACTAATCACTAGAGATTTACTTGACTAGCATCCTAGAAGGTTTTCCATTTCATGTCTCTCTCATCAACTACACTGACAGATCCCCCTCAGTTAGCAGTATATATAGCTTCACACCCATACATTTATAGATGTGGATGCGTGGGATATTATACCCATAGATGCTGTTGACTGATAGGATCTATCCAACTATATAAAACCTTTCCTCACCTAGAAAAAAAACTAACAATCCAGTTAAGCAGCATTCATGAATACATATCCTTATATACACACCTCATAGGTTTTCCAAATAATAATTTTATCAGCTCTAAGGATCTTATTCTCAGCTGAGAGCATCCATAAGAATGCATCCTTACATACACACCTCATAGAAAGGATAGGTAGAAGATTCTCAAAATCATGAATATTTCCATCACCTCTAAAGATATTATTCTCAACTGATAGCATATATGTGTGTACATCCTTACACACACACCTTACAGGTATCCATGAGTAATCCACATCCACATCTATCTGTGAGCTAGGTGTTAATGAGGCCTCTGTCTGGCACGTAGCATTCATGCTACTCCTGAATCCTCCCCTCTACCCGCCACAGACACAAATCAAAGCCGGCCTGCTGCTGCGCTCCTCCAACCTCCGGCACACTCTCAACCTGTTCCACCAATCAACGCCCCCCACTCCCAGTGCAGGGGGCGCTGACCAAAATAAACAGCTTCAGCTTCAGAGCCGCTAATTAGCCTGCTAATAACAGCACCCTAACTAACACTACCCACCCACCCTCACTCACAATCATACATGACAAGATATTACCTAAAGATAAGCATGCTGATGTGCTACTCATGTGTGGAATTAATGGAATTTAACTCATTCATATCTGGATGGTACAAATTGTCTAACAAATGGAAATGTATCGCTCAATAAACCTTGAAATACCCCTTTAACTGTATATATATATATATATGTATACATATACATACCGTCTCGCAAAATACCGGGGAATACTCGTTTCAATATTTAACGGTATGCTTATCATTATTTTGCAAAACACAAACCCATGTCAAACATTCAATACTACGAAATAATTCAGTAAAAAGTTAAACTTACAGTTGCCGAACTTGTAAACTTGGAAGGTACGATATAGCGGCGATAGTTCCATCGCCGCTACCATTAGTGAACTTGTGATTGTTATCGCTACTGCGGAGTGGCGCTGTAAAATACAGCGCCACTACGCGGTAGCGATAAGAATCCCAAGTTCACTAATGGTAGCGGCGATGGAACTGTAGCGGCGATGGAACTATCGCCGCTATATATCGTACCTTCAAGCAGAATGTGGATCTATTCAAGTTAACAAGGTTTGGCTGCCGTAAGTATGACTGCTTTAGTTTTCACATCTGATCACATGTTGTAATTAAAATACCTGACAGACAACAAATACGTTTTAGGTTTATGTCAGGAACTACGCTTAGTGTGTACTTAGCGTAGTTCAAGATACCGATAGCAGTACCGATAAAATACTGTATCGTTTCGACGATACCGGTTATGGTACCGTACCGCTTCACCCTTAGCGGTATGCAGCCCTATATATATATATACACACACATATATATATATACACACACACATATATATATATATATATATATATATATATATATTTATATATATATATATATATATATATATATATATATATATATATATATATATATATATATATATATATATATATATATATATATATATATATATATATATATGTGTGTGTATGGTCTATTTCACTAACATATTCTCAGTGTCAAGTCTACTCTGCATCAAAGTGAACAAAAAAGAAAACTTACATATGTGACCCCAGTCCCAGGATTTTCTGTAGTACAGTTTTGTCCTTAGTTAGTGGATGCCACCAGGATTTCTGTCCCATATTTCAGAGACTGTCATGTAACTACCACATACTGACCACAGTTTATGTCAATTATGTGGCACATAATAGGTAGATTAGTATCAATAGTCCACCATAGGTCACCTAATGGACTCACCATTGACCAGTGGTTTAAATATGCATTTGAATACATGATCGCAACATGGAAATATGCTAGTTTAATTAAAACATGTAGGATATTCATACTTCCTTAATAGAATAGACAGCATCCTGGAAAGTAGTGCCTGGATCATTTTTTCAAAGTAGCTTAGGAATAAAGCATTGATTCAGAAAATATTTATGGATAACTGTACTTCATCAGAAAGCCTGTTTTACTTGAGACATATACCCCCCTAAAACAAGGCCCATTTTTGGCTGGTATATGCATGAAAGGGATAAAAGTGGGGGTGAGTGGGGGGGGGGGGGGGGATAGAGCAGGGGGCGGGGTTCTGCGAGGCTGAATGAGTTCACATCTGCACTGCGTCACTCAGAACATAGGATTAGCAGTCTGAGCATAAGATTAGCATCATACATCTGTCAGCAGTACATGTAACTGGCCAGTAAGTGATAGTCCAGAGATCAGAGGACACATAAAGCTGGTTACTATAATACACACAGAAATAGACTCCGGGGGGCACGATTGAAAGAACACCGAGATTACTATTAACCCTCCCTTTCCTGTAACACCTAGAAATGGTGAAATTGGAATTTTGATTATCGTCACTTTTTCTGCCACATTGCGACTTAGTTGTGACTAGCCAGTCATAAGTGGTGATTTCAAGAAAACTGGTTTTCTCCAGGTACTGTGGTTGCCTCCATGAAAAGAATTAGTTGCAATATGGCAGAAAAGGTGACAAAAATAAAATAATTCCAAATTTCTTTTCCAAGGAATGTGTTGGGTTAAAATTGAGGATGTGTAAGTACTTGAGCTGATTTATCTGCAATGAGATGGCCCAGAAATCACCTACAACTCTAAAACTGGGACTAACTGGCCCCTGGAGATCTACTATCAAGATGACCTACTAATCCTTGCTAGATTCTTATTCCAACTGTTCAGACTCAACACTACATACTTCATATGCCCGAACCAATGTATTCCTAAATTGACCAAAATGGTTGGGCAATTTGGGGGAAATATCTAATAAAATGTTTACTTGAATATGAGCTTTGAAGGAGAATTATTAGCCATAACACATCCAATAATCATCTTTCAGTTATCATCTAAAATCCCAATTCATTAATAAGTTGCTATTATTATAATCAAAGCACCCAGAAAATATTTTTTCAAGATCAACTGTGGTGATTTGTTATATATGACAATGGAACTTAAAGATTTCAATATATTACATTAGGCTATAAGATTTATCCCTGGAATGATACTGACTTGACAACCATGTATTCCCAATGACCTGTCCCTTAGTACCTCCAATAAATTTCCATCCATGAAAACCATTCTCACTTCAGCACAAAACAATATTTACAGGAAGTTCCTGTGACAACCCATCCATATACAATCCATTCATGTAATGGACCAAGCAGGCATGGTCTAAGTACACTATGTAGTATTCCTATACAGTGTTTACAGGAAGTACCTCAACCCATCCCTATACCACCCATTCATGGAATGAACCAAGCATGCATCGTCTACGTACACTATGTAGTATTCCTATACAGTGTTTACAGGAAGTACCTCAACCCATCCCTATACCACCCATACCATTCATGTAATGGACCAAGCAGGCATCGTCTACGTACACTATGTAGTATTCCTATACAGTGTTTACAGGAAGTGCCTCAAACCATCCCTATACCACCCATTCATGTAATGAACGAAGCAGGCATGGTCTACACACACAGTGTAGTATTCCCATACATGACGTGACTGCACCATGCTTAACAGAAACTGAGCAGCGGCAATATCTATAAACAGTAAATCACAGAGAAGGAAATGGGTGGCAATTAAGGGGCAGGGCTTGAGCTAGAGTGCAATGGTGTGCACACAGGATAGTGCCTGTATTATATGCATGGCGGCCTGTGATTACAGCTAACAGACTTGGAGGTCACAACCTCAAGCTTTATTATTCCAGCTGAACATGCCTCACCAGTCCATACACTACCTTGGCAAGCATATTTCTCAGCAGTCAATCAACCACACTCACAAGCACATTTCCCATAAGTCACCATTAAGCACACTGTAATTATATTATCAGTTAATACCATATTGATATTGACAAGTACAGTACATGCATTTTCTAATTTAACAAGCACATTTTTTCATATATCAGTATAATCACCTTGACCATCTACACCACATGTTTGAGGATTTTTTTTCCAAATGACACCATTAGGGATTGCAATATTACCGATACCACATCTTACATTGATATTCTCATAACAAAATCCTTAGCAAAAGCTCAGAGGACTTCACATTTCAAACTGGAAATCTTTTAGGGCCCTGGCTGAACTGAATAGAGCTATATACAAACCAACCCATTCCCTAAGAGGAATCTGAAAGAATACATTCAGGTAGATATCAAAACGTACAAAGGCCAACCAACATGCCGATTTTTCACTTAAGTTGCATGAAAAATTTATAGGAGCCCTTTGAAACTGCAAGGAAGCCCTCAGGTATTCTTGGCTCAAATAAATATATAATGTGCACTATAAGTTTGGCCATATTTTTCTATAGGTCACCTTTATAAACTACTTTGGCAGTTTTGTTTTATATGAATCATGGGGGTTGCCCAAAAGTGGTATTTCGGAGATATCTTTGAAATAGAGGCATCTTAAGGAAAATATTTGAAGAAAAATATTGATCAGAGCTCAACCTAGAAATCTCCTTCAAATATCATTTGAATTCCAGGGCTCGACGTTAACTTTTGCAGCGACTTGCCCCGTAGGGCAAGTGAGATTCAATTTTCACTTGCCCTACTCCAACTTTCACTTGCCCTTGAAAAACTGTATATAATTATTTTATAATATGCATATGTTCTATGACAAGCTTGGATGGCAGACCCCGAAACTTGCACACATTCTCAAAAGTAAACCTGAAATATACAAATTAAACGTACTTTCCCAGTGGGGCAAGCAAGATGCAGTTTTCACTTGCCCCACAGCTATAATTTACAAATTTATAATAGCCCGGGGCAATGGGGCAAGCACCAACGTCGAGCCCTGAAATCATAGTCTATTCCAAAGTTATTTCCAAAAGTATTACATATCTAGAAGATAAATTGAGCTCTAATTATGAATGGGTTAACTTGGTCCCATGATCAGACAGACTGTACTTAATCATCTTAAGTCGGTTTTCCACTCACTAGCTTCCTTTTCTCTGATGCTGTGTCTCCTCCTTACTAGGTAATTAATTTTTAATCCAGATTTACAGCACCACAATTTGCAATTAAAGCTCTGCTATGATTACCTATCAATTTATCTTGAAAGCAACAATTATCAATTACGTTAACCCAATTACTCTGAGAGTTCCACAAAGAATGTACTGCCAGGATGATATGATACTCACTCAAACATGAGACAAGAGCATGAGACAAGAGCAGGCAATTAGCAAGTATATGAGGAACAATAATCATTGTAGTTATTGTAATAATTACCATTCTTCATTGAAATATTTCTCAAAAAATGCTTAACCTAAAAACTGTCTCCAAAATTACTGGGCTTATTTTGTAGATGGACTGAATGATTGGATGGGAGTCCTGTGTTCGACGCAGCTTGCTAAGCGTCTTCTGGGCACGAAGGGGAGGAATGAGAAAATGCACCGTCCAAGGGAGATTAGATCCCTTGCACCTGAACGATACGCTACCTACTCTACAGAGACGCTCAGACACAATAGCCGGCAGACAACCGGAGAAACAGCTCACCAAGATAAAGCTAGATTTAATTAGCTCTGAGGAGGGAGTTAACAAGTTCTCTCTCCGAAGACTCGGGGCGCTATATCGGCAAACTCAGAAGGAGGCAGTCCGCATAGCCTCGATCGGCCTTGGGTGTCTGGCCCAACTACTTTTAACTCCCCGTCTCACTCTAAGTGCATCGGACAGCGCCAGCACTTGAATGTTCCCCTATGATGATCTATATTTCATGCAGCACTTGTGGATTTCCTTGCCTGGCCAGCTTGAGTTATTCTTGCGCTATAAGTTGTGACAATAACAGCGGCTTTTTCTTGAACATCCGAGCAGAAAAGTGGAGGGCAGAGAAAAATCTAAGCTGACGCAAATGGCAGTGCTTTTTATGGTAAGTTGGTGTCAGATCGAAGCATTTTAACTTTTCTCTCCCAACCCCCAACCATGATAATTGGGTAGGGGTAAGGAGAAAATTAGAGGCATAGGTTTGGTCTAACTGATTGAATTGATAAGTATAAGCCTACTTGGACATTACATTTCAAAATTAAAATGAGCTGTCCCATCTTTTAAGTACTGCCCCGCAGATAACAAAACTATCTTGAATGAATGTGTATATATATACCCTTGACCTAAATTTTAGATCAGATGGCTATCTATAGATTTTTAAAAGATATTTTGGTGATAAGACAAATGATGAAGATGGTCCAATTATACTTTCTCTCGTTTAGTAACATTTTTTTCAACATAAAAATAAAGAAATCACTGGCCAAATGTGAAAATAATAGTATATTTTCACCCAATCACTATATTTTAAGCTACTGTACCACGTGTCTTATCCAACAGATGCAAATCCCACTGTCTCCATCCCATTGTTGCATCCTGCTCTGATTGAGCAAGTGACAAATATCACATTCCTTATTTAGCATTGACTAGAAATCAACTAGAATCCAAACCAGTAATACCAATAACATGGTTCCATGAAAACACCTTACAGTATGAAGCAAAAGATACTGAAGTACACCTTACCTTAAAGAATTAGAGAGGGAGAGCTGTTTACACCTCTACATAAGGAAGCCCAGCCTGGCACTGACCATTCCGTTCTTACAACACTCCATTCTTGACTGACCAGCAGTGTCTGTAGTGAGCAGCTGACCACAGACTTCTCTCTCCCAGCAGCAGGTAGTGGCAAGGCCAGGCTAGCATGTAGGGCTGGTTTAATTGAGTACAGAGGTGGTACGGCACATGGTACCTTTCATACGCGAGCGGGGACCAGCTGGCAGTACAGGAGTCACCCCTAGCCAATTACTAACCCTACACACTTACAGCACAATTTAACAAGTGCCAATTGAATTCATGATAATTTTAAATGTAACTTACAATAACAAACATATCAAAAAGAGAATTGTTGGGTTATTTCTGATCTGTGTTTTTCTTTCAAATATTTCCCAACGATGCCTTTATCCGAAATATTTGATCATAGCAGTCACATCTTTTTGGGGCACAGTGGACATGAAATGGACAAGGCCCTACCATCAGAGTGAGATGCTGAAAATCATATCAAAATTAGCTGTCATCCATTGAACAAGGCCTTAACTAATTAAGAATTCTAAAGATATTTCAAATCTTTCCATCATTCTTCTTATGGGTATAAACTATTAGTGAAGCAAAATGTCATGCCAAAAGGTTAAGAGACTTGTAGGGATAAACATAAATTTCCTTTTCTTTCATCTATATATCAACAGATTCTTCAGCATTAGATATATATTTAAAATATAAAGATTGATTGACCTAAGTATCAAGAGTGTGCCTATTCGGTTAAAGAATCATATCTATCTCGTCACTTCCTATGCTGAATATCATAAATGTATGCTTTATGAGACATAAGCAGCCTTCATTCCTAATAGCCAATAACTCACTGGACACTGGTCACTGCTGAGTGAGCTGGCATGTAATGGTAGTAATAACTAGCCAACTGCTAAGCCAGCCTTGACCACAGGCTTGACCACAGCCCCCACTTATCACTCATCGCATCATCTCCCCTGTAGAAACACACTAAATCATGCTCAATGAGCACAGGTAATGTACATCACCAATTAAGCCAGGTGAAACGTACAGCCCAGGCAGCGCAGGTCAGCAGGCTTGGCCTATAAATGAAGCAAATTGTACTTGTTCTGGGGGAATATGGTTTGGGGGCATTCCAATGTTCAACTGTGGTTCATCAGGGAGGGTGGGTGGTGTAGGTACCTTACACCCTACACATATTTATAACACAAAATTATGGCTATAAAAGTCTTCATGACTTTGGAAAAAACTGTTGCCAATAGAAAACTCTCTTTAACCCATTTATGGTCAGCATTCTTTTGAGTATTTTACAGATGCTCTGATGTTTATCATAACAAAGCAGGAAATTGAAAAAATAAATGGAGAATGTTTTTGATATTTTGAACACATTCTTCCCTCAAACATTTCCAAATGAAGTTTAATTTAAAAAGATATCCCTAAAATATGGCTTTTTTGGACTATGGTTATGTATGTGTTAGAAACATAAACATTTCATACAAGATCCCTTATCTGTGTACTGACCCTACACATTCCACCTGCACAACAGGTCAAAAACATATTTTCAGCATGAGAAGAGGTGCATGAAATTGCTGTTGTGAAGAAAATACCATCAATCAAAAAATATGTCAACATCTCAAAAACTCTTTAACACTCAAATTATCAGTGAGTAAAATTAGCGTCTTCAATTTTAGGGGAGGAGAAGCTTGTTTTGTGTGAAACTTCAGGGACTGCAGAAAGGCTAAAGAAGTGATGTAAATACTCTCATCTGTAATACTAGTGTGTGTTTGTTTATCTATCCATCCTAACCAATGGAGTGGACTGAATTTCCCTAGCAGACAGGAGTTCCATCATTTTAACCCTTTCAATGCTGAGGCTACTTTCGTCCAAAGCACAAAGACTAAAGATTTTTGAAAAACATCTAAACCCTGTCAAGTAAGTATTCATTAGATAGCACTCACTGAGTACTCGCAAATGAGTACTAATGTACCAGGGTTTCAGTCATTTTTCAGATATTTTGCATCATTTTGTATTAGCCAAATTAGCCACCACCAGCATAAGGGTTAAGATCCCATCTCATGGAGCCTTAATTCACAGAAGCCACTCTATAATGCTATGAGCTCCATTTAAAGAGTGTCATCTGGAATTCTATGATAATTTTTGAAAATGATTTTTTTATCAAAGCAGGAGTCGATTAAAAGTATTTGAAGGAAAAATATTTGTCAGGTTAAGATTAACATTTATCCTTTTGAAATATGGTTGAAATCCTTAGCAATTGTAAAATACATTTGTCCGATTGCAGCTACTTCTTTTGATTGGTGGGACCGCCCCTATAATAGAAGAGTGATCTAAGGCATAACCAACCAACTGCATACTGTCTCTAAACCCTGTCATAATTCCGGGTTCAATCCAGTTGACAGCATGTGAGAAAGGTGCCAGTGACTTCAGGTTGATTGGTGGTTTTCCCTGGGTAGCTTGTTTCCTCCATCATTAACCCATTCATGCCTGTAGTGCCCAAAACATTTGAAGCATGGTAACTAACAGATGCCCTTCAGACAGTATTTGTTTAATTTTAACACCATTTTTAAAGAAGCTTAGGTCCAGACAACACTTTACAAGGAGAATTCCAGGCATGCATTTCCACAGTCATAATTTAGATTACTTCGATATGGCAGAAAAGGTGACGATAAAGAATATTTTAATTCCAGCTTTTCGATTGGTTGATGACGAAGAACTCAAGAAGGGAAGCAGGCAAGTCTGTAGCTGCAATCCTGTAGCAGTTGATGAAGATGCCGGGAAATGGTCCCTGGTGGCTCCCTCTACAGTCTGCTAGCCGTGTGGCTAAATGGGAGATGTCAATCAAGCAGTGGAGCGGGCAGAGCGTGCTGCGGCGTTCCCTGGTGAAAAGTCCTCACCATGAAGACATCGCCTTGGCTCTCTTGTCGAGCGTGCAGCATCCATCAAGCTCTGTGTATTCTGGCCATGCTCAACCCTCAATTACCTAATGGCGGCGTCTCCGTAAACTCCTCACACCCAACAGGACTTCACCCAGTGCAATAAACTTTGCCTGGATAAGCCCAAAATCTGCTCTCCCCTCCATCCATCACTTTCCAAACACTGCTTAGACTTCGCTTCGGCCAGATCGCTGAGACCTATCAAAACCTAACAAATGCAGACCGTCTCAATCGATAAACTCTGTCCTTAGAAATACCGGTAGATTTTTGTATTAACTGGTTTTATCAGATTCCTTTCATAAATTACACTAGTAAACTTGGCAGTACCTACCATGCATTTAAATGCTGCTAGCACCCAATATACAATGAAATATGCAAAATCAATGCCCAAATTATATGCAATGAAAAACTGCAAGCAAAAATGTGCAGCTCTGTACCCAACATACAATGCAGTATACAGCGGGCAATCCAATGCCCAATATGCACTTTAATAATTTGCAAGCACTAAATGTAAATTTCTGCACCAAACATACGATGCAAATCCAGCAGACAATTCAATACCCAAATGTGCAATTCAGTGCCCAAAGAGCTATTCTTAGCACCCATGAAATTCTGCACCCAATGTGTAGTTCAGAACCAAATGTGCAATGAAGTGCTGCTAGCACAATATGTGCAGTTATGCACCCAATATACAATGCAATATTTAGGGAGCAACTCAAAGCCCAATATACAATGAAATATTGTATATAAATGGAAAACTTCTAGTATCTATTGCATAATTCAGCATCAAATTTGCAATGAAAAACATTTGGACATTCATTGATAATTGCACCCAATGTGCAATTCAATGCCAATTGTGCACTGCAACACCTAATGTGCAATTCAATGCCAATTCTGCAATTCTGCATCCAATGTGCAATCCAATGCCAATTCTGCAATTCAGCACCTAATGTGCAATCCAATGCCAATTCTGCAATTCAGCACCTAATGTGCAATCCAATGCCAATTCTGCAATTCAGCACCTAATGTGCAATTCAATGGCAATTGTGCACTGCAACACCTAATGTGCAATTCAATGGCAATTGTGCACTGCAACACCTAATGTGCAATTCAATGGCAATTGTGCACTGCAACACCTAATGTGCAATTCAATGGCAATTGTGCACTGCAACACCTAATGTGCAATTCAATGGCAATTGTGCACTGCAACACCTAATGTGCAATTCAATGGCAATTGTGCACTGCAACACCTAATGTGCAATTCAATGCCAATTGTGCACTGCAACACCTACCCAGTGTGCAATTCGGCACCCAATAAGCAATACAGCACCGAATGTGCAATTTAGTGCCCAAAGTGCAATGGAATAATTTCAGCATCCTTCAGGCAATTCAGCACCCAATATGCAATTAAATGTTCAATATACACTTCTGCACCAACTGCGCAATTCAGTTCAGTGCCAAAAAATACTGAGCACCCAAATGCTATTCAGCAGCCAATGAGCAATTCAGCAACCAATGTGCAATGGAATGAATTTAGCACCCTTGGGCAATTAACCACACAATATGCAACTAAATGCCCAATATGCTATTTTGTAACCAATTCACAATTTAGTTCAGTTCCCAAAAATTCATATTCTGGGCACCGAAATTGCACCAATTGTATGCATGTTTATTGACTACGCCTAAGCGTAAAAATACTATACAAATATATCATAGATATGGAAGGGTCTTAAGGTCACCAATGTCATTGTGAAATTCAGAACTAAATGTGCAATGAAACCCTTATAGCCATACTTTCTTGGATATAGGCTGACCAACATTTTATGAACAAATAGGAAAATAAAAAGTTTCACGACCTTAATCCAGATGATCAGGAAACAGAGTTTCATTATAAACTTCCAAATGTAAGTTGAATTTCGAATGTTTCCTATAAATCCACAACCGGTTGATTGATGTATAAATGTCCATCATTGTACACTCTGTTTATGCCACACCTAACTGAGAGCAACGCATGGTGTCTGGATAGCCCCAAAATCTACACACATCTCCATCAGTCACTGACCAGACATTGCCTCGACATCGCTCCAGCCATCATCTTGAAACTGTTATACCACGCTACTACATGCCTGCCAAACACATCAATCAAGACCTGCAGCATACAACATAGTCTGGAGCCGGCTTGGCATTGGGGGCATTCAACTGGCTCTCCCTAATTCCAATGAACAAGAAGTGCCTCAAAAATGGAAATTGTTAAAATAACCTAATTATGAGTATATTGTCAGTAACAATTCATGTTGAGTGGGATAATTGAATTTGATTTTCAGAAATATTCAACATTATGATATAATTATCACAAATAGAATTTGAAATAAAATATGAAAACTAGTTAAAATCAGTTTTCCAAGCAAATACTAGTTGTTTGTTCAAACATTTTAACCTTAAACTTCACTTGTCTGAATTATGGTACAGAATTGACCAGTTGCAATCTGCAACTGGTCAATTCTGTACCATAATTCATTCAATCCTTGATGCCAAATTATAAACTTGTCTAAAACCCTTAAACTCATAGGTGGACCCAACATTTACAGTTAGCTGGTTTTACATACTGAACTGATACATTTATCCCTCTTCTCATTTACAGATTGCTGTTGGTACTCACTGAGAACTCACAGCGGAACATGATTCCAAACTACTGTATCTGCTGCATGAAAAGAGCACCATGAAATAAAGAGCAGGATTAGTTGTACCAGTCAGAATAGGCTAGCCTGGTAGAGGGGCTGTTGAAATGTCAGCCCCCAGAGATCAATTACTGTGTTTATTTCCTGCAGAGAAAAATCACCACATCAACCAGTGTCCCCCTCAGAGAACTGTGCTTACTGTAGACAATGCTAATGAGGGCACGCTGTTCTACTGCAACTTAACCCTTTCATGTCCAGAGATCTACTTGACAGGTGTCGTCTGGACCTGTGACACTTTTGAATATATCTTTGGCAGTATTCATAAATTGTACAAAGTTTTGAAGGACAGTTGTTGGTTAACTTCTGATTAATATATCCTCTTTAAATAATTTCTGATTATTGGTTTGTTGGAGACATATCATCAAAATAGTCAGGCGGTTTTGGGCGCTACAGACATGAAAGCATTAACCCATTCATGCCGGTAACACCAGAGAAATTCGGGATTATTTCAGTCATATCTTTAAGAAAAGCTTTTAGAAAATATTTGACGAAATGTTAATTCAAAATCTGGCCAACAATTATTTTTCATATATTTTGTGAATGAAAGTTTGATTTCAAAGTAATTTCCAAAAGTATAAACCATTATGGGTTTTGGAAGAGACGGTTTAACCCATCCACACCCTGACCACTCTGCAGGCCAGCCGAATATCTAGTATTCCGCAACATCTGAATTAATCTTAATGATATATTTAAAATGAAGCTGTGTTTCCTTGATAATTATATATGTGTAGTAGTAGTATCTTTGCTGAATATAGTATTACAAAATAAATTTTCAAGACATTCTTTTTTCCATACACTACTTATGAACTCCCTACTTACTAAAAAGCAGTGGCTTTTAGCACTAGCAGGCCCATATTATTTCCTCCTTTTATGAATCCCATTATCCTGATTAGGTTGTGGAACGAGCAATCACATGCATTATGAGATTAATGTCTTCTGGAATACACCCACCCCAATGGCTCTTTAATGCTGCACGATAGTGACCTTAAGTATGGCCAACCCATATTCATCCAAGCCCATAGTGCTCAGATAGTCTTGAAACAAATAAAAATACCTAAATAAAATATGCCAATGAACATTTAACCCATTTACATATTGGGTGCACATATAAGGAAATATTGTGATAAAAAACCCACATTTTGAGGAATATTTGACTGAAAGTTGTTACTCTTATTAGGCCAAGCAATCCCTTTTCAGTTAATTGATGAACATCACTGGATTTGTAGAGTTATGTTTAAAGTTGTCAGATGATGTTTGCACGTCAGATGTATATGCTTAACACTGTACCATGTTGACTAGCCAGGCAATGGCTTCCCCAAATGATTTGATTTACCATATCAGATAGTCTTGGAAGCAAAAAAAAGAAATATTTTATGTTTTCATTATAATTTATTTTTTGAAAAACATCAAATTCTTTAAAATTCATAAATGAAATTATGTTCTTGAAAACAAAACCTGAGAACCATGTCATATTCTATGAAATTAATATGTCAATGAATATTCCAGTTTTCCTCCATTATGATGATTTTCTGGACATCACCAGAGTACCCACACAAGCAGGGTTCTCTCACCTATATAAAATGGTTAACATATTCCTACAGCTAGTGCTTAATGGATCTTTGTCACTAAATACATGATTGGCTTTGCCAAAACTCATTGCAACCTAAATAGCTAATTAATACATAGTAATCACCATCTGCCCAAGAAATCACAGTAAAAGTCATAGTAATCATAAATTAATTCATTTGCAAAAATGTCTACATGCAAAATATTTTACATTTGTTTCCTACTAAATGAGGGGTTAAAGATGACAGATATGGTTTAATGCCTTATACATCTAAAACATTCTGACTGACTTCATGAATTATATAACTATTCCTTAGAGAGAAGAAGCTTTTCTAATGCCACGTTTAAGTATGATCCAGATCTCAATTTGCCGACTTAACGTTTATTTATTCAGTCGCGTAATAGCCTGTCCTGCTGGCAACACCCATTTTATTCTCTATAATTCATGACGACTACCTCCCATTACCATAAAACTCAACCTTCAGCATCATTCAGTGCTGAAAGCCGGAGAGTCCTGTAATAGCAGCAAGTCAATCTTATTTCAAAACCAATATGGCTCCTTGCACTACTGGCAGGGTTTAACCCATTGATGTAAATTGTCAAGCACTCTACCGCTGATTGGAATTCGGAATTTCGTTTAATGTCAATTTTTCTGCCATACTGAGTTCGCCTCAAGTAAGATTTGAACCTAAGCAAATGGGAGGGTAATTTTACAATGTGTTTTAGAATGTGCATTAATTTCCTTTCTCATTTCTCTTGTCTTTACACATTCAGAGCCCCCTGGAAGTCTTACAAACTTAGGAATATTTTGCAAAAGGAGGCCATGAATTCAAACAAAGATTCTTCCTTCCTAAAGTAACTTTCCATAAATTTCTAAAAAATCATCATCATAGTTGTTAAGTTATTAGCCTTCAGACTTCAAACATATTCCCAGTATGTGTGGCTTAAAAAACTCAAACAAACTTTTTATGTGAGTCATGCCTACTATTTTAACAAGTAACTCAAATCAGCTGTGTTGTATTGCTTATATTCGGTAGGCGAATATATCTTAAAAGTAGTACCGTACTTGGTACTTGGTACGGTACCGGAAATCTCAAACTCTGCTCAGTAATAAGACCAGGGTAGAAACACCCACTCAAAACAAACAACCTACAATTAAACCTGCACACAGCATCTTCCCTCCTTAACCGCCACTATAAACAAACTGCCACACACACAAAAACACTGCAGCCATTTGCTGCTTGAGGAACCTAGTACTACTTGCCGTTATCTGCCAATTTCATTTCCCTGTTTTTGCCAAGTTCTTTCATGCAAACCTTTCCTGCCCTCAGAGAAAAAACATCCCCCTACCCTGAGGGCCGCTGCCCTGATAGCCGAGTGATCTGTGGCATTGCACACCCACCTACCCCTGTCTCCTACCACTGCCAGAGATGCTGGTTTTGAATTTGATAATACAGTGCTTGAGGCATGTGAGAAAGTTGGTGTTGACTTGTATAACTGCCAAATCATTATATAATACCTAATAATTTGACAAAAAGTGAAGGTGAATGAACAAACCCAAATCCTTTCCTGAGCCGTCAAGGGGTCTATCAAATTAACCCATTAATGCTTAAGAGTTCTACCACAATTTGCCATCTGGACAAATGCTACTTTTGACAATAACTTTGAAACTGAGAATGAATGAGTTTGTAAAATAGTTGAACAAGAGTTGTAGGTTATGTTCTTATTAGCATTGCTCTATCAAATGTTTTCCTAACTTGATTCTGCCTGCAAGATTCATCAAAATGTAAGGTTGTTTTTGGCTTCTGTGAGCATTAAAGGGGTAAGGCCTTTAAGAAGTTCATATACAGAGATTCACTAAATATTGAACTTATCCCCAGCTGATATAGAATCTACAGTTTTGTCCTACCACACAGACAAGTACAAATGGGCCAAACAAGTAAATATAGCCCCCTAAACTACAGGGCTCTGTGCCATTAGCAATGTTACTTTCTAAGGGCACGGTGTGCTATCCCATAAACAACACATAAACACTCTGCTACATCTTCCCACATCCCTGAGCCTCACCACATAAATCACTGCTATGAACCTCTACTCCTGTAAACACTGGAGAGCGTGCCCATTGCTCATGTAGGATAACAACTACATGTTTGTCTGATTGGTTGAGTGGCTGGGTTATAAGGCTGCATAAAGCACCCTTGCTTACAAAGTCACGCTTAACCCTAATGCTGCTGGTGGTTACTTTGGCCAATACAAAATTTAGCAAAGAATCTGAAAAATTAATCGCAATTCTGGCACACGGGTACTCATCTGACATTAATCAGTGAGCACCATCCAATGAATACCAATGTGACAGGATTTAGTTGGTTCTCACATACCTTGGGCGAAAGTAGCCTCAGTATTAAAAAGATTAAGAGTTCCTCCAGCAGTTTTTTTGTCTGGATATATGATATTAAACACAATAACTTTAAATATTAAGCACATTCATGACTGATTCCAAAATACATCTGTACGTAAGGTCCAGATAGGACTTGATACAGAAACCTCCAGGTGTGAAGGGTTAACATGTAAGATAACAACCTCTAGGGTGAAAATTCAACTTCCTCCATATCAAATCCTCTCTTTCCAAAGTATACCCCTATCAGAATTACTCTACCCCTTGGTTTAGTTTGCAAACAAATTGCCTGAGTAAAGAGAGAAAAAACATAACAAGGCTACAATTGATCATCTAAAAGCATGCAAACTCTGGATATGCTGTAAAGTAATAGCTAGATATTGATAAACACTTCCTGTATACCATGGCGTCTGGGAAAGGAAATATGGTAGAGACTGGCTTGTATCCACGTTCTTATCACAATCATATCAGAAAACTGGCATAAATCTTCATGTTGCCACTTAAACACACACATGCTACATAGAGCCCTATCTTGTAAAAAAAGAGATTGGAACACATTTTTTTTACAAACGACACAACAACATGACAAGCTGTGTATTCTGAGTACCACTCCGATTACCAATCTATCCCTTCAGCAGCTAGTTGTTCTGACAATTCAGCTTGAGTCATACAAAACCATTAACCCTTTGCATGAGTGGCATAGAAATGGTCTCACACATGGGAATATTGTGGTTACAAAGCATTATTTCAAGAAACATTTTATCAAAAACTGATGTTCCTGTTGTGTATAAGAATCCCATTGAAAATACTTTCAAATATATAGCTCTTATCATTTGGTTCTGATCAAAGTTTCAAGAACAAGCATACAACCCATTCATGCCTGACTAGCAAAAGGTCTGAAGAAGGTCCCAATCAAAATGGAGATTTGTTGGTCATTTATTGATTGACATTTCTCAATCAAATATTTTCTCACTATACTTACGCCTGCAAGATTTCATCAAATTTGTCAGACTGCTTTTAGCTGCTGTGAGCGTTAAGTGGTTATAAATAGGCTATTTGATTGAACAAATAGGAACGCATAGGGAGTTATTCTAAAGAAGATCGCGGTACAATACTTACCATCAGGATACAGTTCAATAGATTCTTTGGCCCTAAGTAAGGGATCAGTCATGGATGCTATGAGAGTAGTGCACACTAGCCAGTATGAATAATTCCACTGTTTGACAGTGCCATCTATTGATTTCCTCTCTCGGACTCTTTTTGCTCCATTTTCCATGCAGTCATTCTTGTTCTTCCGTCGCCCCCTGCCCCCCTGATTCTGTTTCTGTTTGTTCTCCACCCCTCCTTGCAGCCCAGTCTCCCTCCTTCTCTGCCTGCTCCTCTGCCTGTCCCTACCTGCCGCCGTAGACTGACTGTACGCACGAAGGCTGCCGACAGCAGGAGAACGGGATTCAACTGCAGCCTGTACACAAACATCAATTAACACATTCACATCTGAAGTACACACATGGTCTCAAATGTATGCGGAAAAATCTTTATAACAAAGCAATATTTCGATAAATAATGCTTTACTGAAAATTGTAAATTCCTGGTGTGATTAACAAAACCTCTAGGAAAAATTATCATATTCTAATTGATACCATGAGTTAGGTTCATATTTGCCAGAAAATGTGCATTTTAGATGCGAATGGATTAACCAATAGAAACGCAGTTGGTCTAATAAGAATGGAAATATCTTGGCAAGTCGGCCTGACATAAAGCATAATTTGAGCAGGATTTATTGTCCTCATTCTAGCAGATTCTTCCTGCGATTGGATGTCATGTACAGCTTTTTATCTAAGATATCCTCAAATTTGTCAATGATATGTGTGATTGTGTATGAATGTGTACATGCATGTATGTGCACACAAGTACTGCATGCAAACCTGTGTATGTGTAAATGTGTGTGTGTTTAATCCTGGTTTAACCCTTCTAATGCTGAGGCTGGCTACTTTCGTCCAAACCACAAGAATGCAAATTTCTTTTTGAAAAATATTGAATCCCTGTCATGTTGGTATTCATTGGATAGCTCTCGTTGAGTACTTTCAGATGAGTACCCATTTGCCAGGGTTTCAGTCATTATTCAGCTTTTTTGCATAATTTTGTATTGGCCAAATCAGCCATCAGCAGCATAAGGGTTAAAACTGTTTCTGCCACCCCTGCTAACAAGCCTTCCTCATAGCCCTCAGCTGCTGAGGTACTTGCTGATTTATGTGAAGAGCAGGCCAACAGCAAGGGAACATTAATTGTTGAGGTGAAACCATGCAAGTAATCCTAGAGTGAAGCACAATTTTGAAAAATATATGACTGCAAGTTTTGGTTTTGTTCTAATAAAGACTTCTCTTTCCCATGTATTTTATTTTCCCCATTAAAGAGAAATAGGGCTAAAAGAGTCACGCCTACATGAAGATTTCAGGGAATAAAGGGTTTAAACCCTGCAGTGTGAGGCTTAATCATTTCTCATCAATAATTAAAGTGGATAAGGGAAGTGTGCGTCTGCTGGGCGTTAACTGAATTATCTAGCCATCAAATGCCACTGTGCCAGGCATATGATGCCTTCTTTAACCCACCCATGCTTTGTCGGAATCCACAAAAAAAACTCAACATGAATAATACATGGATTCACAAAGATTGAAGTAGAGTTGTCAGTTTCTCTCTCAAATTACACTACCATTAGTTCGTTACATGTATAAAATGCAAGGGTCCCTAGTGAGCAAGGTACAAGAATAAATTTTTTGATATTTTCAGCCTTGAGGATTTGGCAAGTCCGGAGGCGGATGAGACAGATGGATCCCCCCATGGATGTACACTGGAGCAGCACTGGATGATAACGGGTCCATGAGTGCTCCTGTGAGGGGCGGATGACACGGATGGCCTTATGGATCCCCCCATGGATGTACACTGGAGCAGCACTGGATGATAACGGGTCCATGAGTGCTCCTGTGAGGGGCGGATGACACGGATGGCCTTATGGATCCCCCCATGGATGTACACTGGAGCAGCACTGGATGATAAAGGGTTCATGAGTGCTCCTGTGAGGGGCGGATGACACGGATGGCCTTATGGATCCCCCCATGGATGTACACTGGAGCAGCACTGGATGATAAAGGGTCCATGAGTGCTCCTGTGAGGGGCGGATGACACGGATGGCCTTATGGATCCCCCCATGGATGTACACTGGAGCAGCACTGGATGATAGCGGGTCCATGAGTGCTCCTGTGAGGGGCGGATGACACGGATGGCCTTATGGATCCCCCCATGGATGTACACTGGAGCAGCACTGGATGATAAAGGGTTCATGAGTGCTCCTGTGAGGGGCGGATGACACGGATGGCCTTATGGATCCCCCCATGGATGTATTCTGGAGCAGCACTGGATGATAAAGGGTTCATGAGTGCTCCTGTGAGGGGCGGATGACACGGATGGCCTTATGGATCCCCCCATGGATGTACACTGGAGCAGCACTGGATGATAACGGGTCCATGAGTGCTCCTATGAGGGGCGGATGACACGGATGGCCTTATGGATCCCCCCATGGATGTATTCTGGAGCAGCACTGGGTGATAAAGGGTCCATGAGTGCTCCTGTGAGGGGCGGATGACACGGATGGCCTTATGGATCCCCCCATGGATGTATTCTGGAGCAGCACTGGGTGATAAAGGGTTCATGAGTGCTCCTGTGAGGGGCGGATGACACGGATGGCCTTATGGATCCCCCCATGGATGTACACTGGGGCAGCACTGGGTGATAAAGGGTCCATGAGTGCTCCTGTGAGGGGCGGATGACACGGATGGCCTTATGGATCCCCCCCATGGATGTACACTGGAGCAGCACTGGGTGATAACGGGTCCATGAGTGCTCCTGTGAGGGGCGGATGACACGGATGGCCTTATGGATCCCCCCATGGATGTACACTGGAGCAGCACTGGATGATAACGGGTCCATGAGTGCTCCTGTGAGGGGCGGATGACACGGATGGCCTTATGGATCCCCCCATGGATGTATTCTGGAGCAGCACTGGATGATAAAGGGTTCATGAGTGCTCCTGTGAGGGGCGGATGACACGGATGGCCTTATGGATCCCCCCATGGATGTACACTGGAGCAGCACTGGATGATAACGGGTCCATGAGTGCTCCTGTGAGGGGCGGATGACACGGATGGCCTTATGGATCCCCCCATGGATGTATTCTGGAGCAGCACTGGGTGATAAAGGGTTCATGAGTGCTCCTGTGAGGGGCGGATGACACGGATGGCCTTATGGATCCCCCCATGGATGTACACTGGACCAGCACTGGGTGATAAAGGGTCCATGATTGCTCCTGTGAGGGGCGGATGACACGGATGGCCTTATGGATCCCCCCATGGATGTATACTGGAGCAGCACTGGGTGATAAGGGCTCCATGAGTGCTCCTGTGAGGGGCGGATGACACGGATGTCCTTATGGATCCCCCCATGGATGCATGACACTATAGCAACACTGGGTGATAAAGGATCCATGAGTGCTCCTGTGAGGGGCGCATGACACCTAGCTGGCATCAGCACAGGAATATGTCTGATGGCCATCTCGGAGGTGAGGATATAAACAGATGCTTCCCAATGTGATGATGACCGCTAGCTGGCCCTCAATCCATCGGATGACGTGCGTGGAGTGAGAATTGCTGATATCGATCAGGGGGAAATATCAGGGTGCAAAAACAAGAGAATCTCTCTCCAGATGTTTCACCAGCTTCCTCTCTTTCCAACTCTATCAACTGATGGCATTAGCACATGGTCCAAAAAAACAGCAATGGACTTACATAGTGGAAAAATGTAGTTGAACTTTTTACATATCCAAGTAATTTTCTTGCATTATCCAAGAAATTCCTGATAATTCTAAGTCAAATATGGTGAATTCAAGGTTATGGTCTAAAAAAGAAGGTATTGGTTAATTTAAAAAGAAATGTTTGCCAGTTCACTATAAAATTAATAGCAGAAAAGGATGTAGGATTCCCAAAAGGCTGATGATATTAATAAATCCATATACAGGATTCCATAAGCTTTCTATATAGATTCATAACACACTGAAATACACAAACTTTACATCATTGTATGATAATATATATACATCCAAATGCGATGGCATTGAGGTTGTAATTAGGTACTGTATAAGTGCATATATGAGTGATATGATACAATAAAAGATGTGATAAATCTTTCAGGACAACTAGACAGCGGCCTTAGTAGTATTGTGTACTTTAACTGCTATGTACATGTATATCCAAATAGAATGACCGCTGACCATTCCCCAATCAGATGATGTGCTAAAGCTCAGGAATGGTTTAAATCAAACTGGAAAAAAGGTCAGGTTAAAACAACATGCCAACCTCAATCCAGATGTTTCTTCAGTGAAAAATCAGCTCATCTCCCAATGCTTTTTAGACTGCTGCCAACCAAAAAACAATACCATGCTCGCCAAAAAAGCTATGAGCCCTGCACTGGACTTAATTAGTACTGGAAGCTGTTGGTATTTGGAGATATGTAGTAGGCTAATTAGCTGGATATTAACAATTAACCCATTCAATCTCATACACATATTAACATGGTTTTGGGACAAATCTACATATTTGAAATAGGAAAAATAAAGGACTTATAAGAGTCATTGTAAGTTCCTTACATTTCTTACCTTTTGTGGGGTATAGCCACCTTCTTACATTAGAATTTTTATGATATTTATTAGTATACAATAATGTCAAGACAATTTATAAAGCATCATTAGTCATTAATCCTGATGGTGTATATATTTGCCAAACAACAAACACCATGTTTCTACTTGAATAATTCCATAGAATCACAAGGAATCAAGGGACCAAAGCTTTTTTTGTAAGCAAATACTATCAACAGCATGCTGGTACTGATCATGTACAATTTAAGATGAATATATTTGATGTAATGCAAAGCAACTATGGCACTGTTGTTAAATGGATTTACCCATACCAGAGATATATAGATTAAGATAAAACTCCCTGCCCATACATGCTCAGAAAAATTAAAATGTTTTAAAAATATTTTTACATAAAAGATGTAGAAGTGTATATAGGTTTCTATCCTCAAAAACAATCAAATTGAATAATGCATATACACCTAGTAGAAGCTTCATTTTTCATATTCCCCTAAAATGTCAAAGAGGCTTCATTATAGGGTGACTCTAAACATGTATTGGTTAAAGAAGATTCATCAGCTACTTGCCATCTGGAGTTGAGAGATTACACATAGAGGTGACTGTGTGTGCTCACTTGTCACACCTTATGCACTCAACTGATTGGGGCTTTCAACAGCAAGGGAAATTAACGTGATCGTTTCCACTCTTAAAAGTCAATCAGTCAATATGTGTGTTCAAGGCTCAAGCAGAATCTACTGGAAGAGGCCATGCAGTGCCCACCAGAATCTAAGTATACCTCATGTATAAATTTCAGGTGTGAAATAATCAGAGTGTTTCCTTTCTTTGATTTTCAAGTTCATTTCATTTCGGTGAGAATAATGGGTATTTCAGTAATAAATAATAAAAGATGAATGAGCATAAAAAACAGGTCATTAAATAAACATGCAAGTTCCATCAAAATCACCCTTTTCTAGGAATCTTATTCAAAAACTAGAAATCCTCAAAATCTTAATCCTGAACTAATGTATATTCATCATATTTATTTATTTATTTCACAATTGTATGTCATTCACTGACAAAACAGCTTTTAATGAATCAACAATTTCCCTCTTGGGACCACAATGATTCTTATGTCAATTGCCTATCCTAGGCATGTTTCCCAGTATGATCAGCACATGTATTCACAAATGTATTCATCGAAAAAAAATAAATAGAGGGGATTGTCACATGAAGCAAACAATTACTTAATAGGCCCTATAATGTCACGTTGTTCTTTATGGAATGAACCCCTCCCAACTCTCAGCACTGCAGGCCAGCAGATCAGCTACACAAAACAACCTTACACAACCACTAAGAAAACAAAGAAACATGACATTTTTTGCCGCAGCCAATTAATGTGTCAGCATGTAATCTTACACACTTGTACAGCTCGACACAGGCGACCTGTACTGAGCCGTACTCTGAGTCGAAGTCGCCCTGCTGTGGCGATGACTGGCCAGATTTGGGGTCTGGGAATGAGAAACATGACTGCATGAGCACAGTCATACCTGCATGTAGTGATTTTTGGAGTTATAAGGCCAAATTGTGAGATTGTGATCTAACACTACGTTATTGACCAATTCATGGACAGGGCAACTTAGGAAATACTAAATGGCAGAATAAAGTTTTGGAAATTCCAAGAAATATCAACTTCCTTTGCTACAACTTGTAACAAAAATCCCTAACTTACTTTTACCTTACACAAGAAAACTCGCCGTTCATTCATTGTGGCATCAGCACAAGGCCAACGGTAGGTCCTCTCACCCTCAAGTTTTCCTGCCAACACTGATCAAGCATATACATAAAGATGGTCTAGAGTTGTTCACCTGTTAGAGGCAATACGGACACCAGTTAGCATACCATGATGGCACTTTCTCCTCATAATGGCCCTCCCCTCTGCCCCACAGATGAACCTGTATAGTTCCTAATGCTCTAGCAGGCCTATTATCGTCAGGCGCTCGCTCCAGGATTTTGGCAGCTTGTCTCGTAGCTGGCACTTTGCGGCTTTCACACTATTAGCGCCCTAACACCAGCTACCAGGGTGAGTGCCTACGACCATCACCTCCAATTTTCTCAAATATGCGCTGATGCTAACTATATGAGTAGCCAAGTGCAGCTTTCCCCTGCACACTAAAGGCACTGTGGACTTGGGTAATAGATGTTATGTATTAAACATAATCATCACATTGTATTCCATATTAAAACTAATGATGACTAGCTAGATGTGGATGGTGGAGGAAATTCAGAGAACCTGGATAAAACCACCAACTAACCCCAAGTAAGGGCATACATTTCGTGATGAGGACTTTATTATTCCTGGCAGCAGTTGAAAATATCCCTGCTTTGGCGGTGGTATCTTTCTTACCAAAGTATATTTTGGAAATAACAAAGGGAGATATTTCAATCACAACACTACCTAGTCATCTCCTTTGATTAACTTACCAGGCACCAACATGATTTTCGGAACTAACTTAACATGCCAGGCAAGTAGTGATTGATTTTGACTTGACCAACATGATTTTGGACTTGCCGAAAGAAGTTGAAATATTCTAGAAAGGCTTGTATTTTTTATCATGGATATGATGATTTGAAAACCATTTTCTTTTCAGTTTTGTGACATTGTTTGCATATTTATGGGTATTCGTGCCATTTTCTGTAGAAAAATGTGTTTAATGTTACGAAAATACGCTTGCCCATTAGGACAAGTGAAAACTTAGATGAACTTGCCTCGAGAGCCCTTTTTACCAAAAAATCACTTGCCAGAGGAAGCGGGCACCTTGGTGCCTTATTTCCAAGTTCTTTAAAAAGCATTATTTCATCCAGACAAGACTTTCTACGTGGAGCTCTAAGCAATGCACTGACAGCAGCAATATCTAATATGTACATTCTAAAAGCAATAACCTGGATCACTGCCCTAACATAACCAAGATAAAGGGGTTGAGGAGGGGGCAGCGCACGATGTGGGGAGGGGCAGAGGGATATAAATATAAGAATTGCATAGTGGGTTACAGAAGACGAGAGCAACACAAGTGGGTGTCGGGTGGAAGAGTGGGTGGGTGAGGACGTCTGGAATGTACATGTGGGGGATGGAGCAGACGGGTTAGAAAGTTTGAGATAGCTACTTGACAGTTATTATAAGAATGATGTTGGGCGGGGAAAGGGAAAAGGGATGAAGGGTATATAAAGTTGCATATATCAATGATGTCAATGATAAGAATATGATGCAGGGTGGGGGCATGTCTAAGAGGATGGGGGGAAAAGGGCAGATAGGAAAGCAAGTTGAATATGTCAAGGACACCTGCAACAAAGTGGTGGGGAAAGGTTATTAGGAGAAGGGAGAGGTAGCAGGAGAAAGATAGGATAACAAGCTGCAGATTACTGGTTGAAAGTCATCGAACCTATGACATTGGGTGTTGGAAGGGGGAGGGGTTAGATGGTATACCAAGCTGCATATCAAAAACATCAATATCCACACTGACACCACAGAATAAGGCCGGGTCTGAAAGAGAAGGTCATGGAGGGGTAGCATAGAATGATAAGTATTGCAGATCAATATCAACTTGAGAACAACAGTATGATGATGCTCAGAGAAGAGAGGAACGGGGAGGTTAATTGGATAACAGGTGTTGAACTAGAACATAACTTAACTATTCATGCCTATTCCTGAATAACCAGGGAAAAGGATGTCAGAGTGTTGTTCTAAGGAATACCGCACTTAGAAAACCTACGGTATACTCCACATACTCCCTAGATGTATTTGCTGACATCTGTATGCGGATCAGCAACTCAGATTTCCGCCTAACTGGCATTTGAAACTGTTGGTATAACTAGGCATTTAATCACTGCCTTGGCTCAGAGCAGCTTGCCCAAGATCACTCTCTGTGAAGATCACTGAGGACATTAACCTGTTTATACCTGAGTGTGTAGCCATCAGAGGACTCAGTATTTTGGCATAAACTTTGGAAAAAAGCATCCTTTGGGAAGGGATATGAAAGAGAAGTATAAATCAGAATTCAAGCAACAATTACTTTTCATGTACTTTTTCATTTATTTTGCTAATTCATGCTATGTTTCAAATAGTTATTTTCATTCATACAGATAATCGCAAGGGAAATTATGAGCATGAATGAATCAACCCTTAGATAACCACAGCCGCCAAGATAAAAGTAAGAAATCCACAACTCTTTCTAAAGAAGTCTTGAAAAATAACCTTAAAGGACAGAACACCCCTCTTAATATAGAAAAAATATTTTTCTTATCCTTTAAAACTACAAAAATTATTGACTTTTTTGCCAGATTTCAAGCATGTGTTCCCTTCCCAAGCTGTAATTAGCAAAAAGCTCTAGGAGTGAAACCATGTGCATTGTCTCAACCACTCAACCATGGTATCAAACACGGTGGGAAATACTCTACTAATGTGCTAGTCACAGGCATCCCCCACCCCCTGGCTGCAGACAGAGCTGAGGTTTGGGGAAGGATGGTTGACTGGTGGCTACTACACATTCAAATCTCTGGAAACTAACCTAACATAGGTGGGGAAAAGTCAAGAAACACTTTACTAATGAAAATATATTAGGAGCTGTTCTTAAGTATATGTGTTCATAAAATTCTATATTCACAAAAGGTTCTATTATATATATATATATATACATATATATAAATACATATATATATATATATATATATATATATATATATATATATATATATATATATACATATATATATATATATATATATATATATATATATATATATATATATATATATATATATATATATATATATATATATATATATATATATATAAATATATATATATATATATATATATATATATACATATATATATATATATATATATATATATATATATATATATATATATATATATATATATATATATATATATATATATATATATATATACATACACACACACACATATGACTCACTATGCACTTGCTTGTGAATTCAAATAGTCAGAATATTGGCGTCGCATTACTCCTACAAACCTACTCCTATAACCCCAATTAATTAAGATTTCAGATATCTCCCCCAACCGCCCCCTCTAAGTGTCCCTTCTGTCAGACAACAATAGGACTCATCAGCAACCACTCTTACATGACAATAGAAGAAATTGGCCCAGTAAGACCCTCAGCTGACTGCAGCATGTTTTCCTGGAATAAATATGCATGCCAGGAGATCTGTTAGAATATTCTTACCCCATGAAAGTGGTATCAGAAATATAACCTACATGGTCCTGACATGAATACATTGCTATCAAGTGGTGATATTATTACCCTAGGATGCTGGAATATGTATAGCAATTTTTTTACTTCATAAAAGCAAATTTCCAAATACTGTTTATCAACACTTTTTTCAGCTATCTTTTAATATGAATTTTGACTGGCCAGTTGTTAATGACGGAGGAAACAAGTCCCTAAGAAACCACCAACTATAATCCGATGCCATATGCAAATTTATCATATACCACATGCCAGATTCCATGATAAACCTTGTAACCCTACATTTTGCTGGCATGACTAGTTTTACGGAACCAGTATTACAATATCCTCACCCAATGTGAGTGGACTCAATACTGTACTCAATCTAGTGGCAATATTCTTACCCTAGAATGCTGAAACCAGTTTTGCGATATCCTCACCCAAAGTAAACAGACTCAATACTGTACTCTTAATGGTGGTGGCATGAATGAATAGAGTGCAATGATAGTGGCAGTTATAGTCTTACCCAAGGATGCCGGAATCTGTATTAGATGTTTAATACAGTGGTCTCCTACAGGCTATGAGACCTTGGATGATATTCCTACACTGAGGTGACGGCAGTAATGTAGCTATGCGGCTGTCACGAGGTAAATCCAACCAATCGAGACTGCATCAATACAGGTGGTAGATATCCAGTGAAAATAAGTGGCGGGTGTCTCTAACCCAACCGCAGATCGCGATCTCGAGGTGTGACGGGAGAGCTGATGATACTATTTCTGTCGTGCTGTGCAGTACAGTGATAGAGCGCCTGTCCCTCTGGTGGTAAATTGTGTAATTTTCTGGCTGAGCAATCGCTGATCTTTATCATGGCCAGGTCCCCAGGGCCCAGACCACAGTCAGTGCTGGTGTGGGGAAGACGAGCCCCCAGGGAAGCACATAGACTGAGATCTGTGGGATAACAGTCTCATAATGTGCTAGTAATGGATTTGGATGATTGCGATATGACCTGGCTCTGAAGAAGACTGTTGCTTAAGAGAAGAAATCAAATGGAGGTCTACCACTCCAATTAACCCAACTATACCTAAAGCGTACTCTGGTGGCAGAATACAAATGCAAAACGCATGGCAGGAAAGACTTAAGTGAAAAATATATTGGAATTTTGGATAAAAGTTGACAGCTTCATCCACAAATCTGTCCTTGTAAATGAGGTATGCTTAGATTTACCGAAGTAAAACCTTGTAAGTGCTTCAGGCTTAGAAGCGTGTGGAATTTAAAGTTTAGATTATTGTCACTTTTTCTCGCCATCTTGCAGCGAAGTCACAACCAGCTAGTTGTAAGTGGTGTGGAGAAAAACTGAGTATCCGTCAAAAAGCACCGCCTAACCCCCCCCCCCCCCCCCCCCCGTATGAAAGCATGCAACTGTATAAGGGATTATCATATCATTTTTTTATTTACCACATGATGTTTAAGCCATATCTCACCAATTCTAACATAAGAACGACTTCATGTTGACACCTTATTGCTGAGTGTAGTGAGCTGTATAAGCTGGAGGTGCACAAAGGAGAACCTCTCTATGTGTGCCATCTAAGCGCATTCCTACGACCAGGACATTTTTTACTTCATCATACCCACTATAAATGCAGACCAAAAAGAAAGTAATTATTCTCTTGAGATGCTCAGAGTAAAAATGCTTACCTTATATCTGTAGTCTCTTTGATCTCTTAAAATAATCTCAAGCTTGAATGAAACTGCAAGAAAAAAGGAAAATGGCATGTAGAACCTCACTGAGTGAATGAGGATGACTTCAAGTATTCTCAAGTATTCTCTATATTAGTAATATAAGAAGGCAAAATAAAGATGGTTCAAGATACTAAAATGTCAGTATGGCATTCTTTTGGAACAACTTCATCTGATTATCAAAAGGGCATTGTTAATGGTGCTTATCAGTTATCTGTTGAATACCGAACATAGAAAGTGATGTCATTGCTAGATTTCCAGTTGCCCAGGAAATACAACCAATCACCGTACCCTGGTGCAATGTTACCAAGAGAATCACAGGGAATTTCTGTGGTAAACATTTTTGGACTTTCTCGGTAGTGTTGCCACTTTTAACCCATAAATGCATGTAGCAGCCAAAACGACCTGACAATTTCGGTGATTTCTTTCTCACAAAAGCAATATATAGAAAGTATTTGTAGGAGAATTGTTCATCAGAACTCTGTCTACAACTCAACCTTTAAATATTTTGCAAATTTATCCTCAATTCTGAAGTTATTTTCAAAAGTATGACAGGTCCAGACAACACTGGTCAAGTAGATATCCAGGTTTGAATGGGTTACTACATTGTATGATATAATCCAACTGCATACACTACAACTCCCAATGGGTTTTAGCAGCCAGTACAATTCCCTGAAAGGGGCCACCAGATGCCTATACCAATCAGACTAACATCCTGACTTATTCTTTATCTTTACATGGGTCACAGCATTCGAGAACTCTATATACAAAGGGCCTCAATCAAACAACATGCTTTAATACCGGTAATTCTATCCTCTATTAAATGCCATTGAGGCTTCAGACCAACTCTTGAATCTCTTTCCCTAAAAACACAATATTTAGAAATATCTAACGGAGAGATCCTCATCAGAACTACATCTACAACTCCCTTTCAAATATCTTGCAAAGTTATGCTTAATTCCAAAGTCATTTTTAAAAGTATGACACATCCAGAGGACACTTGGTAACCTATTCGTGTTCCGAGATCTTCTTGAAAGGTCTTAATTGTCTGGGCCTTTTGTGCTTTTAAAATCAACTTCCAAATCAAGCATAAATTGACAGTAAGATATGATATTTTGGGGTGGCAATATTAGGCATGAAAGGGTTAAAGACCAAGTAGAAGGGCCAAATCATCCCAGACTTGAGATTAAAGCAGGCCATCAACTAGTGCAGCTTTTTTGTGGAAACAAAAACAATACACACGACCAGGCTTTTACAATAACATTGTGCTGGCTTATATTCCAACTGCGTGTCCCTCAGTCAAGTCATGGCTAACTCTAAAAGCAGTGGTAGATCCTACTGTAAACACTTTGAGGTAAACTGCATAATCAAGTAGCATTGAAAATCGAATTGAATAAATGCTGTATTTAAGGGTAATGGCAAATAAAATTTCCTGGCCTTACAAATTGATTGCTTAGACCAACCCATAAAAAACAAATTAAAAATGAGGATTTAGAGAATTTCAACCAATATTAGAGATTTTCATCCAAAAGGTTATACCAGGCATATGCTGGTGGTCTTTTGACAATTGTCTTTTGACAGGTACGTCAAGGCAGATATTATTTTAAAAACTTTCGCAGGGGGACCCTCACAATCAAAGATGGGACTTTAATTTTTCCCTGGTACCAAACAATATTCCTACTGCACAAGATTATGTATCAATATCGCATAGATAAAGATTGGATGAACAAACTCCTGAGCGCTGGGGTAGTATGGGTTGCACCTCACGCTTGGTGCTAGTTAACTGCAGGTACCACTCAACGCCACCACCCTAATGCTGGTGATACCAAATAAACAAACCGTTAAACCCAGCTCTAAGTGGGACTGCTGTTGGTAAGATCATGTAATAGATTTCGCCAATTCGCCAACACCCATGATCAGGGGTGTCTAACAGTATGCCATTGAGACTCCAACCAGTCGTGACGTGACCCTTAAACTTATTTTCATATATATTTATACAGGGCCATGATAAAATTCACATGTGGCACTGAAAACCAAGCGTTCTTGTATACCTACAGTGGTTTTAAACTTCTAAGCATATATGCTTCTAGCCTAGCATGGCTGATGTTAAAATTCATACAATAAAACCTGCCATCTGATGGCTGAATTACAACTGATCAATGTACATACGTAGAGAAAGCTAAGTACCCCTGAACAAACACTATTCTAATAAACACCTAGTCGTTCTAAACTTTCTCATATACCTCAGGTGGTCTTTAACTTCTAAGCATGTATATGTCCAGTCTCGGATATCAAATTCATCTACTAAAACCTTGGATAGCTAGAAAGAGTGAGTCTAGAGGACCTACCTACTCATGTAGCATTCCTTGCAGATTGTTGCTGCAGTCAGCATATCAGATGCGATCAAATAACACCAATAAGCATAGTGATGATTTTACATGTGTGTGTGCACGGTTGCAGGCAGGTAAAGTAATGTTACTAGTGGTCAGCTCAGGGGCTTGAGGCACATGCAGTAAGCACTGGTTTTGTGGCTAAACAAACATGCTGAGAATGTGTAAATAATCAGTGTGTGGTAATGTGAGCCAGGAGATAGTAATCTACAGCTCAGCTGCAGCAGTCGCAGCAGCAGCAGCAGCATCACAAACATGTGGTCCTCAAGGGAACAGCCATGATCGCCATTTCATGCCCAGCCACGCTTGGCCCATTTAGAAAGTAGTGATAATCTAGCTGGCGATATATGATTAAAGGTTAAGGAGAATTGAAATCCCTTCCCTTTCAAAAAAGCTCCAAATTCCTTTTATGATAAAGGGTTAAGGAGAGTTAAAATCCCTTTCTATCTAAACCTATAACATGTACATGTTGAAAACAACTTTTCAATTCAAATGATAGTTCACATACTACTTTCACATGTAAAAAGACCGGTTGGGGTAACTTTTTAATCAAAATGTTATTCAATGACAATTGGCAAACCTTTACAATCGCCCAATTGCCAAGAGAAGAGGCTACTGCAATCCTAGCATATATTCAGCATTGCTTTCTGACGGATGGTGGGATATATCACACATGTGCATGTTCATAATTGTGCAGTTTCCATATGCTTGGAGTTTTTGGCATATTTTGACCAGCTCTTCACATGGCACTAGACATCCACTTATAGATAGAAAGCAATGAATTATGTATGAGGAGAATCTTTTTTGTCACTTTCAACAGCTTATGTAATATCACTAAGAGATAGACAACCGGGAATCAGGAAGAATTTCCATTAACTTCTCTTTCTGCAATGTCCCAAGGCTTCTTTCAGTTGCAGAGGCATCAAGCACTATCCACAATGCTGCATGGTTGAATAACAAACACACACAAAGCAAATGCCTCTGTTAAGCAAACAGGTTTCCAGTATGTTCCTTGTCAAATGAAATAAGAAATATGCAGCACACTTCTTAGCTTGCTTTTCATCTGACTACAATGCAATAATGAAATAATTCAACATTGACATAAATGTATCCCTAATGCTACAAGTCAAATACTCTGCATACACGTTTATCATTCAAAAAATCAAAACCTCCCGCACACTTCCTTAACTGATTTTTGCCAGACTGTTGGGCAATAATCAATGTGCATGATATTCAATAGTTCACTGTAGGTATACTTAACACTTGTCTGGTTGCCCATTGGTTAAATCAAGTCTTCACTTGCTCCATGTTCAATTTGGTCTACACTTGCCCCATGTTCAATTTGGTCTACACTTGCCCCATGTTGCAGTACACTTGCCCCGTGACTTACCTAGTGGTTGTTACATAACCTCCAAACTTGCCTTCCACAACTGCCTCTGTGTTAGAGTGACGGTGGAATCAGTGAGCAACTGATTGCCACTATATTTCCGTGAGTTATTTTAGACACAGAATCAGGAAGTGATGACAGGTCTTGAAGATTGGGTAAAACACCTGATTCCAATACAAATCCTGACCTTACACGAAGGATGCCGGCAAAGAAATGAAGTCAAGAAAGCCGTCTGTGGTTTTCGTCAGAACTGTGTGTAACAACAAACGCACAACCTTTAAAGATCGACCCCGTGAACCAATGATGTCATGGTGACGCCAGATAGTCACAGTAGTACAAGTGGCTGCCAAAAGAGGGCCAACATGCGCGAATGTTGCATGACAAACTGGGGCGAACATGGCAAATATTTATGTCTATGATCGGTCACAGGAGGGGGATTAAGTAATCACTACCATAACACCCCTACAAGTGTGAAGTCTCCACATAGCTGGGCAGACTACTGTTACTTGCCGGGTAAAAATAACAAATTGGAGATAAGGACACCCCTTAAGTGCTGTGGTCCAATGACTGCACACTTTGACAAGATCAGCTCCCACTGTGCGATCCTCACTCAGCACACTCTTCAGAGATAAGCTATTTATATACATTAAGCAGATAGTATGGAGCATGTACTAATTGAGAGGAATTGATCCTGGCACTTGTCAGCCAGATTATCAACATAACTGCATTATGTTGGTTTGCATAATAACAACAAATACAATGTAAATAATACAACAAATACAATTATAGGAAACATAGATCACAATCTTCATCAGTAGCCAGTTGTAAGTGAAACCACCCAAGGAGTACCCGATGAAAACCGTCACCCAATCCCAAGTCACTGGCAACTTTCTCACATGCCCCAGTCGGGATTCAAACATGTGCAGTGGTAAGAAACTGTCAGTGGCATCGCCTTGGACCACTAAGCCATCAGGGCAGGCCCCAACTGCTTTATTTTACAGTTGACAGATCCTCCTGGCTACCGCAATATTGTGCACACTGACAGAGAGCCTTCCTCAACTCCAGAGAACCTAATGCCCTTTCCTTCCTGTATACCCCTGTATCATTAACTAATAGCTTTTAGGGCCACGCCGAACCTTATCAAGTGTTGAGATGTCGATTAGGGAGTACATGGAATCCGGGCACCACCACCACGCAGGTACCACGCTGACAGCCAAGATGGATGAGATCGTAGTGGGAAATAGCACTTGAGATATTTTTAAAACTGGCCCTGTTTGTGCTGCTTCGTTGTCCTTACTACAGGGAGCGGGCTGGTTATAATAGATGGTGGTAATTAGGTGTGCTGACAGCATGACGGTGCTAGGCGCTCTCTGATACTTGCTCTGGCTAACCTTAGAAAACCTACTACATTGGAAACATCCTCGGAGGAGATGGCAGGCATACTTCCTAGATTTCCTTTTCAGCAGTTGGTCATAAAAAGACCCAATAGTAGGCAAAAGCAACATGTGAAAAAACTACCTACATCTTGCAAGCATAACGGATGCATTAAATCATACACTGAAGCCAAAAATCCAGTTAGATCATACACCATCTCCACTGAAGTCAAACAGATGTTTAGATCACACCCCGTCTCACCAATAGCTATGACATAATTCATATATTGCTACCAGTTTAAATTGCACTAACAATTAGAAAATACTCTCAAATTTTAACGAATCAAAGGAAAACACTTATAAAAAGAGGAAATCAATTCATTTATAGAAAAATATGAACATACAAGAAAATATTTTTGTTGGTTTGAGTCTTTATAACACTTTTGTTAAAACATACTCTTCTAAATCAAAATGTATTAGAATATTAGAGTATTTGAATTAAAAAAATATCAATACACAGTTCTTCACCATGCCCTTCAATACATATAGTGGCCAGGTTGAGTATCCTGTAGGGGCTAGCATTGTTTGCAGCAAGGAGAGATTCCATATAGTGGCCAGGTTGAGTATCCTGTAGGGGCTAGCATTGTTTGCAGCAAGGAGAGATTCCATATAGTGGCCAGGTTGAGTATCCTGTAGGGGCTAGCATTGTTTGCAGCAAGGAGAGATTCCATATAGTGGCCAGGTTGAGTATCCTGTAGGGGCTAGCATTGTTTGCAGCAAGGAGAGATTCCATATAGTGGCCAGGTTGAGTATCCTGTAGGGGCTAGCATTGTTTGTAGCAATGGGAGATTCTGCCTTTGCACTATTACTTTATAGCACTATAATAAGATGCAGATATTTTATCTGTATTCCTGACCTACTTGAAATACCATTCTGGTCCCATGTAGAGTCAATTAAGATTTGTGTGACAGCCTACCCCTGTAACTGTGTGTAGCACTATAGCTTAGATAAAATGCTCTAAGGTACAAATGGGAGAGATCAGTCTACGAGAATTATTGCTTTTATCCAGTTCTAGGTGAAATTGCTCTAGAACACGAGCAACAGCACTTAACAATGCTCTAAGCAAACCTACAGAAGATTGTAAACAGCACTGGAGTCAGGCTTAGACCACAGAGATAGAATGTTAAGTCTACTGGAATAATAATAACAATAATAATAATAATAATAATAATAATAATAATAATAACAATAATAATAATAATAATGATGATAGTAATAAAATACTGATGATGATAATGATGACAATAACATAATAATGATAATAATAATAATAATAATAATAATAATAATAATAATAATAATAATAATAATAATAATAATAATAGTAATAATAATCATAATCATAATCATAATATTAATAATAATAATAATAATAATAATAATAATAATAATAATAATAATAATAATAATAATAATAATAATAATAAATCATAATAATGAAATATTCTGCTCTTTCCACCTAAAATCTTCAAGTGCATGCATGTTCCCAACATAGTAAGATAACTGGAAGAGCATTAATGGGTCAAGAAGTACCTCTCCATATTCTGCTGGCTGAGCCAAGCTATTACCAACCAGAGCTTGCAATCATCCCTGCAGAAGCCAAAAGGGTAATCGTCTGATGGAGATAACGAACACCAAATCAATCCATGGCACCGACTACCTCTGATGGCTCTGACACACAGGCAAAGACGCCCGGGCTTAATACCGTTACCACAACTGCAAGCCTTTCCACAACATCTAAAAGGGTAATTGTTTTTTTTTTCTGGGATTATAGTAATCTCGTGCCTGCAGCTGGCTGGCTAGGCGGCTAATAGGAAGGGAAGGCTGCCATTACCACACACAGTCTTCATGCATTGTGTTAAACTGTTACACCTTCACATGCTGCTCAGTCACCAGACATGCCTGCATTTCAAAAAAAAGATTCTTATTTTGAAAATGTTTTACAGATCAGTGTCATTGCTGAAAATTCAGTGATTTGAGGGTGTGGCAATCTCTTAAACTAGTTTGGTTTGACGAATAAATTACCACATTATAGTTTTTGCAAATACAGAGGACATAGACTGGTATATTGAATGAAATAGAACCAGATTGTGCTAGCTGTCTTATGAGATGACTAATCAGCGTGCAACAAAACCACTTGCCCCGTTGCAAGTTGCAAGTGAATTTGACAGAAAATGGCAATCAGGCAAGCAGAACATGCAAGACCCTAACTTGCCCCGCTTGGCAAAGTAATGTTTTGGGCAGAGTCCTCGCAATGTAACTCACCTTTGTTTAACAGTGGTGGGGCAAGTGGAAGTGGCGGCGGGGCAAGTAAACTTTAGGGGCAGCTGGCCCTGTTTGGCAAGTAATGTTTTGGAACCTATGTTGCATTGTGCTAATGCATATCTAAACTTTTTCAATAAAGCACAAAGGATGCATTACATTTACATATTACCTAACTCTACCAATGGATATTCATAAACAAAACTTTTCAATTCTATGTTTTTGGGGTCCTACTTTTCCAAGGGGAGATAACAACAATAAACACATACTTACCATTTAAGAAAGTACATTAGTTCTGCTTACACTGTGCAGATTTTCAATGAATTGAAGTTGACAATTCTTTGAATTTCTGATCAAAACATTTGGGTTTCCTGATCCATGAATTTTCTAAGGTGTTGGTGTCTAGATAACGCCCAGGCACCCTACTAGCTCAGAGGTTCTATACTGCAGTTTAAGGATAGCCAGCTCAGTTAGCTATTCCAATCCCTTCCACATTACCTTATACTGTCGCACCCTAATGAAACACGGAGAATGCATTATACTTCAACTCTCAATCTCGCTGCATCTATTATCCTAATCTAGCACCCAAAGGCTTGTAATCCACCTTCAGATGTGAGCCCGCGGCATGCTGCCTCTCTCATGTTATTCTATGGCTACTGTAATGACCAGCACAGAGCCAACGGATTTGCAAACATTATAATAAATCCCCCTGTTGTCATCAGAGATTCTCTCGCAGATGGGGAGACCCGGCTAGGTACTGAAAGGACTCTAAAGAGAGATAAGCTCAGTGACGACTTAATATCATCTTGGCTGAGGAGGGTTTAGTTTGGGTTCAAGAGATGTACAGACAGACAAACACACAAAGACGCATTTATTTAGTGTAAATTCTATACACTTTGTAACTTTTGGGTTCCTTTTCCTTTAAATTAAGAACAGAGATAGGGAGAATTTAGAGATAGGCATTGAGAGCACTAAACACTGCAGATGATGCCAATACTGTAAAGTATTCTTGTATCCTTACTCAGAAATGTACACACAACAAACCTTATTCTTACATGCACTTTTATATGAAAATTCATATTTTGTGATATTGATATGATGTAAATGTGCATTTCATATCTTAACAAACACATAGTAACATTTATGAATAAATGATCACAATAATTCTCCATCTATTTCTGGGATAAAATTATTTCAATCAGAAGTCTTTTATTGAACACTAAACCCCTTAGCCAAATAGATGCACTCTTACATTAATGATGCCAGCACTTTTGATATAGCAAACATCAGGATAAACCTTCATGGTAAGACAATGGAGAAATGCAATAATACAAGAGAAAACACAAAAACAACATTTTTGCCATTGCTGCATAAATTGAACCTAAAGAATAAGTAAAATCATATTGCTTTATTAAAAAATTATCATATTCAATTCTTGTATCTACATGTAAGTGTAAAGAAGAACAACAACTGACGAAAAACATTTTATGTTCTTGTGTTTGAAAATGCTTGATGATTGAGACATATATGCTCAATTCTGTACTTGGTGATATGTCAAATTGACACAGCTCTCCCTGGATATTCTAGACTGCATATTCCCGAACGCCCCACAGTCTCTGTATATTCCCCAATCAATTTCGTCATTCTCGTCCTTACCAATCTAAGTCTGGCCTGCTACATGCTTCAGCTCACATCTGCCATGTGCACTGCATTCCTACCAGATGTGATCAGCTCTTACAAGGGTCCATCTAGGACTGCCAAGAACGGCTTAACCAATTAAACCCCAGACAGACGACTCCGTCTGACGCTAGAAGTGCTATAATCTTGATGCTAGAGTAAAATTGTGAGAACAATAATTAGTAAACCAGGAAAGAAAAAGAAAATTTGATTCTTTATTGAAAGCTTCCTAGGGTACTTGTTTTGCCAAGAAATATAAGTTGGTATATTACAACACCACTCACCTATAAAGTGATCACTATGATTTGTATGGTAAAAGGTCTAAAATATGCAAGTGATTCTAACATAGCCCGGCAGCATGAAGCTAAACTGCTACTCCACTAGAAAATCGCATTCTCTCTCTCTCTCTCTCTCTCTCTCTCTCTCTCTCTCTCTCTCTCTCTCTCTCTCCCTCCCTCCCTCCTCCCTCCTCCCCTCCCTCCCTCCCTCCCTCCCTCCCTCCTCCCTCCCTCCCTCCCTCCCTCCCTCCCTCCCTCTCTCTCTCTCTCTCTCTCTCTCTCTCTCTCTCTCTCTCTCTCTCTCTCTCTCTCTCTCTCTCTCTCTCTCTCTCTCTCTCTCTCTCTCTCTCTCTCTCTCTGGCTGTGAATGTGCCAATACTCCAGAAGTGACTATGAGCATCTTGGGAGCTGGTGCAGCAGCATTGTCATGATGCGCAGCCATTCAGCGCGAGGCCCAGATATTAAGCAACTGATGCTACAGGGACACCATTGATTCATTTCCAATTCAGCGCTGCTGCGTGTACCTCTGTGGATACTCACACCAGCAGCCAGCGGAGACTCATTTTGGATGACAATCATCTCAAATTGTCTGCATGCTGACCGTGTCATTCTGACCTTCTCTATGCAATACACAGTAGCTGACCTTATTAATGGAAATACTGACAGTCAAGACTAACCTTACATATTTAACCCATTTCTGCTAAAATAAGAGTTACTCTAGAAATCTTTTGTCTAAATCTTTGAAATTTTGACAATAACAACGGTTTTACAATTTAGTTGAAGGAGACTTGTCGGTAATATTATGGAAAGCATTCTCCTTTCAAATATTTTTACCAGCCTTACATTTGCCTACAAGATTTCATCAAAATTGTCCGCTGTAAGCATATAAAAGGATTAACCAAACATTAAATGAATGATGAAAAAGTGTTGATGCAACATTGTGATCCAAACAGTTATTCCATATTAAGTATAGACTACAGAATCACATTAAACCAAAAGCAGTTCAAATATAAAATAATATAAAGGAGATTATAGATGCATATCTATGCATACATCTACTTTAATGGTAATATAATTAGCTACAGGATCTGATTGCTAAAAGTACGCAAATTCTTAAAAGAAAATTATGATTAAAGGAAATTTTTTAAGTTATGTATTTGGCAAACTAAATAGATGCATTAAATACACAAGGCCAACCTCTGGTCTCTATCTTATTGCTTAATGTCTGGGTTTTAGTTCCTGTGGCTGGTGATAGATGTCGCTAAGGGTGTTCACACTGGTCAGTAAGATATTGGAACGTGGCTCACTCTGAGCCACCTGGTGAGCAATTTAAGAACTAAAACAGAGTGGGACACAATTTTGAGTCGGCTACCTCTGACCCTGTCTTGCATAATAGATTTACAGGAGCACTAAACCCAGAAATAAACGCCAGCTTTTATGAAAGAAATAACACATTTAAAGTCCTCAATTATAAAGACCCAGGGCAATTAGGCCCCATTGGGCAGAAATGGTGTGTATTCCAATTTGCCAATTATGCAATCATTTCAGATTCATTCATAACTACATTACTTTAATCTTCCTACTTGCCATGTTAGGTGATAGTCCTGTCCACTTGGCCACCACCGCTGCCCCCCTGTGGGCAGTATCATGACCAGGGCATGTGTTAAATCCATCTTATGGGATTTACGATGATCAGGAAATGTATTGTGCAACATGACGCTTATTTGCAGTTCTTGCATAATGGTAATCTACACTGGTTCTCTGGGGCCAACACCACCACTGGCTGATCCTAATTAAGTAGCTGTCACAACCAGAGCTAACACGCTTCTACAGACTATTTTGCTATGGACTTACATTAACCTTCTTGTGTTTGGAGTTCCAATCAAAAACATTGATGGGTTCTGTGATCTAAATAATCTAAGACTTTGTAATATATGTAGGAGAGTTGTTTATTGGGGTCTGACAAACATTTCTTTCTTTGAATATTTTCCAAAAGCTGCTTTGAATATAATTATATAACCAAAATAGAGATGGGTTTCAGGGTGCGACAGGCATGGAGGGGTTAATAAATCAAGGCGGCCTTTTAACTTTTTTATAACTTGGTCTTCACAGAGGTACCTGCTAGGGATGCTAAAGACCAGTATAACCATGTGTTTAGGATACATATACAGAGTGTCGACAGGGGGGAGACAGGCAGTTTCCAGAAAAACTCATTTTCAGACAGGCATTTTTTTAGGGGTATTATAGCCAACATCTTTTCCTAATAAAACATTTTCTAAGACATGGCAGAAGTGTAAATTGCACGTTGGTATTTACGGGGGTACATTAACGCTAGTTATTAAAGTTTAAAAAATATGCCTAAAGCACTGATTTCTGGCCAAAAAAGCACCCTTATTTTTAAAAAAACGCTGACTTTTTCCAATATAAAAACACCCCTTCTTTTATCAAAACAATGACATTGGATGAACGGGAACACGTATTTTTAACTTAAGATTTTATAATCCTCTGTCTGTTCAGTTTGCGGCAGCAGACTCGGAAGCCCACGTCACTTCGGGAGTCACTCGGCGTCAGAGCCGCATATATTTCGTGGATTGTTAGGGGATTTTCACCCCCCATACTTAGTACCTGGTTACAAAATAATACCCTTTTTATACAAAATCGCTGACATTCAGAGGACTTAAAAGACCCTTTCTTCCGCTAAATACGTAAAGGCGGGTGCAGCCCCCTCTGTACCTGAGAGCTCCACAATACCCCCCCCCCCCCCCCCCCCCCCCATGCGCAGCATGTATTGAGAACTATGTCGTTTAATGATGCGTGGCGCGCTTGTATCACGTTCGCTATTTGGCGCCAGTTTCTAAGGAGAATCAACGCTGCACGTCACAACACACACACATTACCATTGTTGAATTAGTGTATAGGCTTCACGATAAAACGCGTATATTTCTCTTTTTTGTCCGCAACCTTGGGTCGTTAAAACATATCCATAGTTCATATGTTGTAGGACATAGAGCTGGGCCTGGGAATGGGCATAACAAAGCTCAGTGTTTACCCACTTCACGCCGGGACTTCACGCGGTTCCGTATGACGTCACTTCCTTTTTAACAGCGGGACCCGGACGTACCATAAATTGATCGATGAAAATTTAAGGCCATTGTCCTACTGACAACAATGAGGTATCTCGCGCATTGCCATTGTACTCGCTACGCTCGCTAGCTGCTTCGCAGCTTGCGAGCTTCGCTCGTTATGAGTATTGTTATCAGTTTCTGTTGACAATCACAGGCTAAACACACAGTATGTTAACTCACCCCTGATAACTGTACATCACTGCTTTCATTAGGTTAAGACAAATGTGATAATAATGGATGCTTATCATTACCCTATTGTTGAACTCATAATCTTCAACATTCAGACAAGCTTTAAGGGTTTGCCATGACTAGATATTTCCAGCAACAGGTATATATAAGAATGTAAGTATTCATAACCACTGGTATGCCAAATCACAACCTCACTTGTCATAAGTAAATCATGCAATGCAACCAAATGTTATTACCAAAACTTTATGTAAGTGTTAAAGTTTCATATCATAATGTTAGACTTTCATATTTTGGGCAATACAAAAGGGCTAAGGCAGGTTAAATTGAAGCCTTTGTCAACTATTGTCCTAAATTTGACAAATAGAAATTTGAAGAGGTAAAGTGTTTGAACCCTACAGGGCTAAACAGATATGGTATGGGGGCACAACCTGTAGCTACTAAGCTACTAAAACCTGCTCATGCCATCAAGAAGATGAGCCTGCCTGTACTGATCATTACAAAGTATACAATCAACCTCAATGCTATCCAGGGAAATCAGATCACATCCATAACACACGCATGATGACCATGTGTGGCTAATTTAACTACTACAACAAAGTTTTCATTTAAACAAATAACATTACATTTCAAATTCCTGACTGACTGCAATATAAACAGAGCAATAACAATGACAATTCTAGTTGAAATTAGATGTGCATAAGGGCACGTAACTGAACGTAACTGAACTTTTTTCTCTAAAATAAACAAGAACAAGTGTCTTTCTTTCCTTTTGAAGTCTTTTCATCACAAGGTTATAAACACACTGTACCAAAAACAGCAAGTGTACAGTTACCTACTTTTTATATATGATCTCCATTCACGGAAGATTTTCTTGTGGTTCATAAGTGCACTTAAAGCAGAGGACCACTCATACAGTAAGAGTATCCAATACAAAATGGGCACCTTAACTCATGATGCCCCTGTGCTTCAGTCTACCCACAAGGATAGATTTACCATGGGTTAACCCTATCATTGCCAAATAACATGCTTAGACACTAATGAAACTATTTTGAAAAATGAAGAAACATTAGAATATGATGATTTGATGAAAATAAGTTAATATATTTCCAGAAATCCCATTTTAATATCATATTAACACAGCATCTCATCAATAAGGAGATGAATAGGTGAACTTCATACTACCAGATAATAAGGGCAGGAAATGAATCTTAAAGCCACACATCATGAGTACTAATTGTGTCTCTGGGCAGAATTGAAAAATGCAGTTTTGTATAATATCATACATTGATAAAGTACCAAAAACTCAAACCATCATAGTAAAAGCCAATACCTCAAAGTATCATTTTTCACATTGCCAAAATTGTAGAAGTTCATATCATTTCAATTACTTCAACATATTGGTGCATTACTATTAAACAGCAAAAGCAATACCAAAACTTCCGTCAGTATATCAGGAAATGATAAATTCTTAAAAATATCATATCTATACTGTTTGTATCAATATCAGTTATCCAGAATATCATATTGATACCAGGACTGCAAAATAGTATTTCAATAACTGAGTACATACTGCAAAATAGCATGTCAATTATGATACTTCAAATGTGAAATAAAAAACAGTCCTGGTTAAAAATAGCACACGTATATGACATCCATCATTTTCTGGTAGAGATATTTTTCTATCATGACTAGAATAATAATAAGTGACTAACCCTGGATGAGCAATGAGGAAACCCGGCTGACCCTGAGCTGTCACCCTGAAACAGTCTGCTGCACACACACACCTATTTAACCCATTATCACTCACAACAGCCAAAAGAAGCCTGACAATTTTGATAAAAACTTTCAGACAAAAAGAAAATTGGAAAAATATTTGAAGGAAAAATGTTACTCAGATAATTACCGATAAGTCCTTTTCAAATATTTTGTAAAATCATTCATAATTCCAAAATTATATTCAAAAGTATCTTGGATCCAGACGACAATATCTTGAGGAACTTAAAGTATGAATGGGTTCAGGGCGGGTCTGACTTCCAAGGTTAGGTGTAATTCACTGTAATCACTGGGCCAAGAGCAGCTCAGATCTGGCTAACTGATCAAAGGAAATTTACGTCAGAAATGCACAATGCTATATAAGCTTCATAACTATACAGGTGCACCTTTTGGTTCTATTTCATATGCTCTGATTGGCCAGTTTTTTTAGATTGTTTTGATAAACGCATGTCATTTGTTATACTAACATACTTTTTAGAGTGAAGCAATGCACACTAAAAAAAGATAATTAAAAGATCTTGCCCTGCACATGAAAACGATACGTTTTTATCTTCAGTTATGCTAGCATTAGGGTAGACCTGCATGAAGGCCTACATTGCCTCTCTCCATAGTCTTAGCCAGCAGGGAATCTAGGTGTCATTTGACACCAAAACCCTCAGTATTCATCCTACAGTCCTGACACAATTGTTTTTTAGGAATTTCTTGAAATGTCTATTTCAAGCATTTAATTTAACTTTAATTTCACCTGAATAGAATGTCCATGGCATTGTATGTGGACATTTATGTTTATTATATGGTTGTAATCTGAGTACTTAGTATATTGGGATCTCAATTGAAAAATTGGATACCCACAAATTTCACAATTGCCAATTTTGGCCCCCGCATTACTAAATCCTGGAAACCCTGCCTCTCTCCCCTTTTAACTGAGGATAACCCCTTTCCCTAACGTAACCCTGTCAAACAAGGTAAATGGAAAATCAAGTATATACACCTCTTCCAGAGACACATTCCAAATATAAGGGTACATCAACAAGTGTCTGGTCTGACCATTTTTGGGTGTATTATATTACTGCCAGCATTGGGTATGCATGCATAATCAAAATGTGGGTCCATCAATACCTCCTGTGGCAAGACCCATTAAGTCAGGGAATTGAGTGAGTCGTAGATCACCTCTCCCCGGCCCATCTTTCTTCATTTCTCCTCATTGACCCGTGCCACCTCCAGGAGACTGATTGATGTAGTGGAAGAGATTGAGCATTACTGGGCTCATGACTTACCACAGACACACGGCGACGGCGGCAGACATGGGAGGAAACAGGAAGAGCTAGAAAAACACAGCCGAATACGAGAGTTCAGAGGAGGAGACTACGGTTTCAAAGACGATGTTTTCTCTTAGCCAAAGTCAAAGTGCTATTTCAAAGATGGGAATTTCTTTTTCAGCAAAAAAAGTATGATTCTCTGATTATAATCCTTGAAATGTGACGACTCAAGAAAGGTTTTTCCCCAGTTTCTGAGGCTGCTTTCATGCTTATTTGGTTAAGAAAACTAACCTCTGACCTAAAAATCTCTGAAGACAACTTGGAAATTACTTATTCTCAAATTATTTACTTGTTGGTGAAAAAATTGAGATGTAAATATGAATATAATTTGAGTCACTGAGGAATAACACATTGTCCTTAAACCGTCTAAGAAGATGCAAATGTTATCTATATATTCAAGTGCCACTATCATCTATTAGTCTACAAGTGGTAAAATCAGTTGTAAGTTTTGGTAGTCATTTTAAGTTCAGATTGCTGAGGCACTGTTAGAGGTTTTAATTTGAATTAAACTTACTTTATTTACCTTCAATGCAAGGTGCAGAGACTCCATATGTCAACACAAAAATGTGGTCAATAAAGACCATACATCACATTGACAATGTGCTTTATCATTTCCCCGGTCAAAGTGAACAAGTGGTTTTGTTTAAGGGAAATATTTTCCAACTATTTCGGAATACTGCATAAATTTGTTACGATCTTTTTAATGTTCTCAAAATGGAAAGGTGTCTAGTATGAAATTTATATATCTTGACCCCCCCCCCCCCCCCCACACACACACACACAGACAAACAAACATAGCCTAGGGGAAATAGCATATTCCGACTGACAAATTATCATGTCCAGAGCCTGACCAGGGTCTATAAATCAGCTAACAGCATAATGACCACTGCGATGAGCTGGCAGTGACCAGAATAGCTGATGGAAGTTCTTCACTTACGAACAAACCCCTCTGGGTGCTAATGGTACACACAATTACATATCTGATGACAAGGACCAACACACCTCTATCACCGTGCCATTCTCAGCGCGCTCCCACCCTGTAATCTAGCAGGCTCACTGAAGAATGGCGGGGCTGTGTTCCGCCGTATCCCGTTACGGCTGACACCTTGGCAGCATACCAGAACCACTGGGAGCTGAATGTCCAACATGTCCTCTTGAGCAGGATCCCCAAACTCTCCAAATGGCGCTCTACGAAACAAGTGTGTAATCTGACATCTGCTCGCAGAGAACCATCTTTCGTATGAAACCTCTATTTAACCCATTCATTTCTCAGAGTTCCTCCAGACCAGAAATTGTCATTTTAATCCTTAATACATTTTGAAAAAAAGCAGTTATATAAGCATGAATTCACAAAAAATAATTGTTTTGCAGTTATTTGTTGAGCTGTGACTATAACATTTTTTCCTTCAAAAATTCCCCGAAAGATACTTCAGTTAAAGGGATGTCCACTAACTAGCCAGGCCTTTTTGGAAACTAAGGGTACAAAATCAAGTTTAAACTATTCAAATTTGAAGCAACAATTTGAAATGGAACAACACGTTGCTAGATGTTAAAACAAATTACCCTACTTTAAGGGCTTCTGGGCCCCAATATGGAGAAGTGTACATCCAGGAAACCCCTAAAACAACGCTTAATATAGTAGGTGTATCCAGTATATAATAGAAAAAAAAGTATTCTTTGTAAGCTGTATTTTTTATGTTTATGTGTAAATAAAAGGTGCACAGTACATTACTGATTGCATCAAAAAAAAAAAAAAAATTAAACCTATTCTTCCTGGGAGTGTTCTGCTCCTAGTTGGCAATATCTTCGACAGGATAGCAATATTTCCTTGATATTTGATTTACTTAATATAGGATTTCTACTCACAGGCAGTAAAACATATTTCCTACTTTTCCTCATCCCGGATGCCATCAAAGATCAATGCTTATATTAGCATCAGGCCAGACGAGCACTTTCAGGCCAGAGATCCTGGACAATTCCTGGTTTGTTCCTGGACCAGAAACAAACTACCCTCGCGTCAGGACTATATCTACAGGGGCCCTTGAAATGATGCCACACTGAAATAAGTGACTGGGACTGGGACTTTCCAATGGTATCAGAACTCCATATGAGGAAACCTTAAGTAGATAAGTATCAGGTGGACTTGGTAGACAACGCTTATGCACAGGGCATACTGGTCCCTGGCCTCTACTCCCTGCTATGTATCTCTCTGATGAAACCTAGCCTAAATGAAAACTATGAATGAAACCCACTAACCATGAACACACTGGTGGGCTGTTAAAGATATAACTGTCAAAAAGGATATTCAAATAAAACCATCCCAATAATTAATGCATTTCCATAACTATGCACAAGTAAAAAATAAACCAAATCTTCAAAATTAATGGTAACTGAGCTAAAGCAAGCATGATCTCAAATACACCAAAGAGTTAATCCTACAACCAGATTTAAGGTTCAGAGCCAGGAGATACAGGCTAATCCTGTCACAAGCAGTAACCTTATTTAGCTAGATAATTAAGAAATGTGCCTGAAACCTCTATGCAAACAAATAACAAAAAGGCCTGAGGTGAAGTCTTCAGTAATATGATTTGCCACTAATTAAAGCTTTTCACACCTTACCTGTTTGAAGAGCGCCACAAAAAGTAACAAAGTCACTCGCAGGTGTGATTGAAGGCACGTTATACACACAAACACGCTTCTTAAGGTAAAGGCGCTTAGGTCTCCACTGTGTGAGTAGTAAGGACCCTTATCGAGAGTGGGACTCTTGTCCTCATTCTCAATTACCTGTATGCAGTGGGGCGGCAGGCTTATGTGACAGGTAGAATGATGTTATCATGGGAGTCGATACCCAGTCAGGTGTGGCGGGATGTGGGGGTGTCTTGTCTGTCACAGCAGACAGCTAGTGTCATCCTGCATGGGTACCAGCATAGGATACCCGACTGTACGTGCCACCCTATATGTGGGTGCGAGCGAACCCTTCTTGACATTCAGTACTACCCTGTACCCAGTGCAACCTTGCACTGGTAGACTGGACATTATACTCCAGTATGTCTCCTTTAAGATAACCCATTGATGGGTATTCTGGGTCGTATTTATAGTGTATATGTACGGCCTTTGTAAACCTGTAATGGCAAGTAGTACAACCTTGCGCAGGTATAAGAGCAACCTCCAGACAATCAGTCCAACCCCTTGCATGTTTTCTGGACATAATACCCTATAACATGTCACTGTACATATACTTGATAGGTATTCTTTTTGTAGAGGTATCTAAGGTGCGCCCATGTTAAAACCTTGCAGGTAGTTTTATCTTAGCTGTGTGGGTTTTAGCACAGGTCCACTCCAATTTATTTACTTGTCTTACGTGCTCAGGAGGTAGGAAATGAGCCATTTTGGAATTTAAAAAAAAGTTGAAAAATGTGACTTTTTTTATTTTTAAATTTTTTTTTAGAGTCTGACGACTAGGACTGGTAGCGATATGTTTCTACCAGCCTATTCTCAAGTAAATAAAATCAATCAATCTATTAATCCCTGTAACCTGAAGGGTGGGAGGTATACCTCCTCAAGTCTGAGGCTCTACTACAGCAATGATAGCTTCCTGTAGTTGATTGAATCACACTTACAAAGAATATTCTTAAAACTTGCACTTTTTTTTTTTTTTTTTGGAGTCTGACAGAAAATTTCAAAACCACTTTCGTCCGTAAGACACCAAAGACGACTTTTTCCTTCTTTTTTTTTGGAGTCTGACAGGATTTTTTTCCTAAAAAAGCTTGTAAGACAAGTAATTAAATTGGAGTGGCCTTACTTGACATTAAGTGCAGATCTGTATGGCCATGGTAGACCTGACTTGAAAACCTCATAACACGCCTCATTAGAGATTAATTGATGGTTATATTTTTGGAATGAAATATACAACAAAATGTGGGTATAAGCAATTTCTACCAGATAAATATGACCCAGTCAAGTGGAATTCTACATTTACAACCTTAAATACCAACTAGACCATGATAGGATATTTACAATATTTTGAAAACTCATAATTCTTATCAAGATCCTACCTTTGTTAATCAGGTCATGCCTACAGGTTCATATCCCGACTGAAATGACAAACATGCCATCCACTAACTTAACCCTTTCATGCCTGCAGCGCCCAAAAACCTAGACTATTCGGGTGATTTCTTTCTAACAATCTTTTTCTGAAAATGTTGGCAGGAGAAATGTAATTCAGGAACTAACAACTACTTTTGAAATATCTCTCTAATTCATGCTTTATTTCTTTGTTATTTCAAATAGTATTACAGGTCCAGTTGGAAAAAAAGGAAGGGAAATCTCCAAGTATAATTAGGTAACCTAAAAAACTACTGGTGAAAGGATACAAGTAAAACAATTTCTTGTAACATAAATAACAAAAATAAAACTGAAACTGTCAATGACTAATAATATTTTCACTTTGTGATAATATCATCACCAAGTATCATAGAAAAAAAGATTGATATCAATTCATGAGTTTCAGGTCTAAGAGGGTTAATTTTCTGTTTGTTAGTTTGATTTCATTGAGGTGCTTGTCTCTCGCTAAGGTGTGGGTGTCTTCACCCTGCTATATGTCATCCTCAACTGACAGTAGACCCTCCAACATTTCTAAGCACACATGGCGCTCACTCCGAGTGGGGTCTCCGAAATCTGATATAGCAGGCCTGCACACCTAGACATTGTATGCTAGGGAAAGTATAGGGAAAGTATTCATCCCGTACCCCGGGGCTGCTCAGAGGAGGGTCAAGGAGATATGGAGGATTAAGATTGACATACATACCCGTAACTCTTTATCCCATCTCGCATCGCCTAATAGCCTTTATACCTAAAACGAAATATGATACATTTTCAATGAAAAAAAGGAGATGGTTTTTATCTCACATTCCTTCGAGTAGCTAGTTTTGTTTAACCCTTACATTCCAGGATGTTCTAATGAAACTCTTATACACTTAATTAGTACAGAAAACTTAAAACAATTCTTAGAACATGAAAGACATGCTTCTCAATCCTTTGATTATCATGGCATTGAAAAATTACAAATAATTGCATCTATAAGCAGTCTGATCATGAATGATTTCATCCACTTCTCCTAAGAAACTCTAAAATTCTTATCAGTTTTCTGAAATAATGGTAAAAAGTACATAACTGCAATTTTATGTCATTTTTTTCAGATACTAAAATATCCAGCAGCACAAATAATTTCCACTCCAGCTTTCCAAGAGTTATTTAGGGCATTGTGACCTAGTTGTTGCATCTTGACATCAGCAAAATGGTTCTACAAGGGTTTGCATACAGTCAAAAAACTATAATTTGTTTCAGTCATCGATTTCATGATACAGCAAAACCTGCTTGAGAGATAAAAATGTTAGGACCAAAAAACAATCTACTGGAGATTTTATTCTTTTTTTTTGAATTAAGGAAGGAGACATATTACACCTGTTATATGTCAAATTGTTTGGTCAAATTTAACCATACCTTTCAACAGCAACTATGAGTTAAAGTCATGTTCCTTGACTAAGCAGTAGTTTGATTAGCCCGCCTTCCAGGCCATATCTAGATGTCATCCCTTGTGGATAGATGACATTGAAGTATGCCAGGAGGGTAGTTAGAAATATGCCTGTTCTGCTGGTAAAACCCCCTTGTGTGGCATTTGTTTGAACTAAATGACCAACAGTTAGGCCACAAACCCTTAGTTAGCCCATTAATGCTTAAGGATTTCTCCAGAGATTGTTGTCTGGATCTCTGGTACTTATGACTACAATTTTTGAATTAAGATTAATTTTACAAAATATTTGAAGGAGAGTTGTTATTGATATCCTGATAAACATTTCTCCAACAAATATTTTCCTGAATATGTTTTTGCCTGCAATATTTCATCAAAATTGTCAGGCTGTTTTAGCAGTTGTGAGTATTAATAGGTTAGTATAGGTGCATCCAAACATTTATATATAACAAAGTAGAACGCAGTACAGCCTAGTACATGTAGCTATTCTCTAGTTTGCTATGAAAGAGGAGAAGTTGAGGAGTGGGTGGAAGTGTCTCTGTCTCACCTGGTTGCCACAGTAACCTCTTCACCTGCTGATCAGATAAGATGAATAACTTGCCCACCTCCTCCTTTATCTCAATATATGACAGACTTCGGTGACCCTCACAATTCATTTCCTGTCAGGGCACGAAAGTGACTAGATCCTCCTATCATTCACCTCCTGGGTAGTATGCCAATAACATATAAGCCCCTTTCACGTCCGCAGAGAAGCTCTTGATTCATGTCAACACTGGCCTCAATATTGAGGACTTCAAATGGCAGGTAAAAAAGTACAAAATGCATGTCATGCAGATCTAGGGAAGTGTACTGGTAGTCAATAAGATATCAAATACTGATATCAGAGCAAAAAAGTCTTGCATCCAAAGAGGAAAGTATCATATTGTATCACATAAGTTTCAAATTATCTAAAATTGCCTTAATTGCTACCTGGCTCTCTCCGCATGAAGGTAGTTAGGTATTGATTAGCTAAATCTCAAGGTGCCATGCAATCCCTACATGTATCTTTTAGGATTAACAAGCCTGAGATAGCAGGTGGAAATAGCTCTGATTGGAAGTTGTAGCAGTGTTATGGGCCTGTTTATAACAACAGCCATTAATTAACCATTTTAGTTTGGACAGGTAAAATATTTATCAGGCAGGTGAAAACTTGGGCTATCTGTCTGAATGGGCAGGTTACCCCCAAAAGTTAACATCAAGGCAAGCCCTGGCTTATATTCAGCTACCTCATTCAACAACATTTTCATTCATAGAGTGGCCCCAAAATCACAAGAATAATTGAGATATTAATACCTCAATACCATAGGAGACTTCATTTTCTTGTTCATATTTGAAATATGTATGGCAACATGACAGACATTTTTTTTCAAAATTCTGCTGTCTTTTTGTACCAACTGTTTTGTTTTATTTTCAAAATAAATTGATGGGTAATCTTAGACCAAATTGGCTCATATTTAGGTACGGATTTCAAAGGAGGGGTTCTATTTTCAAAGTTTGAGAGAACTATTTACACAACTTTGCACAATTTGCATTTGCACAATAGTGTGATATTTACCTCACAAAGATCAAGAAAAGAATGGCAATTCTTGCTTAAAATTCATGTTACTAGTGAGGTGATTTATTATAGATAGGTGAGGAGGGTCATGTATGTGGCTTTAATAATTGTTTTGTCAGCTTAGTTCTCACTAGGCCCACCAAGAGATCTAGTGGCTTCAGTAAATCGGCCACTTCCCTCCCATTCTCAAGTTATTGCTCATATCATTAATCACCACTATAGAACCTCAGCTTTCTAGGCTAATTTATGCTGATTAATGGAAGTATAGTGCTACTTCCTGTTATGCTCAGTTAGTATCATGTGCCTGTTAATTACTCAGAGTAATCAACAGGAGCTAATACTTCTAGTCCATAAATAATCCATCAAGCCAGTGACATGACACAGATTTTTTGCTAGTAACATTATCAACCCACAGTATTCATTTTCTTTTAGGTTTCCCTCCTTTTGATTAAACACCTTTCTCATCAAACAGACCCATAATATGAACATCACTGACATGACTGAAAAGAGATGAAAACATATATCCTTCTGATTAAATGATTTTAGGATTAAAAAAATGTAAGTGAAAAAGAGTCCACACCCAACCCATTCAGTATCACATATATATATATATATATATATATGTGTGTGTGTGAGTGTGTGTGTGTGTGTGTGTGTGTGTGTGTGTGTGTGTGTGTGTGTGTGTGTGTGTGTGTGTGTGT
>OZ012684.1:88628724-88718366 GCA_963942565.1 Maea johnstoni | reverse complement strand
TTTATTTCTAGGTACTCCAGTTTCTTCCAATTTCAACAATTTGCTTGTATACAATTTAGTCTTAAAATGCCAGAAAAGGTAACAATAAATGGATTTTAAAGTCCTAAATTCATGACTGTATTTCGCACCACTATGATGTTTTTTCACACTGTGGTTTCCCTTGACAGTCAAGTCTCAGCGCTAGTGCTTAATTGCCTCCTCCCCCAGGGGTGTCGTAGAGAGGTGATAACTCCTACTGGTGTCTACCCCCCTGCCTCGGAGAAGTGTCCACTAATGCTGCTTTACTGGTGCCGGGCAGCTGTAAACAACATATTACTCTCACCCTGCAGCATAAACACCAATCCTGACCAGCCACTCCAACGCCTTAGCAATGCTAATAAAAACCTCTGCACCATCAACAGTTAGGAAACGTTCAAACATGCCCATACACTTGACAATTATGAGGTGTAAGGTCGAGGCTAACAAGGATGAAATGACACTGTTAAAAAGATGGAAATAGCCAATGAAACTACAAACTGCTTTGAGAGAAATGGGGAGTTTAATTGTCAAGAAACAACCTTTTGCTATCTTCAATCAAATTTCTATGCTTATAAATACAACTCAATTTTCATGAATTTTAAAGACTTTCATTTAATTTTTCAAATTTCATTGAAGTTTTAAACCAAGACTGGGGTGTGGAAATGAAAGAGTCACAAATTTGCTCTGGAAAATAATTGAAGGAGAAATGTTCACCGGAACTAAACCTACAACTCTCCTCTAACTATTTGTGAAATAAAACTTTATACCCAGATTTCAAAATAATCAAAATATTTCTAAAAATTCTTAATTTGTTAGAATTTTGTCAACCAGATTATTTTTTTATACACCATTAAAAAAAAATGTTGATTAGAACCCAATGTACACCTCTCCCTTATTCCAAATTTGATGGTTATTTCTAGGCAACACTTATGTCAAGGAGATCTCCAGGTATGAATGGGTTAAGGTAGTAGGTAGGTGTTGTGACGAGTCTTTCCCCTTCACTGAGCCCTCATGAATAACAGTTATGATACCCCGACTGGGTGGCGGGATGGCTCAAAGTGAAACCTACGCATGAAAAGCTGGATGTTCATTTCCTAAACCCACAGACTGGAAAGGTCAACAACGTGTGTCGACATCTGAAACTGATAGAACGCACCTTGAAGTCTCGACACCCGCCCTATGTAACATAAGAGGCAGTTTTTAGCATCACTCTTGCTTCATTATGAGATTCTGTCCTTACCATATGACAATGATCGGTTTTCAATCAAAATTTCACAAAACATTTGAATGTTGTGTGTTGGATTTGTATGAACATTTCTCTATTTAATATTTTCCTATAACTTCTTCGGTCACAAATATATTACCAAAATAGTCAGGACCGTTTTTGGAGCTACGTACATCTATGATTTGGATGAATACGTAAGTATTCAGCATAAGGCTAAATTAACAAGTTTGTTTTGTACAGATGATGAAAATTGAGTGAAATAAAGGAAATAAGAATTGAGAGGCAGGATGCACAGGTGATTTACCATTCATTCCCTTTTGTCTCACATACTATCCAGAACCAAAGTTAATGTCTTTCTGAGAAAGTAGAGTAGATTGATATCCGTAGCAATACCATGAGGCGACAGGTAAGCACTATAGTAGCATTAAGGGCTCAAAGGCAGACATCTTTGCCATTACCCTGACTGCCGTGAAAAACAAGCCAGCATTAGAGCAATAGTGAGATATCTGCCTGTCTGCATGCAGGGTTGTGGGCTCCTCGTGATGTCTCCCTCCCATAGACAGGTGAAAAACAAGCCAGCATTAGAGCTATAGTGAGAGATCTGCCTGTCTGCAGGGTTGTGGGCTCCTCGTGATGTCTCCCTCCCATAGACAGGTGAAAAACAAGCCAGCATTAGAGCTATAGTGAGAGATCTGCCTGTCTGCAGGGTTGTGGGCTCCTCGTGATGTCTCCCTCCCATAGACAGGTGAAAAACAAGCCAGCATTAGAGCTATAGTGAGAGATCTGCCTGTCTGCAGGGTTGTGGGCTCCTCGTGATGTCTCCCTCCCATAGACAGGTGAAAAACAAGCCAGCATTAGAGCTATAGTGAGAGATCTGCCTGTCTGCAGGGTTGTGGGCTCCTCGTGATGTCTCCCTCCCATAGACAGGTGAAAAACAAGCCAGCATTAGAGCTATAGTGAGAGATCTGCCTGTCTGCAGGGTTGTGGGCTCCTCGTGATGTCTCCCTCCCATAGACAGGTGAAAAACAAGCCAGCATTAGAGCTATAGTGAGAGATCTGCCTGTCTGCAGGGTTGTGGGCTCCTCGTGATGTCTCCCTCCCATAGACAGGTGAAAAACAAGCCAGCATTAGAGCTATAGTGAGAGATCTGCCTGTCTGCAGGGTTGTGGGCTCCTCGTGATGTCTCCCTCCCATAGACAGGTGAAAAACAAGCCAGCATTAGAGCTATAGTGAGATATCTGCCTGTCTGCAGGGTTGTGGGCTCCTCGTGATGTCTCCCTCCCATAGACAGGCAGCTCAGATAATCAAAGTAGATAAGATCCCTAACACCACTTTCTCCTCTATGGCAATAAACCTAGGCTGTATAGCACATTACACGGCACTCCACACTAGACAGCATGATGGCCAATTAAAATCCTAAAAAAATACCTTTTCTCAGAGAAGGGCACCATCAGGTCCATCCAAGCCTTTATTGGACATAGTATACTACTAAAAGCCTGAGAGTGTCAGCATGCCCTAAGAACAGATTGCCAAGCATCTAAGGGTTTGATCCGCCCTTGTACTTTTAGGAAAAAGAACATGAGGATGCCAAGATTTCCCTTGACATATTCAAATGCGGATAAAGGTATAAATATTGCATCATCCTCAGATTCTCAAAATATGTTTCTATATATAATGTTTCTATGTATATATATATATATATATAAATATATATATTAGGACTGGTATTGACATGTATCGGACAGACCGGTCTCGAGTAATGTACAGCTGGTCGATTCGGCATTATCACGTCAATACAACTCGAGTCAAAGAAAAGGGAAACTAACACTTGAAGTGTTGTAAAATTTTCATTAATTTGTCATAAAACTGGCAAAGGGCAGTTCAAACAAAAGCTCCCGGAGCTGCCAGGAGCTGACATCAGCCATTATTGCGAGTGCACTCGATCAAACCGGCATGTGCCGATTATACTCAGACAATTAATGGCTTTCATATAAGGTAATAAAAGCCTATTAGGCACATGTGAATGCTATTCACATGTGGCCAGACTATAGACAGTTTAACATTATCCATGATTTATAATGGAGAATGCTGACTTCAAAGCAAGTAAAGGCAGCAGGTTATAATAAAATAAACATGAATAGAGGAAGCTCCTACTTAGATTTTAGTGTTGTTGTAATAAATATGAACTTTGAGTTATGGTTGTTTTACTTTAAAAATTAATTTACTTATCATAGAATATTAGTAACAATATAAATAACATAGAACTTAGTCTTTGAATGTGAAAATACATTTTCAAAATCTGAGGCTAGCCACAGCATTTATCAAATCTTGTAGTTTACTGTATTTACCTCATGAAATAAAGATTATTATTATTATTATTATTATTATTATTATTAGTAGTAGTAGTAGTAGTAGTAGTAGTAGTAGTAGTAGTAGTAGTAGTAGTAGTAGTAGTAGTAGTACAATTTAGTAAGTGCAACTAGTATGAATGTATATGAATCCCAGCAACTCCCAAAACGACGCTAAGGCTCGGAATTGGGATCGGTATCATAATGATAGTGATGCCAATCTCGAACCCAAAAATACCAAGTCAATACCAGTCCTAATATATATATATATATATATATATATATATATATATATATATATATATATATATATATATATATATATATATATATATATATATATACATATATATATATATATATATATATATATATATATATATATATATATATATATATATATATATATATATATATATATATATATATATATATATATATACATATATATATATATATATATATATATATATATGTATATATTCACATGTGTGTGTATGTATGTGTGTGTGTGTTGAGCCTGGAGTACTGTAGAATTCACAATCTCATGTCCCTCTTCCCCCTTGCAGCACAGAATTGGCACGCTGTCAATACGACCAGTGACAAGCTTTTGGCTGCAGTCCATCCACCAATAGCACTCTCTCAGAACATTAACCAAACCACCCAAATTGGAATTTGATCACAGAAAATCGATCTGCCTGAGCACTTATCGCGTTATGCAATAGCAATGAAATGTTGATCAGATTAAAGCAAGAAATAAATTATTGTCTGGTTGATCTGCAAATTAACCAGGCCTAAGTTGATTGGTAAGAAAAGGGGCAGTGTTGGAGGGATTGGTTTTGAGCAGTGGAGCCTCTTTGATGTTGGGCATGGAGGCATGGGAGTGGAAGAGATTATGGGATAATCTCATTGTTTGTCAGGACAATTAGCACATGCCTTGTGTTGGGCATGGAGGCACGGGAGTGGAAGAGATTATGGGATAATCCCATTGTTTGTCAGGACAATTAGCACATGCCTTGTGCTCCACATCCAGCTAAGCATGCTGTCTGTCAACATCAACTTCTCACTCTACTCTTACACATCATGCAACAAAAATAACTTCTGTCAGAATTCTTTATTATAAGTGCATGCATATTTATGGCCAACTGTAGTTAAGAGAACTGTTGGTTTTATACAAATAAATATACTGCTTGCAAGTCATTGAAATGAACAGGACTTCTAAGGGATGTTTCATAAAGAAAAAAGATTGAAAGCAAAATAAATTTCATAAATCCTCAAAAACAAATTGCAATTGCAGTTATCTCCTTCATGCTTTAGTGTTCCTATTGGCCTTGCCCTCAGGACTATGGAATCTGAAATCTTTGTTGACCAATATTTGTTTGCTGGGATATTAAATAGCATTCCAAATATCATCAAAATAGAGTACCCTCTTCTGGGGGCTACAGCTATGAATGTGTTAAAAGCTAAAGACATCATACCAGTAAGCCTGTATACAGCTAAATCCAAACACATGATATGCATAAAGCTTATGTACAGCAGGGTCTTAGCCAGGATTTTAAAACAGCATTTCATAAAATTTCTGCCCATAGAGATTTAGCTACTCAGCTCCATAAAATCCTTATACCAACTTCATATATAATATCCTACCATGTACCTAATTGGTAAGGTATGCATTTAATGCCGTTTGCACTTCAGTCATGTCTCATAAGATAGTTTGTTATGAAAATAAATGATTATTGGTCCAACAAAAGTAAAAAAAAATAAAATTCTTCATGGAAATTTTTGCCTGCCGAAAAAGGATTTTTTTTCAAAAATGAAAATATTATCAGCATCATCATCGGAGACATGCATAACTTAACGGCAGATTATGTATATCTCTGTCATCAACATCATTATCATCATCATAATCATTATCATAATCATTATCATTCAACTTCTGCTGGATTTTCGAACAAATGTTGACCTTAATTTTCACTAAACAATATGCAACATTGCAAAGGGACGGTACCTTTGCTACCAAAAGTCCCCTTTGGATCACTTTTGAAATGAGAAGGGAATTTCCTCCTGCATTATGGTTTCTATCCGGCCATAATATGACCTTCATTGTTGAGCAAACAAAATTTCTTATACATCATTATCACCACTATCAGTATAATGATTATAATCATAATTATCATCATTAAGTATACATCATTATCATTATATAGTATGTAATCATTAATATTCATTATTAAATGTATCCTATCCAGAGATATAAAAGCCGTTGGTGCAAGGGCTGCAGAATGATTGCGAAGGAGAAGCAAGAAAAGATTGATGGATTTAATGTAGTGTTCCTTTCTAATCGACAAACCGTGTAGCATTGGGGGAGCCTGCTGATATATCTTCATTACAGGCCAAAACTACTTGGAAATGATGGACTGCTAGAGCTGATTGGAAGTTTAGATTGCCTTCCCCCTAAAATATCCTGAGACTATCTCTAATCGATTTGTTCAGCTGATACAATATCATATGAAACAAGATGTATGGCTTCATGATGCAAGCTAAAAGGGTAGCGATGGTAGACTTAGTTTTCCTTGTTTGAAATCAGAGAGTTAAGGGACATGCATCCAAGTAATTCACACATAAAAATAAAAATTAGCTTACATTGAAGAATAAGATCTTGAATAGAAAACATTTTTTACAACATATAGATAATATAGTTAGTTAAATGTGCAGGCTAAGAATCATCTTATTCTATCCAAAAAATGCCTAGCTGACTGAGAAAGTCAATTTAGCCTAAACACTTTGTTAATGCTCTTGCATATGGTCAGTATCTTAATATGAATCCCCCTATTTTCATTTCAAAATGTATGTCACTCTTGTGTGGTTTAATGGAAATCATGGCTGATCTAGAAATCAAATAGAACTAAGACAATATGTACATCAGCATTTCAAAATTTGATAAATGATCCTTTTGTAACTGTAATGTTTATGGGAAACTGTGCATTGCTTTCCCAATATACATGTGTAATTTGAAGATATGGTATTATTATGGTTTAAGCATAGATATGTTTTAATAGAAATATCCTTTATATGAAAGAAAATTTAATTCTAGAAATTACCAAATTCACTACAAATGCCCACTAAACCTATCAGCCAAAATCTGAAATAATATTTTGATATTTGGGTCAAGGTCATGCCAGAAAACTATTCTTTTTGGTTATGCCTAATCTGTGAGGCATTGAAGCATGACAATAAGTGCACTTGCCTCAATCATTGCATGCAGAAAAAAAGAATGAAACCTGATCACTTTTCAACTTCTCATCACTCGAACACGCAATCAATACTTCCAACATGCTTTTGAAGATTCCACGTCTCCATTTCATTCTCTCCTTATCAATGGAAACTGATAGCAAAGCGTTTCAAAATAATTTCCACACAACTGCGTATATCTCTATCAAAGCAATTAATTTTCCGTGCCAGCTAGCAAGCTGAAAAACGAGGATGAATTCTTCTCCACCTATTGAAGGAAGCTGATGGGCTATCCATATGTAAATAATCATGCAGATTATAAAGGGCCCAGGCATCTGTATGGAAAGGTAAGAGATCAATATAGGGTTAAAGACAGAATGAGTGGAGATGGAGTGTTTAGTTGCCTGGTGCCATGCCGGGTCTGTCTTTATTGTCAACATAAGGATAAATTTACCTCAATGACTGACAGGAACATCATCTAAATAACTAGCTTTTTATGGCAACTTTCTGGATTAACACATTCTTTCCCAGATGGTCATACAGTTAGGCCTGATTTTTACGAATGGCTTTTTTCTTATAATAGTTCAAAAAAGAGTTATGATTCAAAAACTAAACTTTTGAACATATTAATCAAATATTGTAGGGAAATAATGATGATCAAATATATATATATATATATTGCAATGTATAATGCAATAATTAAAAATGCTGTTTAGCAATTATTGTAATAATGTTTCCAACTTCTCTGATATTTGATTAATCATTTGCATAAGAAAAATATGCTTGATCCATCAACTATTCTAACTGAATTCAAAATTATATTTGCCCCAGAGACGAAGACTAATTCAAAATCCATATCCATTAAATTTTTGTGCACAGATGAGATTCACTCTCCCAGAAACGTTTTCCTGTGGGAACCCAAATGGCAAAGAAATGTGAAACCAATATAAATTAAAGTGGTGCCTGGTAATATTTACAGAGAGGTCCTACCTGTTTTATCCGAGGCTAAGAGTACCCCCGGGGGTGCTCTCCAGGCACAGCCATTTCCTTGCTCATCCCTATTTGATGTTGCCAATCTCTGTGTACATTTCAATGTAGGTTTCCATTACAGCAAACACAATTAACCACTTCATGACCAAACAAGCGATATTTGGGCTAATTGATATTTATCGATATTCCAAAAATATAAATAAAATATCACTAAAAAACAAAACACAGTTCCAGATAAAATGTAAGTTAATCCTACCACTAAATTTCATGAAAGTAATTTTTGTGTGACAGGTTGCAAGAAGGGTGTACAATTAGCTAAAGCTGTATATATGCACTTACTGTAGAAGCGGTTCCAACCCATTCAGCTTCTAATAGAAAGGCTACCACATGGGAAGGGAAAATATGCTATTTCACGAAAATAATTGTACTTCTTCTCTCTGGAGGGTCCACTTAATAGGAAGACTAGATTGAATCTGGACATAAATAGTGATGGCTGCGCAGCAAGGGACTAGTTCCAATGTCCATCTCCATGTAAACTGAACAGCAACAAAATTCATTTTCAAGACCTTATTACACACAGGGCTCCATAGAACTGGGTGACCATATTTCATATATTGAGCCCATTAAGATGAGATTTTGCATGCAAACAAGTGGGAAAATCTTTGATGGAGAAATGTTATGCAGAACAAATTCTTCCTTTTGCAGAAATATTCAAAATTCCAAATTTATAGTTATTGCAAAATGATCAAAAGTATCATAGATTCAGGCAACAACTTCCAGGGGAAATAGTTTAGCTTGTGCAGTGTGGATCTGCAGAAAATCTATGAACCCATTCATGCCCACAGGTCACCTTGACAAGTGTCGTTTAGATACATGTTACTTCAACACATAAATGCTCACAGCAGCCAAAAGCAGCCTCACAATTGTGGTGAAATCTTTCGGGCAAAGGCAAAGTTGGGAAAATATTTCAAGGAGTAATGTTCATCAGATCACTGCCAACAACTCTCCTTGAAATATTTCATTACATTATTCTTAATTACAAAGTTATTAGCAAAAGTATCATAGGTACAGATATGTATTAACTATTTCTAATGGTTAAAATAGCAAATAACTTTTGAATAAAGCAATGATTCACAAAATCTGGGATTCTGTAAATTTAGAAGTGGTACTTTTTATAAAAGAGAGTCATATTTGTGTGAGATATGCAGGGTTCTGTATCCTGACCCTCTGGGCTTGAGAGGGTTAATTCATATAGCACACACCTTCCTTTGATCTAGAGAGTATTCAATCAGTACTGAGCGGAATGACCTAAATACGAAATTGCCATATTGAGTTGGATAATTATTGCTTTCAGCAGCATGATTATATCCTTGTGTTCATGGAATTTCCTGAATGGGTATGACCCATTTCACAGCTAAGAACAATGCCCTGCCTTTGTTTCCTTTGTGCACAGGGCTTCCCTTGAAAAGTCCCATATGGATCTAGCTCTAAGGGGACTTTGGAAATAACTTGGTATCATTGCACCAACTGTGAGGTTATTTGAAGGAGGTGTTGGGTTTGATTTTGATTCATCATCACTCTTTCAAACATTTTTAAAATGATTTTAAGTAATATATTCAACTAAATTTGCCAGGACAGGCCTTAACACTCACTCAAAATGTTATGGCCCCGTAGGACCAGTACCACCTTAGGATCTACTGTTCCTGAAAAATCTTTACTGGTCCTACACATTTTTCTTTAACTTATAGACAAGAAAAAACATTGCATAGAATTCACACTGACAGCATTTACTTTTATCTATTTTATCTTCATTTATTTCAAAACATTAGGGGACATTCAAATTTGTCCCCAAATGTTTACTGGCCCTGTAGAACCAGTTAAGGTCAGCGATCAACTGTAGAAGTTTTATATTATGAGCTTATTTTCCTTCTAATATCTCTGAATGGTTGCTATAAAGATAGTCAGGCCTAAAAAAAGAAATTGTTTGTTTCCTGTAACGGTCTGAAATAAAATAGGGTAGGTAGGTCAAAATGTGTTTTATGCATGTTTTACGTTGATTGGGAGTTGGAAGGGCAGAAAAAACTTTAGGGTAGGGATTTTTCTGAATAAAAACTTGTTAGGGTAGGGTTACAGGAAACAAACAACTTCTTTTAGGCCTAATCTGAGAATATGGGATATGTGAGCATGAAAGGGTTAGCAGTAACCACAAGCCTATTCCTCCCACACCTCTTTTGATTACCCAGCTATTTCCTGCCTCCAATCTATCATCAGCTGAGCCTGCTACTCCGAGCATCCTCCAGAATCCATTGAATAAATTACCATGTGTGTTGTAGTAGAACCAAATGCTAGGAAAACAAACTCAATTACTCTCAAAGACTGCCAGGAATTGAATAGTATTCTATCTATTTGTGATAAGAGTCTTGATTGAAAGGTTCTATGTGAAGTTCAGTGACACCTACAACTGCATGACCTACCTTGGCCAGACCACAATGGAAAAGCCCATTTAAAAAAGTTCAATAAAAGATTGACAACTTTTACAAGTAAACAATACTAACAGTGACACCAAACAAGGAGTTTTTCACATATGCATTCAAGGCAATTAATGTCAATTTAATATGACAAATATAATTTCCAATTATTCTGTTTGAAGCACCCAAACTTGACAACTTGATATCAGAAGCAAATCAATGATAATAAAAAAATCAATCAAAATATTTTTTGATGATAAAATCCCCACTGACAACCTTTCTTGTAAGGCCACCTGTATTGAGCACCAGGTGTATGTACATTTATAAGCAATGACCCTAAAAGGAAATGACAAGCACAAAACAAATAAAACTCTTTTCAATCCCACTATGATAAAATACCCACATGTTATTCATTTACCTACGTAGAAAACATTGACTGATTTCCTTTATAAAGGTTGTGAAATGGTACTCACTTTGAAGCCGCAGAGTGTAATAGTGGATGGGTGGTGAAGTATCCTGTTTCCTAGGTATTTAATCCACATGCAAGTCAAGTTAACATTCCTGGAGCGGAGTTCCTATTACACTATGATTAACATACAATTGTGCTCACGGTAACGGCAGATCAGATCATGGGTAATGCAATGACTCGGTGGTTGCAAATATTCCCCAATAAAGGTCAGTAGAAGTAGCTGTATGTAGTGTGTGGTAGTTGACACTAGGTGGCAGCACCTACTAAGCCCAAGGGAGCTGATTAGTATCAATAAAATCCATGATCACTGATAGTATGGGTGTTCCTCAGCAGGTGGCACCAATAATTGGATAAAATTGGTTGTCAGTAATGAAGTTATTGTCCTGGGTTTCCCGTCTTTAGTAGTTAGCAGGTTCTTGGGTAGATTTCATCGCTTTACATAGCGCACTTTTGACGTATCTTTATCTGAAATGAACAGAAAATATAGAATTTTCAAAATATTGTCAAAATTATCATAAAAGGTTGTTGATTGGTATCTAATATTTGTTTAAGTATGATAATGTGTACCAATGTCTCGGCAAAAAGCAAAAACATTGCGGGTAAAAATATAGCATTGATGATTTTCCTAGAAAAAGTAATGCTGCCTTTTCAGTCCCTTCTGAGCCAACAGGTGTTTTGCAGTATAATATTACCCAGGAGACCAAGGAAATAAAGAGGAGCTTTAGATATATGTGGCAGGTAGCAGAAAAAAGAGTGCATCATGGGAAGTAATGGATGCCCCCATGTGGCCGTCTCTGGCCTGTTAGTTGCTCACTTCTGTGAGCCATAACTGAGAAGTGCTGAGAAGGACAGGTTTGGAGATGGCCTTATTTGAAAGGTGATATGTAATTAACCACATTTTAAACCTAAATCATTCTGATGATGCATTTGCCCTTCAAGTATTTTATCCGTCCCTTAATCTTCCTATATAAGGGGCCTGGTTGCATGGCCCCTTTTTCAAAAGTTACAGTCCACCCCTGAGCATTTAGGCTTTTACTGTGTTAATCAAATGTGAAAGAATTTCATGATGACAGACTGGGTTTAATCATATTTGCTGGCCTTTCTACTTAAACGTGGTGCAAAGGAGACTTTTATAACTTTTATATGTAGCCATTATGAAGTAAGTCAAATATAAAGAGGATTCCTGGAAAGCTGTGCGGAAGAAAAAAGAAAGTTTATTCTCCAAGTTCCATTCTTCTCCTCTAGGAGCAGGCCATGTAGTACAAAGAGGATTCCTGGAATGTTGTGCAGAAAAAAAGAAGGGATTTTTCCCCCCCGAGTTCCATTCCTCTCCTATAAGAGCAGACCACGTAGTACCTGATGGCATCAGTGATGCACATCTCTCCGACTGTCATCAGCCAAGGCCTTGATGGAGAGGCCGTTGTTCCTCCAGATAAACCCTGACTCTCCTCTCCCTCAGAATCAATATTGCCATCTCCTTCAGCCGTAACTACACTCTAAAGCAATATAGCACAGATAGGAGGCACTAGTTCTTTTAACAAACAAAACCAACAACCCCCATTCTTCAAAGAAGTCCTTTTAAATGGCCACAGTTGTTTTTATTCTGATATAGGAATATATCGAATTATATATTGTTGGCTCATTCTGATTTGATTTGAGTTTTGATATGATTTTGAAAATTGTGAGAGAGCTTTTGTTTTACAAAGAGATATATCAGACAAGAAATGGTTGGCCATATTAGCACTTGAGGATAAGACTTCCACAATTTACACCAAACACACAAAAAACGTTTTCAACACATGCTACAGCATAGAACAATATTTCCAAAGAATAACAATTGTAATTAGTAGGCCATTAACAATAGCTGTCTGATGAGTAATGAGCACTTCGACAATCCTCCAATTGTGCTCTTTGAGCAGATACCATCCTTTAAATAGTTCCGATGATGAACGACTTAATTAGCCATATCTCTATGTTATCTCCAGTGAGCAGGAGTTGCAGATAGCAGTGAGTGAAGGCGTTTCTCACTCTGTCTCTCATGGTATGCCAGCGCAGTGCTTTCCACTAACTCTGTGTGGCAGTGAGAAAGCACCCCGCCCCGGTAGAAGTGGCAGCACTACATTCATTCTCATCCCAGCGCTTCACTCCAGACTGCTGTGTGGTCTAAGACATTGCCACTGCCTGCTCAGTGCTCCTCACTGTCTCGTACCACTGTGTAGGTTTGAATGCCACTCAGGGCATGTTAGCCAGTTGCCAGTGACTTGGTGGTTAGGCGTTGGTTTTCCCCTGAGTACTGTGGCTTCCTCCTCCACATACAAGCCTGAATATCTCAAATAGTGACAAGAAACAAAGTACCAAAGCAAAAATGCCCAGACAGCTTATACTAAATTGTTGAGAAAGGTTCTAAGATGCTCAGATCACCATGTTATTACTGCCAAGGTATTCACAGGAGTCAATGACCCCATTACAAAACAGCTAAGAAACTTTTGTATTAAATCATTCACAGAATTCAGTCAGCTTGTATCAAATGGTCAAAAGAGGTTTATTGATACTCAGTTCACAGATTTTTACGACCTAGTCATTCGACAGTCAATCAACTCATACTAAATGGTCAAGAAAGGTTCTTATATGATCAGTTCACGACAGATTGTTACTGCAAAATTATACACAAAGGTCAATCGGCTTATACTTAATGGTTTAAGAAAGGTTCTTATATGCTCAGTTCACAACAGATTATTACTGCAAAATTATTCACAAAGGTCAGTCGGCTTATACTAAATGGTCCAGAAAGGTTCTTATATGCTCAGTTCACAACAAGCTATTACTAACAAATTATTCACAATGGTCAGTCAACTTAAACTTAATGGTTTAAGAAAGGTTCTTTTATGCTCAGTTCACAACAGATTATTACTGCAAAATCATTCACAAAGGTCAGTCGGCTTATACTAAATGGTCCAGAAAGGTTCTTATATGCTCAGTTCACTACAGGCTATTACTGCCAAGTTATTCAAAACGGTCAGTTGGCTTATACTAAATGGTCAAGAAAGGTTTTTATATGCTCAGTTCACAACAGGCTATTACTAACAAATTATTCACAACGCTCAGTCAGCTTATACTAAATGGTCAACTAAGTTCATCACAGATTTTTCCTGCCAAATCATTCACAATAGTAAGTGGGTTTGTACTAAATGGTCCTTAGAGGTTCTTAGATACTGTAGGTTATTGCTGCCGTTTTAGGCTTTCGCAACAGGCAAGTGCGCTGAGTGCAAAAAGCTAAAAACGTCTGAATTCCTGATTAGGAATTACATGGACCTGTCCATATTGAACTGACAGGTTAATCATTGGCCCATTAATATTACACAGCTCCTGCCGCCTGGTTACCTGACAGCACCCATAACCATTACGGCCCTCACTCCCACAGCAATTAAAGCTGGCCACTCACTGCACACAGCTGCCCTGCGGCATCACGGAGAATTATAGCACAAACGTCAACCACACTCAGGATCAAAGGTCCTCATGGTCTGATACAGGGTCAAACAATAACGCTATAGCCGGCTGAAAAGTCTACATTAGTAACATGTCCACTTCTTTAGCTTACACAGAAATATGGAAATAAATACAGCTACCTGTGAAAAAAAGGTCAAACATTATTTGTGCCAGCCTGCCCGAGTGGTCTGAGGCATTGCCAATGACTGCTTGTTGTCTCTCAATCACCATTGCCTGGGTTCGAATCCTGGCCAGGGCATAAGAAAGTTAATTGCCAGTGATTTTAGGTTAGGCGGTGGTTTTTGCAGGGTACCCCAGTTTTTTCCACCACCTTCAAATGGCTAGTAACCTACCTACCCTACTAAGCTGCGTTATCATGGCTGAAAAGGTGAAGATTTTAGAAATTCCAAATCCAAATACAACATTGGTTAGGATGGATGTAAAGGCTTATTTGGGTCCCACTCGAGTTGAATATGGGATATTCAGGTTGAATATCATTATATTATAATATTTCAACCTATGGTATGGACAGTTCTGTAGGCATATCTGGGTCTGACCGGCCGGCTCTAGAGGGTGTTGGTCAGTACAGTTGTGTGTAAGAACGCCTATTTTCAAAGCTACTCGCCCACCTTTAAGCAGAGAATATGTCTTACCCATGTAGTTCCTCATGATATTGTCATATGGATCTATGGTTATTTCATTAATACCTTTAGAATTGAGAATGATTCAACAAAATAGTTGAGGAGAGTTGTTGGTAATGTTCTACTTAACATTTCTCCTCCAAATATTTTCCCCACTTTTACCTGCAAGACCTCTTTAAAATTGCAGGGCTGTTTAAGGGCACTGTGAGCATCAAAGCCATAATAATCAACCTAAGTCCTACTCTCTGGATCTCTCTCCCAGCCTGGAAGGGGTCAATCAGTGCATTCATGGGTAAGAACATGTCAACACCAGTATTCAAAGGTAGCATGTCCACGTTCCAGCTGAGGATATCTCTTAAAGCCAGAATAATCAACCTGAGTAGGTCTTCAGAGGAAAACATGCAGGGCAACTCATTACACTATAACCATGGAAACGTGAATGGACTTCAAGATGAGATGCAGCAAAGACACTGGGAGGCAGCCAAATACTCCTGTGTGTCTGCGGTACATACTGGGTTTCAGCCTAGACAGTTTCTTTTCAAAGAGGGAGGTTCATTTGCAGTCAAAATTACAGAAAAACACCAATCTATCTTGGAGACTTAACATATTAAAGGACTCTTCATGGACTACCTCATACTTGCTGTGGTATTTCCTTTGGAAGATGCAAATATCTTAATAATATTGTTTTGTTCCAAGGTATATTTGACCAAATGGCATCTTTCTCCTTCTTGCCTGTAGCAGTCAAAAAGGGTCAAAACATTTAAGTAATATCTTTTTATCAAAAGCATTCTTTGGAAAGAATTTGAAAAAGATACATTTATGGCAACATACATAAAACCTTCCTTCCTATATTTTGTATTTACCACTCTATTTTCAAATTATGTTGAAAAGTGCCACAACTTCCTCAATAATTTTTCTGTTTTGTTTTTTTGCATCATTTTTGTATCAGCCAACAGGAACATAAGGGTTAAAGAGAGAGATTGGGTGGCACCTTCAAGCCACACAGGAGGACCTTGGGGCCAGTGTCTGTCAGAGCGCATAGAGCCTTGTGTCTCAACCTGAGTGTTAGCTGGGCCGGCAGGCCCAAACTCCTGTCCTGACTGATTTCCCTTGGCATCAACAGACACAGCATTCCAATTCATTTTCTTCAGAGAAAGAATTCTAAATGGAAGAAGAAAGTAGGCCTTCTAACACCCACACACTTTAGGGATAGCAAACATGTTTTGTAAATCAACAAAAACCTAATCTAAATTCTCTACTTGAACTTGAATACAACTTACAAGTTGCCATTGTTTTTTTTATTTTAAATTTGATTTAAAAAAACTCCCCCTTTAGCACCATGAAATCCAGCATTTGCACCTGCAGAAGTCAGCTGTGCAATAATTTCAACTACTTGGAAATGAGCTACTTGAAGAAAGCTATTTCCTTACCTGAAGCTGCCATTCAATTTCTGACCATTTTGTAGAACTAAAAGGCAAAACCATAAATGGGTAAAGAAATTGGAAGAGAAATGTTAAAGGTTAATTTATAAATTATTGTCTGTTGACATTGTATTGCAAAAAATTGTGGTTAATTAAATGCATAGGCTCCCAAAATACTAGTATTAGAGATACTAGAGTGGAGGAGTTGTTGGCTTGGTTCTGAACAACATTTTTTCTTCACCTTCTTTTGAAAATATGCTTTTGTCAGCAAAATATAACCAAAATAGTCAGGTCCTTTTTGGTGCTACAGGCATGAATAGGTTAAGCTAATCACAGACACCAATATCGATTCTTCTCTATTCTCGGGAACCAAAAAAAGGCCTTCTCTTTAAATAGCCTGACATAAAACAGGAAAGTGTCGAGAGCTAAATAAGGCAATTTGGTGCCTAAAACAAGGAACATGGAGATCCCTGACATATAAGCGTACTTAACGTGTTCACCAGGGGCCTGACCTTTTTGCCAAAGCAGGAGCGAGGCCCCGCGGTAATGCTGCCGTCAGTAAGACGAAGATGCCTCATTCGCATACTTCATGTTTTATTCCGCATTATCCACGTCGAACGTCGTCTACCCATAATGCACGAGCCACCTCTGCGAACTTCTGTCACACCACACCCCTTGGATACTCCATTATGCACTCAATGATGCTGGCGACAACATACAAATTTTATTCTGTGAAATAATGCATCTCTGGGAAAAAACAAGGTAATAAATACTGAAAAATCTCATGAAAACAGTGGCTTTAAAAAACAGTCATGTATATGGGACTGCAGCGCGGGGGCTTTGAAAAACAGTCACATGGGACTGCAGCGCAGTGGCTATCAAAAACTATCATATCCGACTGCAGCACTTTGCACATTAAATCTAAAGGTCTATGTAGATACGGCAAAACATCAACTTAACATAAACTTCATTCCATAATTCGGAAAATTCTCAGAACGATTTTTGAAAACTTTCAAATTTCATAATTTCATTCTTCTATCCCTGTATATGAATAAATAAATAATAATTAAAGCTCCACTTAAAATTCTAATAAAACTTTGGAAATTTTCTTTTAAAATGCAAGAATTTCCAGTCAGCACGAGTAAGGTATAATATAAGCAGAGGAAGTTTATTGTTTTTCAGAGAGGTGCAGATAATGCTTCCTAGTATCCAATGTTTTTCCCAATAAGCACGTTCCATATAAGGGACAACATTGATTTAATTCTCTCTTGTTGTCAGCCTGAATGCATTACTGCAGTGATTACCTTAATTAGCCATCATTGTCAAAAACCCTCCTGAAATATGAGTTTCCCCGCGAGATCTGTAGACAGAATACGCTGTGAAAGCCTTCTCATGTTCCTAGAGAGCAAAATCGAGTATCAGGCGTGTTGCATATTGATGATCATCTGCAAGGCTTTAGTTAAAGGCAAATGGCACTGGCATATAAGACCAATGCTGTGATAACAGTTAGCAAAATATATCAGTTTCAGACTTTTCAATCTGAGACATCATGATTGGTAAAAAGTAAACACTATAACCCTTTAATAAACCTGTATACATATGGAAAACGTTATTCCAATTCCCACCTATTTCCAATAAAATAAAATGAAACTCTCCATTATTTATCATTTTTTTCTTCATCTATCATACATGAGCTCCCTGTTGGAAAGCTGAGCCATTTCTCCATCCTAGAGCCTAGTAGCATATAAGATTGCAGCTTTGAGACTTACATTCTGTAAACATTTATTTACCTATAAACCTGAAGCTCCAACAGTCTGCTGATAAATTTGCCATTTCTCCATTCTTGAGCCTAGTAGCATTTAAGTTTGCAGGTTCGAGACTTACATTCTGTAAACAGTTATTTACCTATAAACCATATGTTTGCAGCTTGTAGAAGTACAATCTATATACAGGTGCTTACCTGTAGAGCTATTAGCTCCTAGTCTACTGAGAAATTATTTGGCATGAGAAGACAAGCCATTTCTCCACCCTTGAGCATACAGCATATATGTTTGTAGCTTGGAGAATTACAATCTATATACCTGTGTGTGCCTGTAAATTTCATACAGTCTTATATAAGTTTACTCTGTTCATACAGTCTATATATACAGAGCAATTCCCAGGAGAGTCGCACAAGCCACATTTCTTCCCAGTAGCATTTATAATAGCAGCTTGGAAACTTATATTCTCATTTCTACATAACAAACAGGTGTTTACCTGTACAACTGACATCCCAGAGTCCGCTGGCGGGCAGGTCACCAGGAGAGAACGGGGCTGGGAACAGCTCTAGCGAGACCACTTTAAGAGACAGCAGTGGAAGGAGCCTATGGAGCCAGCCCTTTATGCACTGCTGCCTCCTCCTCCTCAGCACCTGCTCCCTAGTCCTGGACAACCACCACCAGCAGCAGCAGCAGCAGCAGCAGCAGTGTAACCGTGGTACAACATATGTGCTGCAATGCTGCTGTTCTCCCTGAGAATAGTGTCCAAATTGCAGTGTGGTGCTCAGGTGCTCATATCAAGCTTATTGCAAAAACTGCAATAAAATGTATCATTGCAAAAAATGCAATCAAAACACATCATTGCAAAAACTGCAACAAAACACATTGCAAAAACTGCAATGAAAATGCATCATTGCAAAAACTGCAATGAAACTGCAAAAACATTGAAAATGCATTGTTGCATACATTGCAATAAAAACTCCTCATTGCAAAAAAATTATAAATAAAAGTATAGGTAGTAAATCATGGATGGCGTTATTTATCTATCTGTAGTAGTTTGAGCTGTAAAATGTATTGACCAATGATAAAGGGTTATAAAATAACTTACCCAATTATGACCTTAGCACTTGTATTACTTGTTGTTTGCTACAACACGTATTGGGCTGAAAGGGTTAATGGGGAGTAAATCAGGAAACTCTATTACACCAATCAACTACGATAGGACCACATCCAAGAAATCCTCTTAATGGCCCCCAGAATTACCCTAACTGCAGATATGTTCATTTACCTCTAATCCTATGGGGAGAGAAAAGCGCTTGTAGATAATGACAAACCCTGGTCCATTAATTGCAATAAGACATTCCTCCGGTGATAAAATCCTGATCAGGATTTACTGGCTGCCATTTCTGACCTGTCTATATATGGCAGTATAGTGAAAACTCCTATGAGACGTTTAGGAGTGAGAGGAATACAAATGATGCTCATCATTAGCAGAAAAATAATAACTTAGCATATACATATATATATATATATATATATATATATATATATATATATATATATATATATATATATATATATATATATATATATTTTTATATATATATATATATATTTTATATATATATATATATTTTATATATATATATATATATATATATATATATATATATATATATATATATATATATATATATATATATATATGTATATATATATATATGTATATATATATATATATACATATATATATATATATATATATATATATATATATATATATATATATATATATATATATATATATATATATATATATATATATATATATATATATCAGAAATACATACTTTGGGATTCAGGGATCAATACAGAATGTGGTGCATTGGATAGTGCTATCAATATGGTATTGATAAAGTCCTGACATGAATATAACTAATAATTTCTCATCAAGAGTGGAGAGATGATGCCTGTATAATTACATTGCCAAACTTAGCAGTGCAGACCCCCTAGAGGCAATGGCAATGATCCATCTCAATATCGAACAATTAAGATTGGCGTGTATTGATTAGCTTCTTACTACTCATGACAGTGGATGCAGCCTTCTAAAGCAATGGGGCACCACCAAGATGGTACTACCCTGACCTATATACCACCACAGGGGTCAAGGGTACTGAAAAGCATTCATACCATACAGAGATGGGATACCGAATTCAGATAGCTAAAAATATCTTATTTCAGAAAATATATAGTTTACTGGGTGTTACAATCCCGTAACTGCTAGCTAATGTCCAAAGTGCTGGACCCACCTTAAGAATTCTTGGGTTGCATGTCATGCAACTTTTGAATACTTATCTAAATGAACATTTTAGCACAATTACACAGAAGCCTGGCAATATATCTTAAACTATTTCAGGATACAGAATAGTAAAGAAACATTGCAATTTACTAAAAATCCTATCCTATCTGGAACACGCACATGGTGTGACAAATAGCATAACTCACTAAAAGATGTAATATTCAAAAGAGTTGAAGGAGCATTGCTTAATCTTCAGAATAACTTTCAATCAACTATTTCTCAGAAAATTGCTTATTATGTTGTATCAAGCTACTTCCATATCATGTGTGTCAGACATTGCTTGGACAGGTACCTATCCTCGAGGGATGTAGACATACCAATCAAGGCTTTTGATCCAACAGTGCCCAGAGCCACCTAGTGACAGATAAAGATACTACATCATAGCATGATTTCCTGGCATTATGATTTGTATGATCACTATACCTTTTTAAGCTTGTCTTGATTTGACAGAATGAGGGATGATAATCCAGACAATCCTCGCTCGGCTGTTAATTCCCCACATGACAAACAGCACCCATTTTACTATTGGAGGAAATCCTTACATTATCATATTGCCACACTGTTCAATAAATCAACGCCATTCTCTCCCCTCCCAGTAGCAACTATGCTTTATCTCATACTTAACCAAAATCCATCGTTAGCTTCATGCACAGAAAGCAATTAGTTTTTTAACGAGAGAATGGCACCGGGTGTGCACACTTGAGGCCAGAGTGCAGGTTGTCAACCTCATCATTTGACCACTATTCTCCACTCGGCCTCCGAATCGCCGCGGTGCAGCTCGCCGGCAAGTCTATGATAGCAACAACATAGCAAAGACGGTTACGCTGCCCCAATGCTTGGTGTGCTGCTCAATATTTCCACATTTACTGCAATGTGCAAAGCTATAGATACAAATGCGACCATTTAAGGATCTGACATGAAGAATGCTGCATGTTGTAGATTGTGAAAAAATAGGCATTTTTGCCAATCCTAAGCCAGTGAGTAGATAGATATATAACAATTTGAATGTGAAACCCATAAATGGCCAAAAATTCCTAGAGAATTAGTAAAAAATCAAGTGTAAATGAAAAAAGAAAATAATTCGAGGAACAGGCAAAATGCAAGAAATACTGCAATAGGCAAAATTGAAAATAAAAACAGGCTATTCAAAGAGAGTAGGTAATATGAAAGCAATTTGGCAGAAAGAAGATAATCTATTAAAGGCACACTTAAATAAAAAGAAATCCTTTCTGGAGACCAATATGAAAGATATGAGTCGAAAGAAAAGAGAAAACGTGCAGTAAGTAAACAAAATATGCTGGAATTAAAGCCAAAATAAAAAAATTGCAACAGAACTAAAAAAAAAAGAAAGAAAATTGCTTGTTAAGATAGGGTATTATCGAACACTTCCCAGTGAGTAGGGTTGCATACCGTTAACACGAAACGGTACGATACCGGTACCGGTACTGGCGAAACGGTACCAGTGGTATCGGTATCGTTAACAGTGAAACGGTACCTCTAATCTCCGAGGCCTGATCAGCCTTTTTGCGACATTCATGTCGCTAACAAGTGTGGTTCCATTCCTCAATTCTATGACAACAATCAATAGTAGAATTGGGGAACAGAACCAACGATTGAGACGGACATTGACGAAGTTAACCTAAGCAAATGATCGCCACAACGCACTGCGAATGTGCGTTGGATGTTACACCGTATCGTGTTTCCCGCCGAATGCTATTCCAGACAGCATGTCTATAACTGTTTCGTCAGGAATCAGCACACAATACGTCATAGCCGCATATAATTGGCAGTAACAATGTTTTTAATCTGTTGAAACGAAGCGGTACTCAAAAACGAAACGGTGCCATTTAGTACCGGTTCTCAACGAAACGGGTAAATACCGTTTTTTTTCGAAATGAGTATCGGTTCCTATCGGTACCCGAGTACCGGTATGCAACCCTACCAGTGGCAGTGAGTAAGCAATATGCAAAATTATTAGGCAGGCATTTATAGTGAGAAAACAATATGGAAGAAATCATACAGAAAAGCAAAAAAACAAACAATCATTGATAGAGAACAGGCTGTATGCAAGAAGACCAAAAGAAATAAAAACAAATCATTGAACCAGTAGGCAATATGCCAGTAATTCAGCAGAAACAAAAAAAAAAGAAAAAAGAAAATTATTTTTGGAGAATATGCAATAAAGTATGTAGGAAATCGGGCAAAAAATAATAGAAATCATTGCTGGGGAGTTGACAATATGCAAGAAATTAGACAGAAATAAAAAAACAAATCAATTCTGGAGAGTCTGCAATATGAACGGAACCATACAGAACTAAATATTAAGAAGAATATTGTTTGGTGAGAGCCTGCATTAGTATAGATGAAATTCAGCGTGATGACAGAGTGTCTGGAGCTGATTAGACCCAGGTGCGTGGTTAGCATCCCACCTGGGACCTAAGCAATGTATTAGAGCTGCCTACACATGCCTGCATGTACGTCGCTACCTGTGGACAAGACGTCCACCAGCCCATCAGCCAGAGGAGGCCAGCAAACAATATCCACAGGTACTATCTAGCTAAGAGGGTGTCTAGGTTCATCCTCCTCTCCTCAAGGAATTAACATTTCCAACCATGCAGCAATCTGAAACCACCTGACTATTTTGTTATGATCTTTATCACCATCATTCGAGCATACTTGTTTTATTTGCATACTTTAGAAAATGTTTAAATCTGAAGCATCAGTCAAAGTATTCTGTGAATCAATGCTTAATTCCAAGTTATTTTGGAATGTATGAACCATCCAGGCAACTATACGAGTGGAACTTGTGACCAGAATTTGTGTTTAACTGGCACGTCTCTCGTTGCTCACAGAACCATCCTAAGTGGCCACAATAGAGAGGTGGTCTTTATGGACATTTGTTGCCTTGTGTTCCACTGAACTTTCTCATACAGCATACAATAGAACACCAGTATTCCCAAGAACCTTCCCCGCAACACTACTAGCAATCAAATCACACGATCAATGACAGATATCCTTGCTGGAACCATGCCCACCAAATATATTATACCTCAAGGGCAACGCCATTGAATCACCCTCCTAACCACACAGCAACACAGACTCTGAACATAGGTTCCAATGGGCAAACATCCTCCAAATGGCCTAAGCATAATAATCCACAAATGATCTATCGGCCAGCTTGTAGCCAACAGGCACGCAGTGCCATCAAGGGGTTCAATGGCTGACGGGCAGCCATGCTCAGAAACTGTACGACCAGCTGGCTAAGCCAGACATGTGAGTGTGTGAGTGTGTGTGTGTGTGTGTGTGTGTTTGTGTGTATGTGCGTGTGTGTGTCACTGTGTGTGTCTGTGTGTATGTGTGTATAAATGAAAATACTAGTGATGATATAGAGGTGGAATTGAGAGTATAATACATTCACATTTAAAGCAAAATGCAGTCTGACTCTTGACATCTGAGCAACAGTTTGAGAAAAAATGAAAGTGTCCCTACAGTATTTTACTATTCCTCTTATAAAAGATAAAATTCAAGTGTTGCCATGTTCAAATGCTTGAAATAGACCCAATTTTCATATATCGCAAATATATTAAACTTGAGACTTCTTAATCGAGTGCTTGTTCTATCAGCCACAAATGAATCACTCTCGGAAAAAAACCTAGACTAAAATGCAGTATTCTAACTTAATCTGTTATCAAATAAATCTTGATTTAGAGTAAATCTTCTGTGATATAGCCATCCACAAGTCCAAAAGTGCATGGCCACTTCAAATAAAAAGTCAGTATGGAGAAAGTGTTACACCATACACTATAGAGAGTTGGGGCCATTGAACAACAGTGACCACTACATACTGAGTGTATGACCAGCTTAGAGAGATGGTCAGTTCGCCAGGTTCAGCTGTAGTGATCACTATACATACTGAGTGTATGACTAGCCTAGAGAGATGGTCAGTTCACCAGGTCCAGCTGTAGTGACCCCTATACATACTGAGTGTATGACCAGCTTAGAGAGATGGTCAGTTCACCAGGTCCAGCTGTAGTGACCACTACATACTGAGTGTATGACCAGCTTATATAGAGATGGTCAGTTCACCAGGTTCAGCTGTAGTGACCACTACATAATGAGTGTATGACCAGCTTAGAGAGATGGTCAGTTCACCAGGTTCAGCTGTAGTGACCACTACATACTGAGTGTATGACCAGCCTAGAGAGATGGTCAGTTCACCAGGTTCAGCTGTAGTGACCACCACATACTGAGTGTATGACCAGCTTAGAGAGATGGTCAGTTCACCAGGTTCAGCTGTAGTGACCACCACATACTGAGTGTATGGCCAGCCTAGAGAGATGGTCAGTTCACCAGGTTCAGCTGTAGTGACCACTACATACTGAGTGTATGACCAGCCTAGAGAGATGGTCAGTTCACCAGGTTCAGCTGTAGTGACCACTACATACTGAGTGTATGGCCAGCTTAGAGAGATGGTCAGTTCACCAGGTTCAGCTGTAGTGACCACCACATACTGAGTGTATGACCAGCTTAGAGAGATGGTCAGTTCACCAGGTTCAGCTGTAGTGACCCCTATACATACTGAGTGTATGACCAGCTTAGAGAGATGGTCAGTTCACCAGGTCCAGCTGTAGTGACCCCTATACATACTGAGTGTATGACCAGCTTAGAGAGATGGTCAGTTCACCAGGTCCAGCTGTAGTGACCCCTATACATACTGAGTGTATGACCAGCTTAGAGAGATGGTCAGTTCACCAGGTCCAGCTGTAGTGACCACTACATACTGAGTGTATGACCAGCTTATATAGAGAGATGGTCAGTTCACCAGGTTCAGCTGTAGTGACCACTACATACTGAGTGTATGACCAGCTTAGAGAGATGGTCAGTTCACCAGGTTCAGCTGTAGTGACCACTACATACTGAGTGTATGACCAGCTTAGAGAGATGGTCAGTTCACCAGGTCCAGCTGTAGTGACCACTACATACTGAGTGTATGACCAGCTTATATAGAGAGATGGTCAGTTCACCAGGTTCAGCTGTAGTGACCACTACATACTGAGTGTATGGCCAGCTTAGAGAGATGGTCAGTTCACCAGGTTCAGCTGTAGTGACCACTACATACTGAGTGTATGGCCAGCTTAGAGAGATGGTCAGGTTCAGCTGTATTGATTGACAAGTGATCCTGGACTTGGCCAGGCACAAGTCAAGCCTTGCTGTCTGTCTGGCAGTTTCTAAAAGTCACTTCTACAGACGCTCCAAAAATCCATTGAGAATACAATGTATATCATTTTTGGTGATAACCAAACCTATTCCTGATGAACAATGTTTTAAGATATAGCTGAGGTGCAATACCAAAAATTAATTAATGTAGTCGATTCAAGCAATCAAAGTAGTAGTCCATTAGCTAAATCAAGATGGGCAGAAATCTATGATTGCTGTTGGACAAATATATTTAAAAACCTCGCTAAGCGCCTAAGAACCTACATATATAATGATGAGAATGTGCTGATACAAAATGTATACGTTTTTGTTGCTATTTCTTTATTTTCAGCCTAAGGCCTAAAAAAATAAATTGTTTGTTTCCTGTAACGGTCTGAAATAAAATAGGGTAGGTAGGTCTGTAAAAGAAATTTTTTTTGCTTTATTTTTTTGGTCAAAAATGTGTGTTTTATGCCTGTTTTACGTTGATTGGGAGTGGAATGGGTGATAAAAACTTTAGGGTAGGGATTTTTTTGAATAAAAACTTGTTAGGGTAGGGTTACAGGAAACAAACAACTTTTTTTTAAGGCCTAATCTATCCTTTTTGCCTATAATTGATGAATGCATCGATTAATCTCTGTACAACGCCCGGGGGTAATTAGATTTAGTTTCCTATATTTCCCCATCATGCATGACGCCATCTCACTTATAAACCCGGGAATACTCCCCTAGCCTCTTCATCCCATTGACCAACGGTTATCAATTTTATCTTGACACTCGTCCTACCGTCCCGGAATACTAACAGGGCATTGTGGGTAATTTTTGCCGCTGAGGACTAGCGGAGATGACAGGTGTGGAGGCGATTATCGGCCAGGGCCGTATCAGCGATGCTCATCAGAGAAAACACGGACCCCGCACTGGAGACTTGATTCAATAATACATCAGTCTAATGCATAATCAGTGACAGTCAGACTGATTCACAATCTTATTTCCTTCATTGAGTGTGCAGGCCGCACTGCTTGACTAAACACCACCAAAATGCCAATTCCGGCCTAGACGCAATGGTGGCAAAATTCCACATGGCCGTTATCTTGCACTACCCTACCAATATGGCGACCATGTTAAAGGGTAAAAAAAACATTATTGCAGTTCACAACATGGTCAACTACATTCTCACTTTGTTACTTGACCATGCTATCATAAATTACATTGATGATGTTACAAAGTGAGCAGCTGTGCAGACCAAATAGCAATAGCAAGACATGGTATTGGTAAGGATGAGGAAACTGGGTGCCAAAAATATGTCATTGCAAAGAAATATTTGGGCATCCCATTTTTCAAGGTAGACTACAATATACACATATTATAACCGTAAGCATGCATTTACTCATTGAAATAAGACATACTATCAATATATACAATGTCATGGAAATTATATTGAGGTGAAAATCAATTATGATTGAAATTGTTATTTTAAGGAATTCCTCACAAAAAATTTAGGTGTCCTGAGGGGTGATTTTTAAGGGTTCGGGTGTCCAAATGAGGCCCAGACACCCTGCTGGCAAAGATTATGATCAGACAGCTACATGGCTTCGGAGGAGTAGGGTAGTTTACCAATAGATAATGATCAAGACTGCATGTAATTCCTTAACCCTTTCATGGCTTAAATTCTCATGGAAAAGTATAGCAATTTTAAGATCAACTTGGGAAACCAAGCTTTGAATTTCAGAACATCTGAAGGAGAGTTGTTGGTTGGGTTCTGATAATTACTTGAACTGGTGATTATACATGTATCTCAAATATTTTCTAGAGATGTTACTGGCAGAAAGTTAGAACCAAAATAGTCAGTACATTTTGGGGTACTCCACACCCTTTTTTCACTGATTATTCAAGTCTAAGGGACATGCCGTTTGCATGGTAACCATGGAGTCCTATCTAGACATACATTATCAAGCTGACCTGCTTTTCAGGTCAGAAAATCTTAAGGAAGACAATAATGCTCTAAGTAAGAAATCCTCGCTAGCTATCTGGCTCCTTTCAAGTGCTTGCTACACTGCAGGTCTTGCATACCATTATCAAGGCAGTGGCAGCTGACCTGGGACATCCTTAGGCTCCTTCAGCTTGAGCTATCTCAGGAAAAAAAATATAGAGAAAGGTGAGGGGAAAGTGTCTAATGTACAGAGGTGTTTAATTAGGCAGGTTTCACTGTACTTCACAAGTAACAAGTCAACCTCAAATAAACCAAATTAGACACTTAAATTAACACTAGTTATAAGAACCCCTACATACAAATGTTCAAATTCAACAAGTTTAAGTCTTGACATCATGTTGAATCTTATAGAAGTGTTCGCACCTGGGACCTAGCTAGCAGCTGCAGCACCCTTTCTATGGCACTAAACCCTCGGCACACAGCCCTGAGAGGCTGAGAATAAGGGTGCTGGCATGGAAATGAGCAGATTAACTTCAGAGGGCTTGTATGTGTACACACTATACAAATTCCATTGCCGTGGCCAAACATCACTGATGGAATAGTGGCAAGATTGAATAGCCGTGATTAGAGAGGAAGTACTCGGCCGATCCTCAACCACTCGTTTCCCCCGCCGCCGCAATACAACACCACCCGCTGATCAATCGATGCCTTAACACTTTCACACCCGCAGCCCATAAGGATCACACCACAATGAAAAATTGCACAGACTAAAATGATAGAAAATCTGAAGTCATTTAACCAGTGAAAGAAAGTTGTCAATTAGAGAATATAACTTAGTTCATTTTTAGTTTAAATATTTTGTTTTACATTTTTTTCTTGCAATAAGGATTCTAGATTGGATCAGAAATAATATGCACATCATAATGGAAATACGAGTGAACTGAGCAAAATAATCATTTGAACATAGACATGCAATATCAATCAGAATGTAACTAACCAAGAAATATCTGATTAGTTGGTATTCTAGGAGCCATACTGTTTTTTGATAGTTTGTAGCAGCATTCTTCAAGCAAAAAGGTATTGCTATGATTCATGACAGATAAACAGTCCACCACAGGTGCACATGCCACCTTTTTGTAATCACCAAAACAGACAGAATGTCACACCTGTGCATACAACTCACAATAAACCATTGTTACCTGAAACCAAAAGAAAAATGAAAGTGAAAATAAACAAATACAAATTATAAAGTACACACTTTGAATGTGTCTTTTCAGTGGATTATATTAGCACATTCCATACAAAGACCATAAAAAGTGAAAAGTGAAAAGAAAACTCAAAGTAAATAGAAAAGATGAGATAAATTGAAAGGTGCCTTATCAAAGGACAATGTTAACAACTATAAGTACTCTGAGGTCCCTGAGAAAAGTGTCACCTGAATGCTATGGGACTTTTGAAAATTCAAAAGGAAGAGATTTGAAAAGTATTTGAAGAAGAGCTACCCTTGTGACAATTTCTCCTCTGACATTTTCCAAAATATACTTTCTATGAACTTCAAAAGAATATTTATCTCAATCTTAACAGTTAGGCCTTTTTTGGTCAGTGATAGGGTGAATGGCTTGTAATAAGGTTTGAAATTCCTTGGGAATCAGAGTGCACTGAATCAAAATCATTTGCTCAGCTACCAGTCTTTCACTCTGAAGATCAAAATTCCAAAAAGCTTCTATTCAAGTAGCCATGTTTGGCTACATGAATGAGCCCTGTTATTAAAGTAAGTAAAATATAACCAAATGAATATATGAATAACTCATAAATCAAATCATAGTAAAGCATGGGGCATACAGGGTGGACTGTGGACCCTTTATCTGAAACAACTTACCCCTCATCCAGTAGCTATGTAGTTCTGGCAATAAGACGAGGTTTTCAATGTAACTCTCTGTATGGCCTCTGCTTAAGCCTTAAGTAAAATGACCTAAGGGCAGTCTGTGTTTACTTACCTGTACTTCCATCCAAGATTACATAACTATTATGCCCACCACTACCCAAAGCAAACCACCTTTAATGGCAATATTTGTGGAAGAAGTTTGCCAAGCCTTCCTGTACAAAGCCCTCCAAGCAGGGTTTAAGTCTCCTGTGAGACCATCAACCCTCAACCAGGGGTTGTCCTAAAGCTTTTTAGATGTAGTAATTATTCATACCCTGAACTAGGAGGTTCTCTAGGCCCAAACTAACCAGCCATAGTTACAAATACATATAGGGGGAATAACCTTTATAGGAAAACACCCAACACTATAGCAACAACTGTTCAACGTGAGACTCAATCCTTTTTAACCAAGAATACCCCTACACAGGAGTCAGCCTATTGACAGCTTTCAAATCAAGTACCTCAAAACAATACAAATTACAGATTATTTTTATCAATAACAAGTTGTGTTGCAAATTGAAGCTAGAATGCACCCAGCTCCTGCTCCCTGCAACAGCTGTGTGCACCAGGAATCAGCCATGCAAAAACCTAGCTGCCTCTCACACAGAGCATTGTGTGGGATTAAAATATCTAGAATATCCACCATGCTCTCTCTGTATATATATACTATATAGTGGCCCACATAGTCACATACAGGTGAATTAACTTGGATATGACAGACTCAATGGGACCAGGAAAATTGGTCCATCATATGCAAAATCCGTCGTATACATGACAAATACTTGATATGCATCGGACTGGGACCAAGAATAGCGTCCGCCATATGCAAAAATCTGTCGTACAGTGGTCCGTCATATCCAAGTTCACCTGTACTAGAACTTCAGCCAATGCAGGGTTACAGGCAAATGATCCTCTGGGTAGGATATATTTTGTGATACCTTAAGTCTGTATCTGTAAACTGACAGATTGGTGTGAATAGGAAAATTAGTCAGTGCACCCACTCAGTGATAGCTAGAAAACCAAAGCAAATAATGTTCAAACAAAAGAGGACCCTTGTTCCAAAATAAAACCGCCAAACCTTGCATTAGTGACAGTGACACATACTTATGTAATTTGAAAAAAGGGTTGATATTGAACAACTAGTGACATTTCCAACTCATGAAAACATTCATCATTGAAATATGTTGCTATATCATTTATAGTCAGAACTTGTAGCCTACTGAGTGTGAAAGTGTTATTTTCCTCCCACACGTGTGTGTTTGTGTGTGTGTCTGAATGAAAGCTGAGTGGCAAAAAAGCAAGATACGATCACTACACACTCACCATAACAAAGACTGTTATGTTAGTATTTTCTGGGTAGCTGGGCGGGACTTTATTGGTAAGTGCTGTTTAGTCATCAGCGCACAATGTGGAATCAATAATCTGATAGCTATAATTCTTTCCGGCTTCAGGCGATCAGGGTTCTGCAGCACGACAGGCACGTGGCCAAGGTAAACACTGTACACTACTGATTTAATGCCCCATACAGGTGGGAAATAGATAATGTATCTTGTTTTACTCAGGTCTGGAGAGTCCTCCCAGCAGGGTGTCTGAGCATCATTTGGACACCAAAACACTAAAAAATTACACATCAGGACATCAGTGAACAATTTCATAAAATGTCAATATCCAGCAAATAAATATTTCAACCTCTGTGTCATTCCCATTACATTGACTTTAAGGATGTTATATGTTTGCTCAATGAGTAAATGCATTCTGAGGTTGATATCCGAATATATTGACACCTAATTTTAAAATCCTACTTGAAAACCTTGCTCTGATACTTATGCAAATCACATGGGAATATTCAAAAACTTTATAGTTAAGAATAGTTATGGAGAGATGTTCTTGAAACCTTTCAGTGACGATTATAATCTGAATGTGGCAGTATCCAAATGCACTGTAGATTATGGGAGTTACCTTTCAGAAAGATTCACCAGCTGGTGGGCACAGGACTTTAAACAATGGGAATGATTTATCAATTTGATCAATATTAGATGAAAAATTGTCAGGGGTTCTCTGGACCACATTTCTTCTTCTTCAAAATGATATTTTCATTAAAGAAATACCCCATAATTATTCCATGCAGAGACTTCTAGTTGTACCCTGGGCTTGAACGGGTGAAATAGACAAGTGCCCACTAGTGATTTGTTTTGCGATCTCTCACCGTGGAGGTTGTCAGCTCTGGGTTGATTGTGGCCTAATATTAGCCAGCCATGATCAACGACTTCCATTAATACCTAATGCCTCAATTTAACACGGGCATCACACGGTCAGGCGGAAACTTTTTTATGATGATTAGGAAATCAATATGTGGTTCATGTTTGGGGCAGTGACTAGGGACCTAAGCAAGTGTTATTGCTAAATAAAAGTCTGAGGTGGAAATTGGATTATGTTTAGCATTCCATTCTCAGTAAATAGATGTTTAAGCAACTCCCGTACCATTAGAAGCATCCCGTGTACATAGTACTATCCTTAAAAAACAATAAATACCATATACTTGGAATAAACCTAATACCTTCAGCTGTTATCAAATACAGTACTACCGTACGGTACTACTAGTACTAAATATCCAGGGGGCACTGGTATATCATGTAAACCCATTTAGGCCTACAGCAGCCCTTGACTATGTTGGCAATATTTCTATGACTAGAGCATTTTCCCAAAATATCTTAAGGTAAAATATTAGTTAGAACCCATCCCATATCTCCCCTTCAAATATTTTATGAATTCAAGACTATTTTCAAAGTTACCTTCAAAAACATCCCGGATCCAGACGACACCTGTCATGAAGATCTCCAGGCATGTACAATCAAGCTTTGGAGTTGGGTTCATAACTTTTTCCAGAGTCTCAACAGCCAACAACAATATGGTGGCATACTGGGTACACAGTTCAGGGCACAGAAAGAAGGGTAGCTAATATATCTATGCCCAGATTGTGAGCTTCTTTACTCCCTGGTATGAAGCCCTTGAGTGGAAAGCAGACCTTTTGAGAGGCGAAGTCCTGTGCCTCAGCTAAGGGACTGTGGAAAGCCCCAAAGGAAGAGGTAATTGAGGGGAACATATTAAGATGTACGACACAGGGTGAGACAGGCCACGACCAGGGGGACAGGTGCTGCATGCTAAAGACTGGGGGACATTAAATATTCATCCCACATTTCACATGCAGAGCAAGTATGGTACCACCTACGTACCGCCTACGTAATGGGCCACATGAAGGCAAGTTGATTTACTTTCATGATGACATCACATTCACGTTGTTTACCGACTTTCCAACTTTAAAAGTTACTTTTCTTTCCAGTCACTCTAACTTTAATAAGCGATATTTCTAACTTTTTCCATGTTTTAAAAATCTTGACAGACATTTTTACTCTAGTGCTCTATCAACCAGTGGAAACCACAGAGACATTTATCAAACTCCAGCATCCACATGGAAAATGAATCCTATAAGATGAAGCCTTTATCTTCTTTGCTACAGCAATATTTATTGAGTTTAGGATATTTTTTTAGAACAGCTGATAATCTCTTGAAGGAGTAAGTCTGCAGTGCCATATTTAACCTATTCATACCTGTAGTGGTCAAAACTGCATGACTATTTTGATGATATGCCTTAAGAATCCAATTATCAATATTTGCAGGAGAAATGTTGATCAGAAAGTAATTAACATATCTCCTTCAAACAGTTTTTCAATTCATAAAGTTATTTTTACAAGTATCATAGATCTAGATGACAACCGACATGGAGATTTAAGCATGAATGGGTCAAATGATAAAAATCAACAGTAACAAGTAGTTTTCCAAAATCAAATTGGTTTGTAGATTAGTATCTATTGTAGCATGCTGGCCTTGACTCCCATCTCCACAGGAATTTAAAGCTTTAAATCCAATAAAAGTCTGAGTGGACTTATCACAATAGGATCTAAGATGTTATGCCATTACTTTGGTACCACTCATATGGTGATCGCTTAGCCAGCATTTAAGTTACTAACACCAAGATCTAACAGTTTGAGGCTGCGATAGGGACCAAGCCGACAGTTCTGTTCTGAGCAGAAGCTATAATTTATACGGACAAGATGATTAAATTTGCAGCTTTGAGACCTTATGATACATGTGCATAAAATCAGGTGCACCATGCTGGCCTAAGTATTATTAGATCCTACTCTTACCTCACCACAATATAATAAAGAAGGTACCTGACCCTCCACTAGGGGCAGAGATTCCTTTAATCTTTCGTGCCAACGCTGCTAACCAGGTTACTGCCTAATATGATTACTTCTAGCAGCTTACAGACCTGCCAAATGCCCGCATTACATCATAAGCTTCTAGTATATCCCGCCATTGTTCACGAGCAGACTGGCCAGTCCAGATTATCAGGGGAGAGAGTAATAATCTAGCAAGTTTGCAATAGTTAAGTTCATTGTCTGTTTCACCCATGGAGCTGTTTTACTGTGAGACTTCATGGCCTTTGATCACAGTTCAAAGTGGCGGGTAATGGTATGAATGAACAGTTCTACACACACATACACATTCCTCATGGAGTATTGAAGTGCCCAATGAGAACTGTCATAATCTTGGGTAAGAGTGCGAGCCCTGTAATCCTGTTGTTATCCTGGTGTATGCATGCATGTAAGCTCTGAGCCAGTCAACTGACCCGTAGATCAGCAAACAGCCGAGTGCTGCAGGGTCTCACAACCTAACAGTGCCTCTCACGTTGTTAGGACTGGTAACACCTGTAATCTACTAGCCTTAATCAAACAGGCATAACTTTCAGAACTAACTTACCAAGGCGGGCAAGTGGTTAATGATTCTTACTTGCCCGAAATAATTTTTGGCCTGCCCAAAAAAAGTCATAACATATGCTAGAATGGCATGTATTATTTCTTATGGAGTTAATGAATTTTAAAAACCAATTTCTTTTAAATTGTGTTGCATTGTTAGCATATTTCTGGGGTTTTTTGCCATTTTTATAATCAAAGAAATTGTAGTGCTCAGAAAAATAAGTTTGCCCATTCAGGCAAGTGAAAGCTATAATGTACTTACCCGTATGCCCTTTTTTCAAAAATTTACTTGCCGGGGCAAGCGGGCAAGTACTTATGTCGAACCCTGTCAAATTAATACCTGCCTGATCTACCAACACAAAGGTAACCTATCTCAATGTATAATCAATGGATACATAATCAGGGCGCGACAGTTCTAAAAGATTACAGTAGCCAATGTGGCAGGCTACTAGTCCCCAAGATTCATAGGTCCCACCACCAGTTTCCAAAAGATTCAGTAAACCACATATATGAGCTTAACATGCAATTTTTCTAAGGGTTACCTGAAAATTAAGTCAGAAGCCCAACTGGGCTAGTCCTACCCAGGTTTTGATAGCCCTATCAAATAATTTTCAAGGACATATAGCAGCCAGGTGCAAAAGGGCAACCTTGTATGCTGGGACCAGACAATAAATATTGCTGTGCACAATACATATTTCCTTAAGCACAGATATTAATAACCTTTTTTTGTACAGCATCTGCTGGAAGGTAGGATAATTCTAGGGTTCTCCACAGTCCACTGTGAGTATTCCCAATGACCTTGTTGGGCTTCTGGGCTTCAAACATGTAACTGGACAGGCATGCACCTTAAGTTTAAACTTACCCTGGGCTAGTGCTATATGTCAGACCCTGCATTTCAGAATAACAACTCAGAAATTTCAAAATCAGCTGGCACAGATGAAGTCCAGTTCATCACACTGGTGTAGAGACACCTGTTATAAATGCCACCTCTCAATAGTGATCGTGCCTCAATAATGCAGCTATAATCTGTGTTGGCAAACACCTGTCTAGATAAAGAATGTGCCTCAGGGTATTGGCCAGCAGGTTGTCTAGACGTATATTTGAACCTCCAATCCCTCCCGAATCACACCATAGGACATCCCATGTATTTTGGTCAGGAGTTTTTAAAAGTGTCAATTTTTATGCAATCTGTTGAAAACTTTCACTTTAATTTTAATGCTAGGACATAATTTAAATAAACTCATAGCTCTTATGAGTTGTCTTAGGTACAATTCTAACTTATACTGTAATTAGACTACTTAAGGCTACTTACCAGATCAATCCTAATGTATCAAGGTAATGATGATACACTCCATAACCCCCAAAACCTTGTACCTGAAGAAATCCCTGTAGAATAAATTGTCTACGGAGGAGTAAAATCAGTTTAAGATGTCCAACAGTATTTAGGAATTATCAATATCATCAAGTCTGCAAGCTTCCAATATCCACCATGCCAGGTAAGAGTGTCCTTTCCTTAGTCCAGACTAGCGCTACCCCAGTTTATTGGTGTGAAGTTGTATTAACTGTGCACTATATATCATCCACTCTGCAAGGTAATACTCAGACGACTGTTCTCAGATGTGGACTGGCACTACAATCCTGTTGACTGTTCACTGGTGTAAAATGGTGTTGACTGTTGACATGCCCAATGTTCAGTTGCCAGTCAGAAACTGTTCTCCCAAGCCCAGATAAGCAGAGAGTACTGTGACCACAATACAATGGTGTGAAGTAGTGTTGACTGTGCACACAGCATCCACTATGAAAGCTGGCGGCGTCAGATGAATGTCCTTTAGCCACAGCTTTCAGGTGTGAAGTAGTGTTGACTGTAGAGCGTCCACTACACAAGGCAGGAGGAGTCCAATGACCGTCGTCCGCAGATCTTGCCTAGCACTACCACAGTTCACTCTCTAGTGAGAATTTGAGTTGACTGCAGACATCCACTCGGTGTGAAGATGAGTAGTCCTGACTGCGCTGTAGAACCGAGCCTGACGGCAAGACTGGCAGCCTCGACTTGACTACATGCGGCAGCACAGAGATGAGCTGTGCTGCGCATCTAGTGAGACTCACATGCTGTTATTGATTCCGCCATCAAAATATTGACAGGGATCCTCGCAGGCTCTTATGGACAGCTGATGTCAACAGGACGAGGCCATATCCAGCGCACAATTTGTACTTCCCCAGCCCATGGCCTGGAAACATGTTTTACTTTTAGGCACATAATTAGGGTGACTTCCCTCCACTGGGGGCTTTGTGCGTGTGATCGCCAGATAGGTACAGATTGAAATGGCAATAAACCCCTCTATACAGGCAAAATAGGCTGGGGCAGAAATCACAACCATGCAGAATCGTGGTTGAAAAACAAACAGCCAGTAAATGCCTATTGGATGTATAAATATCTAGTATCAATACGAACTTCATTAGAGAAGTACTTTGATATTTAAACCATGATTTTCAAATGGTCCATAACTCCAAATCATTGAAAACAGCATGCAATAATCATGCCATCTCAACAACACTATAATAGCAATTTCAATAAAATTCCTATATAATGGTATTAGCAAAAAATGTATTGATTCATGATAAATTAATGAAAATGAAACATTAATGACCACATTTTGAGATCATGGAATTACTGGTAAACATTATAAAACAAGTATCTTATTGGCTGAAAGTATAAATATATTTCAACACTGTGAATTTCATGTGATTTCAGCTAAATAGCCGTATTAATTTCCAAGCATATTCATGTGTATAATTATGTTTTAAACCCAAATCACAAACATTTAGCATTATTATTCTACAAATCATCACTTGGCCAGGTTCGCTTAAATACTGAAAAAACACAACCTGTCAAAGGATTAGTGACTTGTGTAAGAATAGATTTGAGGATGAGATGCATGTGCTTCTGAATTGCCAGCAGTATAATGACCTGTTTCATTCTTCCAGAATCTTAATATGTTACTTATTGAATAATGATGATCAGAAATTCATTCTGGCTCTGTCAGGCGCTGATGCTGAAACCATTTTTAAAGTAAGTGGTTGGTAAATTTATAAATGCTAAATTTACTCTCAGATTGTCCATATAAAATGACTTCATATTCTGTCTGTACATCATGTAACAATATCTACATCTGAACACTGATTTTTCATATGTACTGTATATCAAAGAATCAACAATACAGAGTTAGCTTACAGGTCAATAAAATCAATCATTCAATCAAGTATAAAATTATCATTTTCCTCTAGAATACTGCTGACTTACTCTGTATTGTAAGACCCTAAATGACATACAGTACGAGCCCTTATCAGTGTCACATATCTATAGCAGGCTGCCCATGCACTAGCTACCATTCTAGCACGCAGGAACAGAAGCGATATTGGTGGAGGATAATAATGAGGGCCACAAATAGAGTGGTGGTAGTAATAGCATACCATAGTAGTGCTTCTCTGCTTAAGGTGGCTCTGGACAAAATGTTTTTTCCATTTATCAGAAATTACCAATTTTGGAATCTATGCTCTGTGCTTCAGAACATTATGAACTAAATGTAAGAAAGAACTAACATATCCAGGAATGCAACAAATGTCATCATTATTTCTCAACAGATACTTTGAAACCCAAAATCTAGATATTACATATTTTTCTTAAAAAATCATGTAATGGTTATTGTTTATTTGCACAGTATTTTCCAGTGACGTGATCTCTCTCTCTCTCTCTCTCTCTCTCTCTCTCTCTCTCTCTCTCTCTCTCTCTCTCTCTCTCTCTCTCTCTCCCTCTCTCTCTCTCTCTCTCTCTCTCTCTCAGAGAATGTTTACTTCACTCACTTTAAAAATGTCTAAGAAATGTGCAATACATCTCCCTGGTATATGTAAGGTTTTGAACTGCATATATGTGGGATATGTGTTAAGAGCTTGATTGCCTTCAAGGAATGCGTGCATCAGGTAGATTACTCTCACTAATGATGAGCCCAGGCAGGTAACAAAAAGTTAGTTAACGGTGAACTGCTTTTTGAAGTTAGTGCAAAGTAGGTCAGGCAAGCTTCATACCTTCGCAATCAATTAACTAAGGTATTTTAAAGCACTTCAACTCATTTAGTGACATTTACAATTTTCTGCTCTGTAGCAAAGCGTTTACACTTTCAACTAGCCCAGCTTACCTTAGAACAAGAAGTTTAATGTAAAAGGAAAGAGTTTGGAGCAGGGACTTAGCTAGAACCGGTCCAGCCTGTCTTTTGAAAAGATTGTTGCCTGAAAATCTCCCCTTTACACAGACAAAGTTTTCTATGAAAATTTTCAGTTGTAACTTAATGGACAAGAACCATACTATTTCCTAACAAATCATCTTCTAAGACATCCAGGCTAAAGTGTAAATTGCTGTTTGTGACAAAAACGGCTTAAAACGCTAAATTTGCATTGGCCCAAATTTGTGATTGCTGTTTCGGCTAGACATTTCTAAAATCCTGGTGAGACCATGGGTTTGAAAAAACTTATTCATTTGGAATCTAACCTGAACTTATACTCTACCTCTTACAGACTTCTTACAGACCTCTTATTACCGGTCATGCCGAAAGACAGTCTCCTGATCTTGGGTCATGATAGTCTAGATATTCAAGACTAGCTGCTTCTAAAGGTAGGACTAGGATCTCACCTGGTGCTGTAGTTCAGTTTAGATTATGATGTGATATATTGTTCTGTCCAAATATGCAACTCTTTGGGACAATGTCAGCTCAATGACTATAATTCCTAGTAAACATACGATAACATTCTAATTATATACAGCTTAGGCTGGTTCTAGACATAACCAATAATATTTGCTACAATATGGTCAAGTGACAAGTTCAGATTATGATTTTACATGAAGCTGTCAAAATGTTATCTCCAGGAAGGACTAAGATTACAGTGACTCTGCATGCCTCAGGACTGGACACATTTTTTGTGAACTGGTCCAGTCCTGATTGTGCATTTACATGATTCTGTTAGAACTCCAGGAATAAGACTAATGCAATTCTGTGTAACTTGTATCGAGTCTCCAACGGGAAAAAGAATTTTCATTACCTGGTCCATTCGCCAGTATGGTTTAAAATGATCCTGGTCAAATTCCACAGCTAGAATTCCTACTTATATATTTCATGACCCTGTACAGTCCAGATGTATTCTTCAAGGCAACTCTTTTTACAAGCCAGACCCAAGAAGCAAATTGAGTATGGATCTTTGGCCACGGCTGAGTAGAGCAGTGCCTGTAGTAATATTGATAAATGAGGGGTAATTAGGCGTGGCTAAACAACGGGTCATAAAGGCCTCTCTGGCGCGCCTCACTGCACATCATCAAATAACCAACACACACTAATCAATTACCCAACCAGCCAGAAAATACAAAAAATCATAACTTTATATTGAGGCCACAGTAATTAGTGCCAATGACCTCGGTGAATCACAGGTCCTGATTTGATGGAAGGGGTAGTCAAGAGTGGGAAGAAATGAGAGAACAAATGATTTGTAAGTTCATCTGAGGCATTGATTTTACAGGAAGGGGAGGGATGACCTAGGTAATGGCCCAGTCACACTAGGGTCCGACTATCGTACGATTTAAAAATCGGATCCGATTTTGCTAATTTTGAAATCGGAACTGGACGTTCCGATTTTGAAAATAGACAAGTTTGCAGTCACACTATTACGATTCATCGAAGCCGATTTTATTGCTAGAAAAATGCGTCAATGATTTGTCTTGCGATGATCGTATGATGATCGTACTATGATCGTACTATGATCGTACAATGATCACAAGTCAAATACATTGTCTTGCGCCTTTTCAAATATCACTGATTTGCGAACAGGATCGCAAACCAGTACCGACTTTTTTTAGTCGGATCCGATTTTGAATCTGGCCTAAAAATCAGATCGGACGATTGCACGATATGTGGAAAAATCGGGTCCGACCTGCTGATTTTAAAATTGTGCGATAGTTGGGCTCTAGTGTGACTGGGCCTTATGTAAAACAGAGGCAATGAACTTTCAAGCTGGGTCAGTACACTGTTATTTCCCATACACACACACACACACACACACACACACACACACACACACACACACACACACACTATATATATATATATATATATATATATATATATATATATATATATATATATATATATATATATATAGTCAAAATTGTAATGCCAACACGAAACAAAATAAAAGATATTCCAATGAAAATTTCTGACCTCTCAGTATTACCAATCTGTTGTGAATTAGCTTTACAAAAGAAAACATGAGAATAAAGATCTTTTAGGACTCCAATGCAGGGAAAGCGTCCCTAAGGCCATGCATTATTAATGGCTTGAGAAGCATCCCACCTGTGTTTATGACAGGATTGATGTGCTGGCCGGTTCATCCCCGGCATCCTCCTAAATCCTCCCTCCTCTGAGAGCCCCCAGGCTCATCCAGCAATCCTGCATAGACAATACTCTCAGACCACACGAGTAGTTTGATGCATGATCTAGTAAAATAGTACCTGTGTATTGTTCCAAAACCAGGGATCTGGCGAAACGAAGCATATTTTTCATACACAAATCCTATTTGCAAATACCTTTTGTATGTTATACATCAATCATAGAAAACCTTTCTTCATTTTCTAACAAACCATCAAATATCTTATCAGTATATACTGTTGACACTACCACAGCTTAATAAGGCCAGAGCCCTGCTTGTAAGCTATGCCTTAACTTTAAACAATGACAATGAATTATAAAGATGTGACTCTTAGCCATTATATAGACAAAGCGGCCATGTTCTAAACACCTAGATAATCATATGTACCCTAAAAGAATTCATTAACCAGCACATCTCTCATTCTTAATGGTTCTATTGTAAAGTATAGTAGGCTGACATAGTAACCTTTAAGCAAAGGTCACCCAACCAACAGGTACAAGTTGAACTATAGCCCCTGATTTCCTAACCTAACCTAGCCACAGAACAGATTGGTTGCTATATGATCATCTGTGGAGCTAAGGGATGGTCCAAATATTGACTGGTGGCCTAATAAGGCAAGCCATTTTTCCTATCCATGGCTTTGCACCACAGGTAGAACTGCAAGATCCACAATTAATCAATCAAGATATTTTCCCTGGTACCACAGTTGTTTTCAACTTAACCTGCATCGATCCTTTAGTCGACCTTCAGAAATCATACATTTATGATATTCTTTGTGTGCCGTACAAATAATTGTCTAAGAAAAAAATGTTTGTTTCATCCTCATTCTACCATTTGTGAGACACTATAATAATTATGGCAAGAACACTGATTTCCCCAGTTGGTACAAATGTGAGAGGGAATTTACTTTTCCAAGCTCTTTCTTTACCGCTTGCCCTGGTGAAGTAGGGAGCAATTACATCAAACTCAGTACCCACAAGTGTCATGTACATGTAATCATCATTCCATTTTTTTTAAATAAATGAATAAATAATAATATCACTTTAGATGTGTAGGAAATGAACTCAACTTTATATCTGCATCCGAACAGTGCAAGCATTATCATTGTATGATAAATACATCTACTTATTGGTCAAAGTACTCCCAGAATACAATAATCTCTGGCTTGAACATTATGGCAGCACTGGCTGTTCATATGATCAGCAGCAATATGTAAGCACCACTTAGTGGTTGGTATAATTTACCTATCATCTAACATGTTATTACTATAGATCTAGCTGCCTTGGTAGGGTTGCTTGGTGTTCCAGGAAGGAAATGAGCAATGACTGGGCTTATAAATGGGAATGATTTTATTGTACTACTGATTAAGTGTTTTTCAATACCTCTTCTCTGTAATCTCATATTGCTCACATATTCTATGTGCTATTCTAAGAGCAATGAACTCCTGTAGAAGCAAGTTCTAGGTAATGCATACACAGTACTTATATCATTATTATTATTATTATTATTATTATTATTATTATTATTATTATTATTATTATTATTAATATTATTATTATCATCATTATTATTATTATTATTATTATTATTATTATTATTATTATTATTATTATTGTTATTATCATCATCATTATTTTTATTATTATCATTATTATTATTATTATCATTATCATTATTATTATCATTATTATCATTATTATTATTATTATTATTATCATTATTATTATTATTATAATTATTATTATTATCATTATTATTATTATTATTATTATCATCATTATTATTATCATTATCATTAGTAGTAGTAGCAGTAGTAGTAGTAGTGTTAGTGGTAATGGTAGTGGTGATGGTAGTGGTAGTGATAGTAGTAGTAGTAGTAGTAGTAGTAGTAGTAGCAGTAGTAGTAGTAGTAGTAGTAGTAGTAGTAGTAGTAGTAGTAGTAGTAGTAGTAGTAGTGCTAGTGCTAGTTGTAGTGGTAGTAGTAGTAGTAGTAGTAGTAGTAGTAGTAGTAGTAGTAGTAGTAGTAGTAGTAGTAGTAGTAGTAGCAGTAGCAGTAGTATCATAATTGCTATTACTAATATTACTATTTGCATTTTCATGTTGTTCTTCTTCTTATCATCATTACACCATTACTAGCTAGCTGTTACCTCTATCATTAGTTATGATATCATTTTAACTATTTTCACCATTATCATTACTATAATAATATTAACAGTTAGATCATCATTACCATTTACCCAACAGATTTTTAAATGAAAGGGAAACCTTTCTCCGTGACCTATTATTTCTCTGGACACCAGACAAGCCTCCCCACCCTGCCTGCCAACATCCCGGTCAAGCACAAGAAATACAAAGGTGTTAGCCACAGGCCTCTTTTATATATAGAAGCTCAGGGATTATAAAAACCCATTGTGTAGCATTGTTAAAATATTCCGGAGATTTATCTAGCGCTCCTAAAATAACATTTTCAAGTATCTAGAGCTACATTCCATGCCCATTACTTGTCACTTCTATATACATGTCTATCAGTTTGACAGTTCCCAGTCCAGCAAGAGCTTGGGAGGGGTAATATGATAAGGGGCCATTGCTACTTTATTCCATCTGAATTATTCTTCAGAAGGTAAAGAGTACCATCTCTTCCCTTATAGATAGTACAACAGAGACTGTGTTCTGGGCATCTTTTGGACACCCAAACCCTTGAAAATCACAACTTTTAGGGACTAATTTCTTAAATGTCATTTTCATACATATGATTGATTTTTACACCCATTGTATAAGGATATAAAGCATTATTTCAATAGGTAAATACATATAAATTGTAGAACTTTGTAATCTGATCATATTGTGGTGTCCCTTGAGAAATGGACCACCCATAAGAATTTCAATCCACACTTTTGGGCATCCAGTTTCTGAATCCTGGCTGGGACCCTGCTGTCCAGTTCACCATGCATGGCCTTCCTCAGTGATGATCTGCATCGATTCATCAACCTCACCACTCCTCAGTAAGTACTACAAATTTTATATCCCTAACTTTTTACTAGTTGCCCATAAGGTGACTAGCTGATAAGTTTTTGGTAGCCCTGTATATTTCCTCAGATATTTTTTTCTTAAATAAAATATTAAATTAAATGTGTATCTTTGTCAATCTGGCAACTATAGATTATTAACATATAAAACCGGAATTGGAGGTATATGTAAATATATGTAGATAACTATATATGTACTTTCACTTTAACTGGCAGGCAACTTGAAGTTAAAATTTTAGCACTCAATATGAAATTGAGTGACCTTTGGCCAAAAGGCTACACATGGAGCATGTAAAATCAACCAGACTTATGAATGACCAACTTGAGAACAAGGTACTGCACTCATCAAGCTCTATAGTGCATACTGAGATCGAGTAAATACATACATTACATAAGTGTGGTCCGCAGCAGAAGCTTGATACCCTCATTATATGCATCAATCAGCACCCCTGATTAATGATAACAGATTTGTTTGACATTACAAATTATTATAAGTCTCATGATTGTATCACTATTGCAGTAATGAAACTAAAATATGTGTATCTTTTGTGTCAAGTGCTTAGTATGTGAATGTGATCATTGTTTTAATGCAAAAACACATAACAAGTTCCTATATTTGAATTGCCACTTTCTGTGGGGCAGATCTACTTGTGTATTTGTTCCTGTAACATGACCCTAACATGTCTTTACTCAAAACATAGTCTTAGCCAGCAGGGCGTCTGGGCATCATTTGGACACCCTAACCCTCAAAAATCACCCTTCAGGACACCCACTATTTTTGGGGAGTAATTTTTTAGAATGTCACTTTCAAGCATATAATTGATTTTTTATTCACTTAAATATAATTCCGGTGAGATTGTGGAAGGATATCATGCCTTATTTCAATAAGAGAAATTATGTTCATGGTTGTAATCTGAGTATATTGTGGTCTCCCTTCAAATATATGAGCCTATGAGGCCCAAAAATTTTACAATTGCCAATTTTACACACCTAGTTTCTAAACCCTGCCTAAGACCCTGACTCAAAATAATTGTGATCTTAAAGATTGTTCTGCCCTCCCCACCCCTAAACTCCAAATCAACATAAACACAGGATTAGAACACAGCTGCCATGATACATGCATTGTTTGAAAAAAAAAGTGATCCAAAGAAATCTTTTACTTGCCTACCCTACTTTTTTTGACCGTTACAGGAAACAAACAATTCTTTTTATGCCATAAACTAAATGAACACATAGTATAAGGCTACTGATTTCCAAGCTCCTAGTACCAGAGCAATACATACAATAAAATACTTGACTGATGACACGTCCCACTTTACCCAGGCAGCCTTGGTGTAGGTACCTGTCGGTTGTCACATACTTGCAGCTGTCACAGCATTCTGGGAAGTGCCTTTACAGTGGTATCTAGTCCATAGAGAGATATAGAAATACTGCACATTATTAGATCTGCAACTGCTGGCAGCATATGCTGCATTGTTTAATATAATTGTTACAAATCAAACTGAAACTGAAAATAGTGGTGGTTTGAAATGAATACTATTTAAAGCCAATAGCCTTGTATTGGCCATCATAATCTAATTTCAAAGGCAATAATGGTAGATCATATAGCTTCAAGATTTAATGGGCAACAATTTATACTAAGTTTGTAAATAAAGTTTAAAAATGACTCTGCTTCAAAAATGATGTGAATTCAAGTTTAAATCAAGTTATTTCATAAGTTTCATACATTAGAAATGAGCCAAGGAGAGCTATGAGCATAAATGAGTTAAGATACCAATAAGACGAATCATTCCCTTATTTTAAATTCTTTCAAGTCTGCCTGCTTTCATTTGTGTTTTCCTCTGGCAGTGCAGAGATGTACATTTCACAGTGTTTAACCAGGGTAATTAGGGTTTAATTAGGTGTCACTGCTCTACCTCCCATTCCGTTGCACATATAAGCAATTAAGTTTAGTGAGGTGTCTATAGTTAGCTGTCAGCCCCCGGGCAGACAACCCTCATCCCATACCTTCAGGACATGGTAGAGCAGGTCATACCCTCAAGCAGGTAGATATAGCAGCCACATATAGACCTGACTTAGTAGAATGAACTCCACCCTTTCAAATATCATGACACTTAACCCACTACTACTTAAGAGTTCCACCAGAATTTATTATCTGGATATATGATACTCTATAACTTTGAAATTGAGAATAGTTTTACAAAATACTTAAAGGACAGGTGATGCTCTGATTGGCATTTCTCCATTAAATACTTAAGACTTTTTTTTTGTCAGCAAAATATCATTAAATGTGTGAGGCTGCTTTTGGCCTCTGTGAGCATTAATGGGTTAAACTTTTAATCATGTGATATATGATTATGAGTAAATATCCAATGGACCTATAGAAAATTGTAGTACTGTACGAGTTTCGTCTATGTAAAATAATAGCACTATTGTACTAGAAACTCTAGGAACCTTTATCAAAGACATGAGGCATTCCACCTATGTGTAGCCAAAGTGCCATTTACAATGCTACCTCCATACACATGTCTGTAAATGGACTTAGTCAATAAACAGGCATGCCGCTGCTGTAGTGGAGAATAGAATCTTCTTAGGCATAAATGTAATTCTTTAAACCTGACCTTCTCCAAAGGTATAAACTATGTATACTGTAACAGACCCAGAATGACAAGTAGCCTTTTCAATTAAATTCCCTTTCAATGAGAATAGCGAAACAAATGACAACACAAACCTCCCAGGTCACCAGGATCTAAACTAATGGCATGGAGTCCTTTTTTCAATTAGCCTATTCAAGACATATAGGCACTCTCATGGTCTGTCACTATTTATACAATGATGGAATGAAAAAATGAATAACAATGTGCAAGATATTCATTAAGAAATTGCTGGAAGGTTTTCTATATGTGTTACTTATAAAATAACACTTTGAAGTATTTATTATAACAATCATACCTTTTGAAAATCTTGAAAGTGTTAAACCAAATAAAATCCCATTTCTATTAGTGATTGGGGAACCTAATGCCCCAGTGGATTGGGAAATTGATGTGCAATTCCATCTAGCAAGAGAGCTAACACAACTGGCGATAACCTCCAATCCTCTCTGACGATAGAAACAACACACTCGTGTTTGCTCTACAAATGTGAGCTAATTCTACAGTAGTTGTACAGTCAACGAGTGCACTATAACTCTATAAGGCTAACAGAAACAATTCATGATTCTCATCGTCTTACAGATCAACCAGAGCTAACCATCCATTTTATTCTCTGTATATTATCATTCTAGAAATGCTGACAATTTTTAAGCTATTTCCTACAAGTATGCAATAGGATGCTCCTTTTCTGAGACAAAGATATCTTTATTTCAATCTGGACTCTTAAGACTCTTAACATTTGCAGCAATTTTTTTTATACGTGTGGTATTTCTTATTTTGTGCACAAACTAGATCTGTATAGACTCGGAAAGTTTCAGGTTTTAGAAACAGTTCTAAGGAGCAACTGATTGATCAAGCAAATTTTGTATGTATACCTTACTTCAATTTGACAGTTTGGAAAACAGCATGGTAAATTCAGTATCATGATATCATCAATCCATTCATTTGATATTGAATATTTAACGCAGTTTGCCTATACCAAGCCACCCCATCTTTGCCAAAGGAAACAAGCGTCTACTATCTTGGGCCTATAATAGTAACGATGATCATAGCAGCACAGTGTCATCCTTAATGCCATCAAGAGAGAAATGTTCCCCCTGAGCAAACAATCCAAATGTCATTACATCCTCTGTCTATCAGTGCTCAGTCAGGGAGAAGACCTTCCTCCCACCCGCCCGCCCGCCTCGGTAGCCATCTTGCATTTGATGCCAGACCTTCAATTTTGTCAAATAATGTCATGGGTGAATCCAACTGTTTAGTCATAAATGCATGCTATTAGTAGCACTAATTGAGAGAAATGGACCAGAAATTGTTTCACTCTAAACAGTAAAATTGGATTTAAGCAATCTTATTTTATAAGAAAAGTATTAAAATTTGTAAATAATTAGGTTTGGGTTAACATGGTGACTGTGGAACCAAGCACATAACAAAAGGTCTTTAAGAAGTAAACATTATTCTGACATTGGAACTGAGTGGCACAAAGAGTATTCAATCTGTAAACCCACCTCTTATGAATACCTCATAAATATTAAAACTTCACCTGTCTTTATTTTCATTACACAATAGTTAAAATGCAAAGTGTGAATCAGAACATGGTTTATACACTTCTTAGTAAAAATCAATTCCATTAGCTTTCAATTTCCTGAACACATTTTTACAAGATGGCCTAAGTAAACTTGATCCAATTCTGATCAAGTGTATCAGTCACGTGAAATACACTGATGGATCAAAAAAAGGAAACTGCTAATTCTTCATTTAACTGTTTATTTCCTCCATCCTCTGATACAAGTATGGGCCCATTACAGTCAGAAAATCTCGAAAAAATGTGCTGCAAATGATGTTTTAAGAATTGATAATACCAAAGCTTTCTTATAAAAATCCTTTTTTGAAATGCCTCCCTAAAATATCTGCTGACTTGTCATAATCTGTGGTCATGAATGAGTTAACTCCTTTTCATCCTGTGCAGTGAAGCCTGATACCTGTCTGATTGCAATCAATAATCAAACCAGAGGTGAATCATATCTGTTTGCCATGAGATATAGCACTAAATGTGTATTGACTAGGTACCCTATCAGAAAAAAGCACTGAAAGTGTATTGAAAAGGTGCCCTAACTGATTAAATGAGATATAGCACTGAATGTGTATTGGATACCCTAACTGATTAAATGAGATATAGCACTAAATGTGTATTGAATACGCTAACCATGCGATATAGCACTGAATGTGTATTGAATGGGTACCCTAACTGATTAAATGATATGGCACTGAATGCGTATTGAATACCCTAACCGATTAAATGAGATATAGCACTGAGTGTGTATTGGATACCCTAACCGATCAAATGAGATATAGCACCGAATATGTATCAGATACCCTAACTGATTAAATGAGATATAACACTGAATGTGTATTGAATACGCTAACCGATTAAATGAGATATAGCACTGAATGTGTATTGAATACGCTAACCGATTAAATGAGATATAGCACTGAATGTGTATTGGATACCCTAACTGATTAAATGAGATATAGCACTGAATGTGTATTGAATACCCTAACCAATCATATGAGATATAGCACTGAATGTGTATTGAATACCCTAACCAATTAAATGAGATATAGCACTAAATGTGCATTGAATACCCTAACTGATTAAATGAGATATAACACTGAATGTGTATTGAATACCCTAACCGATTAAATGAGATATAGCACATATCTATACCGGTAATACAAATATACCTTAAAAAGTATTAATAGCAAAAAAACAAAAAAGGTGAAGCCTATGCTCCGGCTCTTTTAGGGTTGGCCTTTATTAGGAATAAATACCAGGTTTAACAAAGCTTATTACAGCTCTTTGAACACAAGGACAACATTCACACCAGTGTATAAACTGAGAATATAGACTAGTATATCCTGGAGAAAGAGTACTTGCATACATGATAAGGAGAGGGTCAAATAATGTTGCCAAGTGCTGGGCAGGGGGGAAATGCTTTTCAAGAAGAAGTAATATTCTTCACTTGAACCATGGTTACACAGGGTCACTCAAAGGAATGTGAATAAAACATCAATAGCCCATAAAACCCAGGAGTAGTTTGTGCCATTTCCAAGTACAATGAACTGAACCCTTCTTGTATTCTGTCATTATCCTCCGTTTAAAAGGGTTTTTAATGAAATTATCCATAGTGCAGGACCTGACAAAAGTGGTTCCCCTTCTGGCCCAGACTAGCAGGAATGGAGAAAAATGCTTGAACCCTTATCCTGCTAACCACAACAATTGTCTTGGTGTGCAGCAGTGCTCATAGGTTTCACAGCGGGATAATGGTGAAATAAGAACCGAAATAAGACCAAAATAAATCTATCAACTATTGTAAATACTAAGATATTTCAACTGTCACATACTTCATGTGGCCTTAAAGTAAGTTAAACTTATAATTCTGAAATAGGATGTAAGGGCTAATAGAAATCTGCTTAAGGCTAATAGGTTATTGAGGTTACTTGTAAGTTCAGTAATATTTCACTTAGCAAACAGTTCCCTCCTTATAAATCCAATTCAAGCTAGTATTCCCGATTGGATTAAAGCTTGTCACATATCCCTTAGGTAGAAATTGAATTCATAAGGCTTTACTGCAAATCTCAATTCATCTCTATGAAGTTTGCCAACCTTTAACCAAATGTTCAAAAAGAAAAGGAGAATGGGGAGCTATTAAATTGTGTGAACTGGACCGTGTACTTATCTAATTTTGACCCCAAAAAAACTGAAAATGGCTGAAACCCTGGCATATGGGTACTCATCGGAGAGTACTCAGCTAGAGCTACTAATGAATACCAACATGACAGGGTTTAGATGGTTTTCAAAAATCTTCACATCTTTGTGTTTTGGACGAAAGTATCCTTTATATATTATATATAGCATTGGAAGGGTTAAGTCAGCTGAGTGCTAGTCACAAAATGTCCAGTCAAGCAGCTCATTTTTATGGTCCATTCAATGTGTTCTTGCTATTCAAAATGGTAGCTTAGTCAACCTTACGTTGACCTCAGGGTCATAGGTGTCTAGAGACCAGACACCTATATGTGTACCATAAGAATGTGATTGAATACAGACAGTCAGATACCAACTACTGTTCAAAGCGATCGAGAACTGATAGGGAGCTAGCCCTGGTAATTATGTTGATTTATATCTTAGACATCCTTTTTAACTAAATAATGCAGGTTCTCAGCAAACTTTTGTAAAATGTGTATGCGCATGAGAAATGTATGTATTAATAGTGTAATCTCCAACCCTCCTTACAAAATTCCATATGAATTTGATCGCCTACAAAAAAAATATGTTGAGTTGTCATAATCAGAGATATACAAAACCTAGGTAATGTATATCTTTTATAATCTCTCACCTCTTTTGTGAAGGATAAATATGTAAGTATAACAATCTGATCTACTGAATTTTATTAAGCAATGTATAGGTTTTAATTTGTAAAGCATTTACAGAAGTAGCATAGGTCCTGCCCCAACATGATTCTTTCAAAGGGGAATTCTTAACTGGTTAAAATATACCACCTGGAAAACACATATGTGACCACAGGGAGAAAAATGTCTTAATTCTTAAATCAAGCTCAGCCTAGACAGTTCATACAATAAACAATCAATTGTAAATTTGTACCCTCAAAATACAACTTGGCATTCTATTTTTAGAACAACAGCAGCATTCTGGCTTCACAGTAATTTGTCTAATTTCAAGCCCTGCTGCAATTACACAAAGCTGGCTGGATAGTGAACAGCTGTCATGAATATCAAGTCACACAGAAAACCCACCTTCATACTACAAGGGGGACCAAACAAAGGCTAATAGGGCAAAGGTTCTGCTCTAGCTGTGCTTGTAAGATCGAAAGCAGCTCTACCTGTGCTTGTACAATAACCCCTAACCCTAACTTTTTTATGAGATAAATATATATATATATATATATATATATATATATATATATATATATATATATATATATATATATATATATATATATATATAAATATATATATATATATATATATATATATATATATAATATATATATATATATATATATATATATATATATATATATATACATATATATATATATTTCATAATAAATAAAATAAAAAAAATATTAAATAAAATAATTAAAATAATTAAAATAAATAAAAAAAATAGAATAAATAAAATAAATAAAATAAAATAATTAAAAGAAATAAATGAATAAAGAAATAATTTTGAAAATATTGATAATAACATTAAAAATCCATTTTGGTGAACTTAACTTCGCTCACAGTTAAGATCACAATTACTGATGATCCTACATCCTCCTGACTTAAGTTGCCATGGTAACTATTATACCTATCTGTGCACACCTGCACACACCTGTCACATGGAAAACAATGTTCTTGCTTCTTCATCATCAAATGAACATTACACATTTTTGTCATTGCATTCTGATAATAAATATTTAGATGTGCACACCTGCTATAACTTATCCAGTGGCTGTGATGAAAAATAGTTTTCTCCCCATATTTGACAATAACCAATTAATTGCTTTGGCCTAAAAGCATGTCCATGGATTTGACATATGGGGTTTGTATATCTATATATTGAAAGTAGATGAATTCGGCACAGAGAGAGTACTAGCACTAGTTTTACAATTGAATTATTAAAGAAAAAGGCTGGAAGCCAACAACACTCATGAATATTGCAGACGGTTCGTTATCCTGTAATGAATGTTGACAAAATGAACGACCCCCACACAACACAAGCACTGAGTGAAGCAGCGAACTAGTCATGTTGTGCATGTAGCAAACCTGAACCACCTGCGCGCTTAGAGCGCTACTGCAGAGCGGTAGACGCGTACCGCATCGGTTTAGAGGGTACGAACAGAAAGGCAATCTAGTGCTGATTGCATCTAAATATATCTAAATACGACCACCTACCGTTTAAGCTATCGTCTGAGCAATGTTTGTGGTCTCCAGAGGCTCAAAATCCTTCTATCGCCATGTTCCTTTCAAAAGGTGTGAATTGTTATGATTGGCCACGCACCGGCTATAGTCTCTAAACTAGATGTATACTTCCATTTTTGATAAGAAAACCCTCATTATTGAAATGCATTATTCTATTTATGACAGAAAATTAAAATAAAATGCAAAATTTATACATAATTATATCACTTTTACATACTCGATTTCTAAGCTACAAATATTCATTTTAGGGGTTTGAGAGTATTCAGGTCCCAGAGTAACATGGCGGCTTCAGTGATGTGTCAAGTGAACCATACCACAATGTCAAGTGAATTTCTTACCAATGCAGTGGCTCTCATCTCTAAATTAGCATCATATGTAATCATCGAGTAGCCAAGGGTAAGCCTGTCCAGAATGCCAACCCGATCATTGACAAATGCAACGAAATCACACTCTTAGAAAGTGGTCTGATAAGATTAAACTCCCTGACTAGATTTCTGAGCTCTTCATTCATTGAGTTCAATCTTCAACTCATGATTTATACTGACCAGTCAATCTTTGGCATAACTTGATCAAAGAAGTGCAGTTGAAGGTTTTGCTTTAGATTGAAAGGCATTACTCTCCATATACGTGTTATTATTTGCTATATACATAGTGCACTCTTCTAACTAATTTCAAGAATGTGAAAAGGAGTGAATGGGTTATAAACTTATATAAGATCTATATTCAGTTAGATTCAACATTGCAGAGCTGTTGTGCAATCCAGATCCAGGCTCACTTCTATATAGAGTGACAGCAGTAGAACAGAGTCCATTGATTGTTCATTTGGAAGATTCTGTAGAGATATATTTTGTTGCTATACATTTTAAACTTTTGAAATTCCAATAGTTGGAACTAACTCTGTAACTACGTGTATTGAAGTGTTAAACCCATTTACATGTGGGTTACAAGAGCAGGACCTATATGCAAGTACAGTGACTTTCCTATTGACATGCAATATACTTGAAACACCTGATAAGTAAATACATTATTCAATGACTTTGTTTATCAATAAAAGCACATTTCAACTTTTGATAATGATACTTATGTAGATATTTTTAACAATACTTTAATAGTCACAAGAAGTGAACTATTTTAATGATAATGTTCATATTTTACTATGATTTTTGAACTTCTCGACTTGAGGAAGTGAGTGCGATGCAAGTGCCAACCTATACCCTATCTTTTGTTCTATTGCAGTTCCATCTTTTCTGATTATGTGCGCCTAAAGAGTTCACTATGGCTACCCTGTAGGGGAGGGGCGCAGGAGAGTAGGTGGGCCCCATTGTGCCATAGGACTGAACTGCCCCAAGTTGGTAGATACCCAACCAGGGTGTAGGGGCCAGCAGAGAGCACAAGATAGAAGAAAGGAAACAGTACCACTCCAAACCCGGTGACCAAGGTTAAAGCTCACAAGATTGCAAATATAATACAATCAGTGCCACCCTCAGTCAGGTGAAGGTACCAAGTACTGAGTTCAATCAGATGCTTTCTCTTGGAGGAGGATATCAGTGCAACTATATACATATCATTACGAAGATAATATATTTCTTGTAAATCAATTGCAAAAACCCTTATATTTATTATTGACATTTTATGTAAATATCCCCTTGCTTGAGTTGTGTATAATTGAAAAGAGGATTTGGAATAACCACTCATTAAAAGAACTTAAAGACTCATAATGGTGGGAGTTGAAGTAGCATGCACACCAAAGTGCTGCTCCAAGCAGCATGCACGGGAGATGATTAGCGTTGTTACGAAAGGAACTCTGGGACAGGTGAAGATGTTCTCCAAGAGTTGCTGCAATGCTACCAGTCTGCGGGATGAGTTCAGGAAGACCATGCTGCAGATGGCGGCTGCGTGCGGGAAATGGGACGTTGTTGAATGGCTCATTGAGGAAAAAGGAGTAGATCTGAAAATCCAGGATCGCGAGTCTGGTTGGACGGCCATGCATGGAGCTCTGTTCTATGGTCGGCTGAGGTCAGCCCGCATTCTAGGCATGGTAAGTAAACTTCTCAGTATAATTTACTTGCAGTTCTTTTGTATTGTACATCATCTAAACTTCATGTGAATAAGAATGTGTTGAACAGTTGAAATGTTCAACAGCTTGAACAGACCTATTAAACAAGTTTTAATAACAGGTTATGAATTTGCCCTATTTAGATCTCAGTATTCAATACTTAATAATGTACTGGAAACTAATTTCTCTATAAGGTATTAGATACAGCATGAATCTTTTTTCCAAGATAATATTAAGTACTGCACAAACCAATGGTCCTTTCCCATTTTAAGTATTTGATACCATACCAAGGATCGGGATATATAAATAAATTTATAAGCACTTGACAAATTTCAAGAATGTCTCACTAGCAATGGTGCTGCTGTCAGTTTTCTAATTCTCTATATTTAGTTAACACATGCTTAGGTATCTAAGTTCTTTAGTTAATTGTTTATCCTGACTACAATTACTGACCAGTAGGGTGGCATATCCAGAGCCATAGTCTTAGCCAGCAGGGCGTCTGGGCGTCTGTCGGACACCATTTTAACCCCCCCCCCCCCCCCCCCCCCCCCCAATCACCTCTCAGGTCACTCAAATCTTTTGGGGAGTAATTTCTTAAAATGTCAATTTCAAGCACATAATAAAAGTTTTTCCACCTCAATATAATTCCCATGACATTTTACACTGATATTATGCCTAATTTTAATAATAATAATAATAATATTGTCATTTGATATTGCGCCCTTTCCATAAACATGCTCAAAGGCGCATTACATTCCATTGTCAAAGGATAGATGTTGATATCCACAGAGTTAATTGATATATACATCTTTGAACAGATGTGTTTTCAATCGTTGTTTGAAGATTGCCACACTCCCAGCTGCCCGAATATTATCTGGGAGCTGATTCCATAGTTTTGGGGCACAGGCACTAAACGATCTGTCACTGTAGGTTTTTATTTTGTTTCTCGGCTCGCAGAGTAAGTTCTTGGATGTTGATCTCAGTGTCCGTGGTGGGACATACTCTTTCAGCAATTCCCTCAGGTAAGAAGGTGCAGTTCCATGCAAACACTTGTACGCCAGTAGCAGAATCTTGAATTCAATTCTCTTCCTGACTGGTAGTCAGTGCAGCTCCTTAAGTACTGGAGTGATATGGTCATATTTCTTTGTGCGAGTGATCACCCTGGCAGCGTTGTTTTGTACTCTCTGGAGCTTACGTATTAGCTCCTCGGGTATTCCACAGAGAAGTCCATTGCAGTAGTCGAATCGTGAGGTTACCAGGGATATGACAGCACTTTTACTTGATTCAGCAGTCAAGTATTTTCTGATCCTTCCGATGTTTCGAAGGTAATAGTTTGCAGATTTGACTGCCTTTGACACATGTGCTGCCATATTCATGCTTGGATCAAAAACAGAGCCCCGATTGCCGATAGGTATATTGAGAATCTTAATAATCTCACCATTTACCGAGATGCTAGGCATAGATATTTTGGCTCGCTGCTTGGGGGTACCTAGCACTAGGACTTCCGTTTTGTCTGCATTCAGTTTTAGCTTGTTCTGTGACATCCATGTATATATGTCAGTGAGGCAGCCCTCCAGCCTAGCAACTCCTATGTCCACCGCTTGTTGGGTGATGGGTTTTATTGCCAGATAGAGCTGTGTGTCGTCCGCATATATGTGAAGCTCTAATTTTGATGAGTAAATACACATTTATGGTTGTTATCTCAGTATATTGTGCTAATTGTGGTCTCTCCTGAAAAATATGATGCCCAAAGATTTTACAATTGCCAATTTTGGGCACCCAGTCTCTAAATCCTGGCTAAGACCCTGTTCATAGCTATCAAATGATATAGCAAATGCTATTGGCCTCTGTAGGGATGTATGCTACAACCCCACTACCATTTTACTTGCACTCACACACTTGCATCACTTAAGTGCACTTTTGAAATCGCAATTGAGTGAGAGGCCACTTAAGGTATCCATGAAAACATCTCAAAGCCCTGGTTCTAGGTCAAGCCTTCCTAGTCATAGTGACCTGATAAATGAACATAAAGCTGTGTAGAATATGTGAAAAAAAAACTTGCTCAGAATCCACTTCGAGCCAGTGCACTTTATGATGCTTATAATGTTAACTAATACTGGTTTAGAATTGATATGCCAACAGACTTGTTTTAGTAGGCTCATCTAATATTCATAACACCACTCTAACCCTCACACATATAGTTCCTTATTCTATCACCAGGTGGTGTAGCAAACAAGTCTTTGGTATGCACAGTGAAGAGAGGTTATTCCGGAAAGAATCAATACAATTGGTGACAAAGCTCCCTTTTATTTGGCAACATCATATAAGTAGATGTCTTTTTTCTGAGCTAGAACTTGCCAATCTATTTTATCATTTAAATTTGGATATCTGAAATGGACATCTGAGTAAATTGTAGACCATCAGAATGATCCTTTTTTATCCACAAAAGATGCGTTCCGACAGAGAGGTCTATTTGAATAAATTGTCCCTGGTTCCGATGAGACCTCAGCCAACAGGGGGTGTTGAAAATCTTATATTGCAATATTAAGCACTAAATAAGAAAAAAAATCACCATAATTGTCATCTTATGTTAAATAGGAAAATATTTGCATTAGGGGCATTTTGGGTGTGACAACTCATTTCCCTTCATATATTGAAGCTTCAGATGTTTGAAATAGAACCAGAAGTTTCACATCTTAGGTGAAGAAAAACTCTGAGAAAAAATGCCAAATACAATAAATATTTCTGATATGATCTATGTCACAGTGAAATTTCCAATATTTGCTCAGTATGGATTGAAATAACTAACCCCGTACTAAAACTCTTGTAACCAACTCTGGTGAACAAGTCAGACAACTCCAACCAGGAGTCTGAGTCGCGAGATGACAAAAAACTGCTATAATTTATCCTGCAAAAAATGTCTTGGAGATGGATTCCTTCCTTGAGTAAGTGATGTATGGCAATTTGATGGCTGAATTTTGCTGTGGGGAATTGGTGCTAAGCATGTGAAAGAGATTAGGTGCATTTGCGCCATGTTTAGGCATTGATTTTCGATGGTGGTTTGGGCCCAGCATTAGGCAGACCTAGAGAGGTTCTTCCAGGAAGAATCAATATAATTGGTTCCGGCAATCCCCTGCAATTCTGCTGCTCCCCTAGAGGTGATGACACCATTAATCAAATGATTGACGGTTTAAATCCACGTCCACCCTACCCCCCTCCCTATGCATCTGTTAGGATCTGTAAGGTAAGCTACTCTCTGGAAGAGATTACCTTTCAAAATCTAAGTGTTTACGTTTAACAGTTAACGCCCAAAGAAGAACTCTGAGAATGGAGAGTTCTGAGGGTATTGACTAAATCGTAAAATCCGCCAGATATTTACTAGACCCCTTTCACTTGTGTGACAACCACACCCTTGCAGAGGTTTGTTTTGACATTGTTCACTGTATATGTGGTTCCTTTTGTTGTGTCCTTTGTAGGTATTTGTGATGGTCAAGTAAAATACCATACCTTATAGTGAAAAAATGTGGTTTGACCTAGAAATTTAGTCTACGTTACTTGAAAATAATTTAGAGTTAAGACAAAGAATACCAGTGGTGGTGGATTTTTTCTGAAATTCTCTGGATTTTTTTGTCAAAATTGAGAAAAAGGCTATTTTTCAACTTTCAAATTCCCTAACTTTTAAGCAAAGTCAAAATTGAAAAAGCTGTGATACCCCTTCATCCTAAATACTCGAAGCTATAACTATGACAAATGTCAAGCAAATCTATTGACATTTGTTGCCCAAAATGTATGTTTGAAACAATCCTGTTTTGATGAAATTCAATGTAACGAAAAGGGCTAAAAACTTTCATTCTTGTGTGCAAGCCAATGGGAGCTTCTGCAAAAGTTGTACTCTACCCAGTGAGTGCCTCAACAGTTTCAGTTGTTTTGATTATAAGGAAAATTTAAAAGGCTTTAACATATTTAAATATCTCAAAATGACCCTTTAATCACATATTAAACCCATATTAGCCGCCTTAAGTGTTGAAAAATGTAGGGATAGTGCATTCATTACTGGTACTGCAGCTGAGATTGAGATTGATTGATAAAATTCTTTGTTGATATATCGTTCCAATTGGACAATCTGGACAGACTCTGTTCTATTTTGATATTGTTGTTATTAACTTGGCTTTTTGTTTATTATCAGGCTGGAGGCAGTTTTAGTCAGCAGGATAGAGAGGGACTTACCCCCCTTGGTGTAGTCATGAAAGACATCCAACCCTATGTGGACTTCAGACAAAGCTGTGAGTGTCCTGATCAAGCATATATATATATATATATATATATATATATATATATATATATATATATATATATATATATATATGTTTATATACATACATACATACATACATACATACATACATACATACATACATACATACATACATACATACATACATACATACGTATATATGTATAGAATAAAGCTAATTTCTATCATAATCTGTCATTTTTAGGCAAGAGTAGGTTAAAATGGGTTACTATAAAGATACAAATTAATAGCTTTATTTTTCTAGTCAACTGTTTGTGCATTAACAGAATTGATAGGCTGTTTTCATAGTCATTTTGCACCATGCAGCTGCTGCCCCATAAAAACTGGCATCCTATATCCTATTCCATCAATGAAAAAACATAGTTTCAGCAGATAATGAAAAGCTCTAAGCTCCCAGCTGTTCAAGAATGAAATGCATAATTCTTTTTCTGTAGTTTGACAAGTATGCATATAGCAACTGTGCTGTTGAAACTTATGAGAAATATTGTAAAGAAATGCTGTTCATTATAATAATGACTCATAATGATATTCCAGCCTGCAATGAAGTGTACGCTTTCTTTAGCCAGGCAATGGTCTGCCACTTAGATTGCTTGAACGGAATGAATTGTACCCATCCTGAATTCAGGAGGAATAATGGAATAATATCAAGTCTTTTATGCATATGTTGTTGTTTTCCAGCCTGCAATGAAGTCTACACCTGGGGTGAGAACGTCAACTTCAACTTGGGCCACAATATTGATAACAGGCGCACCAGACCTGAGATAGTGGAGACACTCCGTAAAGACACCATCAGCATCAAACAGGTAGGCATAATTTGTGTATAGTTCATGCATGTTTTCGGATTCAGTTTAGAAAGTCAACGTTTCCGATTTCTATTTTAACCCATTCCTGCTTGTAGCAGCCTAAAACTGCCTGACCATTTTGGTGATAACTCTTTAACAAAAGCAATGCTTGGAAAAAATTTAAAGGAGCGTTAATCACTAAAGCTTTATTTACAACTGACCTTCAAATAGTATGCAAATTTATGCTTCATTCTTAAGTTATGGCAGTTTCCCATTCATGAATGGGTAAAAAGAGACATGCCTTCTCAAACTATTAATCATTAAGATTTCTATTGCATGAATAAATCAAAACACTATATAGGTAGAAAACTAAAGCTTACTTTGGCTGTAGACTGGAAAATTATTGAATACTTTTGGATGTTTTGAAGCAGTGATTTTACAGAGATTTTTTCTCCTGGTCACCTTCCCCTAGGTTGTGGTGTGCAAGTACCACACAGTGTTCCTGACGCAGGCCGGCCAGGTCTTTACCTGCGGACATGGTCAAGGGGGACGCCTTGGTCTTGGGGATATTAATGCTGTCATGGTAAGTCAAAGCATTTTCAAAATTTATATTTGCTGTCCAGTTTCGAAATTTCTAATTTAAAATGAGCCTGTTGTGCTGTTATGGTAACTGGTAAGTACCAAGAAATTTCAAGTTTGAAATGAGTCGGTTACTGTGTTCACAGCTATTTCATATTTCAAAATGGGCTTTTACTGTGATACAAAGATCTCACAATTTCTAGTTTAAAAAGTCTCTATTCAAATAATCTGTTCATTGTTCCATTATTACAATTTCATTTATCATAGGTTTTTTTTATCCTTTTTAATTGATAAGTAATTTGTAATAAAACAATATCATTCTTTAGTCAGATTGCTGGTTTGAAAATAAAAAGATGTTTAAGACAAGAGGTAAATATTTTGGAGTAAAGTGCAAGAAATTTTGGCATGCATAACATATGTGCTGTGACTTTGAAATGCAACAGTTGTCTCACATTCCTAGTTTTACCATATATGTATGTCTGGTGCATGTTCCTCGCAGGTCCCAACCCTAGTTGAGGCTGTCAAGTCAGAGAAGTGTATTCATATAGCGGCAGCAAGGGACCACACGGTGATGCTGATGAAAAGGTAATCACAAATATTTTCAGGCCCTATAAAGTTGCCTTCATCACCTCAAATTATCACTGTATTTCATGAGATAAGGCTAAGAGTTGTTTTTTCTGAACTTACTCTACATATGATTTCTGTAGTTGTGACTAAAGCTTGTAGATTCTGGTGTATTTTGAGAAAAAAATCAAGTAGAAAGGTACTTTTGTGGGGAAAGCACATTTATATGTAACATAGATAAATAACTTGAAATGACTAGATTTAATAAAATTGTAGAGTTGACTGGCATTTGTGGAAATATCTTACTTTTATCTTAAGTTGTCACATGTGCACTTAAGATGCAATCGGCTAAGCATCAGTATTATCCTTAGATACTGAATCTTATTATTCATGAGTACTTAATTCTCATGCTATCAATATAGTTCATTTAATTTGGTCTTATACTGTCTTACTATGTATGATTCACATGCTGTGGGTGAATAATATATGTTTTGTTCATCAAAATTCTTAGTTATTTTCTGCCATTGTTTCCTTGCCATGTTATTTGGACACTCAATTAAGAATACACAGTTTTCAACAACATTAACATTTCTCTACTTTTTTTATTTCAGTGGTCTGGTTTACACTTGTGGACTGAATGACTTTGACCAACTTGGCCAGACACCTTCTCCAGAGAACAGTCTCTTACCAAAACCGGTGAGAATTATACCTTCAGCTCTTTTCTTGTATTAAGTCATATATATTCATTAAGGCATTTACCCATACATACCCTTTAACGCATATAACCAAATATTTTTTTTCTCTATAAGTAAATTATTACACAAGCAAGTTTGAACATATCAACATAGAATAAAGGAAGGAAGAGCCGGGATTTAGGATTGTATGAGGTTAATGTTCATGGCAACAATTAAAGAAAAAGTATATTTCTACCATGAGATTAAAGTTTCATATTGAGCCAGAGTAATGTTGCTGTACCAACAAGTTTTTCACTCAAAGAAATAATCTGCTCATGGAGTCATGGGTAACATTGTATTAGGCCTTGCAAGCCAGGCATTCAAAGTTGATATCAATCCCTACTATTCCAAGGACAAATATGATTTGATTATATTAGAAGATAATTATTTCTTGGAATTTATCACAAAGTTTATTAATGGCTAAACAAAGAATAAATGTCAAGAAAATGTGGTGACTTATAAATGGCATATGAGATGTTGGATAAGAAGAACAAATGAGGTGTTATATTCTTGCAACCATTGTTTTATCCAAGTGAATTATAGGAATACTGTAGAACACGAAATTCACGCGTGTCCCAAGTATAGCGAATTGGGGAGTTTTGCATCATAACGTATCTTTATGTTAGCGAAGATAGCCACCGCTGACAGCGCCAGTACAGTAATAAAAAGTACAGCGTTTTTATATATAGCGAAGCGGAACCACACGCTAAGTACGCTATATATAAACACACGCGGAAATTTCGTGTTCTACAGTATCTAAAGTCTAAAGAATAAATGTCAAGAAAGTATGAAGACTAATAAATGGCATATGAGATGTTGGATAAGAAGAACAAATGAGGTGTTATATTCTTGCAACCATTGTTTTATCCAAGTGAATTATAGGTATATCTAAAGTCTAAAGAATAAATGTCAAGAAAGTATTAAGACTAATAAATGGCATTTGAGATGTTGGATAAGAAGAACAAATGAGGTGTTATATTCTGACTACCACTGTTTTATCCAGGTGAATTATAGGAATATCAAAGGCAGGCAGTGGATTGGAGCCTGTGCTGGGCGCTTCCATACTGTACTCTATACTGAGGATGCAGTTTTCACATTTGGACTCAATGCTGGACAATTAGGTAAGAGTTCTTTCCTCATCAGCATGTTGTAGCCAGGATTTAGAAACTGAATTTGGGCTTCGGATTTTTCAAGGGAAATCATGATATACTCAGATTACAACCATAAACATGTATTTAGTTATTTAAATAAGGTATGATATCCATATACAATGCCATGGGAATTAAATTGAGGTGAACAAATAAATCAATTGTATGCTTGAAATTGACATTTCAAGAAATTCCTCACAAAAAAATTGGGTGTCCTGAAGGGTGGTTTTTGAGAGTTTGGATGTACAAATGACACCCCGATGCCCTGCTGGCTAAGACTGTACCTCTGGTTCATCTCTCTGTATCTATCTCTCTGATGACTGATACTGGCGTTTACAGGTATGAGAAAAGGAGAGAGGATCCAGAGTCAGCCGTACCACGTGACAGCCCTCTACCATAAAGACGTCCACATCCAGCAGGTGGTGTGCTCTGACGCTGCCACGGTCTGCGCCACAACCAGCGGCGACGTCTACACCCTGCACGACTATCAATGCAGGAAAATAGTCTCTAAGTAAGTCTACACCCTGCACGACTATCAATGCAGGAAAATAGTCTCAAAGTAAGTCTACAGCCTGCACGACTATCAATGCAGGAAAATAGTCTCAAAGTAAGTCTACACCCTGCACGACTACCAGTGCAGGAAAATAGTCTCTAAGTAGGGTACCTAAGCTCAATCATTAGCATGTATACCTTTACACCAGAGGCAGTTAGATATCTCTGAGATTGAGGTACCTTTAATATCACTCACTATTAGACATGTAATAATTTGCTTTTGAGTTGTTCCTTAACTTCTTATTGTTTTCTGTGGTTTAGGTGGGTACATGTCTCAGAATTTGTCGTGGAGTGCTTGACATGGCCCTATTAGATTTGAAATAACTTGAGTTAGACATATAGTAAAGTCTGATGTTTTCTGTGTTGTAGGTGGCTAGATATCTGTGGAATAGACGTGTGTGGAGGAATGCTTGACCTTGCCCTTGAGCGCGAGGTCCTGAGAGCTGAGGGAGGCACAGAACTCATGGTCGCTTTACAACTCACGTCAGGAAAGGTAATGCTTAAAGGACAATCACACCATGAATAAAACATAGGCCCAAATAGTTTATTGGAGTATTGTCCCCTTGAACCAAGTTCACACCACTGCCAACGTTCATACAAGAAGTATATTGCTGTTTAAACACATCCTAACAATCAAGAAATGCAGGTACCGGGAGGGACCATTTTAGTCTATTAATAGCTTATCTGAGGCTGTTTGGTACACACTTGTCATTAGGAGTAAGGAAGTTGCTATAGTTTCATTGATTTAGTTGCTTTTAAAGCTTAAATATTGTTTATTTTGAATATACTTAAGAGGATTGATTTTTCAGTTTATCAATTTTTTGTGTAAATCTTATGTTGTTATTTCATTGCACTTTCAGGCTTTTATTTGGTGTGCCTCTGATCCATATGTTAAGAGGCTACACTGGGACATTCCACGTCAGCTGCTGGTGTCAGACCTGTCCCTTGGGACCACGAGCATCACGATTGCCACACAGAGCGGAGAGGCCTTCACGGGGGACCTCACCGCCATACACAGAGAGCCTAAGCTCACATCTGGGAGGAAATCATCAGGTAATACCCAGCTGAAGGTAAAATCAGCTCCAAATCTTTTCAAATAGTTAGGATTGGTTAGGAGTAGTCAGGAGACGTTCCTGTTTAGAAAGAAGATACTTCAAATCCAACTGCACCTGATAGCCTATTTGGTCATAAAAAGGGGCAAATTACAATTCAGCTATGTCTTACAAGATTTGGAAAAATGTCTGAAATTTTCTTTTTTTGATCAGAACCTTCCTAACATGTTCCTTTCAAAATTTGGCCACCCCTTTTTCAGCAGTTGGCCTTAACACTTTTTCTAGAGAGCCTGACAGGCAGCAGTCGATGGTGACCTATTACTTTGAGTTCACAACCAAGATGCTTCAGGGTACGATCGTGAAAGATAATATTGTGACGATTCCTACTTTATTTCATTCCATACACTTTACCTGCAGAGTCTGGTAGCCAGCAGCAGATGGTGACATCAAACTATGAGTTCACAGCCAAGACGCTACAGGATATGATAGAGAAGGATCATGCTGTGACGATTCCCGTGACGAGGGTCACCAATGTTCACAGGGCCGTCGCCGTCAGCGGAGACAAGAAGAGCAGAAACTTCGCCGTATTACAGGTTCATCCCAAGACAGTGCCAATCTACGGGCAACTCAAAAAGTGAGTTTGAATTGAACTAGGGACTGGTTAAATGGTGATGATGATGATGATGACAATGATGATGACAATGATGATGACAATGATGATGACAATGATGATGACGATGATGATGATGATGATGATGATGATGATGATGATGATAATGATAATAATGATGATAATAATAATAATGATAATAATGAGGATAGTAATGATAACAATAACTATGAAATAGTAATAGTGCTGCACATAGGACTAATTTCAGCATTACTATATCAACCTTAGACAATATTTAAAGTTTAAAGTTGTTATGCGTTATATTGTGAACTATGAGTTTTGTGTTAAGAAACAAAACCAGCTCTGAGTTCTTAAGACATTTTTTCTTTCAGTTTTACGTTTGGTCCAAGCGTGCAGTCGTCAGAGATGTGCCAGCAGCTGGGGGCCTTGAGGGAGGAGGCGGATAGCACGGACTGTATTCACGATGTCATTCTAAAGGTCAGTTGCTACTCCAATGCCTTCTCAACCAATTCAGGCAGGGAGGTCTACTTGATGAGTGTCCTCATGACTTCGGAATGAAGCATTGATTTACAAATTATTTAAAGAACAACTCTGCTTCAAATATTTTCAACCATTCAAAAAGATATCAAAAAAGTCAGCTAGGTTTGGCTGCTACAGGCATAAATGGATTAACAATAAAGCATGCATATCTACACCTTCTTTTAGATACCTTTATTCTATGAAAAAGAAATGGAACAAATCTGAGGTATTTGGAATCATTAATTGGATGATAATAAATAAATTTGATGAAATATTTCATTAACACAAGAATAGTGTATTTTTTGGATCACAAAGTATACTTATTATACCAAGCTTAATTTTGGGAAAAATATGTGGGAATAGTTTTGAATAAGTTTCTGAAGTTGTAAAGTGCAAGTTAATATTACTTTTTATGCTGTATATTACTCACAGATTCTTCCTAGCATGCAAGACATTGGCAATATCATTTTCATTAGGATAATGCTGAGATCCCTGCCTACAAGTACATACTTCAGACGTATGAATAGGTGTGAAGGTGTTCTTGTTAAAGACAACTTAACATGCCTTAGTGAATTCATCCCTTTTTCGTAGCATAAGTAACTATGTCGATATCACTTCCAGGTTGGCAATGCTGAAATCCCCGCCCACAAGTACATACTGGCCTATAGATCAGACTACTTCTCCAAGCTCTTCAGCGCCAAGTCTGAGGAGGTGTGCCTAGAGGAAAAACCTGTGGTGGACATCGACTGTTCCCGCCCGCACCTCTTCCCACAGCTACTGCAGTTCCTCTACACAGACTCCTGCCAGCTCCTGCGCGTTGGAAAAGAGGTTCCGCCGAATCTCACCAGGGGGAGCTCGGGCAAGCTGGGTGGGGAATGGAGCAAGGATGAGGAAATCGGGAGGAGTAATGGTGATGGATCTTCCGATATCATCAATAAGGATGAGCGGAGGAAAGTGAGCGTGTTTGAAGTGGCAGCGGCGAAGAAGCGGAAGAAGAAGGATAAGGAGAAGAAGCTGGAAGAGGGCTTGGGCGGCAGAAATGAAAATCCTGTCAAATTATTGCAGTCAATGGCCAAAACCTTTGGTGTGAAAAGTCTAGCAAAGAGGTACGAGTCTGTAGGAACTAGACATGTTTCATAAAAACATTTTGATTTATCCTCTTGAATACCATTAATAGTAGCCTACTAGAGTATCACTACAGATTTCACAGGGAAAAGTAAATGAACATCATCATGTTAGCATGTAAATATTTCATTTGTTGAACAGATCTATGAAATTAGGATATATCTTTTTCTTTTAACCCATTCTCATCATCAGTGTAAACATAGACTAACAACTTTGAATATAACTCCTCAAACATAGGAATAGTCAAAATCCAATTTTAAATTGCCAAATCCAACTGGAACAATGAATTCCAGTCAAATATTTTACAAAATATTGCTTTGTTATTAGGGTATTTATAATGGTGTCCTAATAGACCTATGACCCAGATGTGAATAGGTTAACCCATTAATGCTTGCAGTGGCAAAAAGCAGCCTGACAATCCTATTGAAATCTTTCAGGCAAAAGAAGCAAATATAGAAAAAGATTTGATGAAGAAATGTTGATCAGAATGCTAACAAAACAACCCTTTTTTCAAATATTTTGTAAAACCGTTCTGAATTTCAAAATTATTTTTGAAAGTATTATTGATGCGTACTCATGAGGATCTCTTGAACATTAATGGGGTAGTGCATTCTTACTCATCCATTCCGACAGCATTAGTTTGTTCATGTTTCCAGGTTGGAAGAAGTGCATTATGTCGCTGGCCGTATAGAGTCAAAGGTCAAGCACCACCAGCAGCCCAGCATCAAATTCAACAGGAGGAAATTGTGAGTTTATCTTCAACTTCTTCATTCTCTGAGAGTCCAGCAACTATCACGTCTTGAAGTGAATGAAGTTAAAACAAATCTAAGATTGCAGGCAATTTTAGGTACTTTTTAAATATATACTTTAATCTGTAGGTCATGATGATTTCCCTAGCTGAAATTAATAAATCTAGCTGAGATTTATATCTTTGGATTTTAATTTATCAAACAAACCTAATTGATCTTTTGGTGAACCTCTCTGGCTAGTGTGTCATATATTAGTATACTTTTGATTTCATATCAATCTTTTTTTCCATGATTCCTGATTGATCATTCAATGACCAACATTTCTAAGTCTAATATATTTGATATTGAAATCAATCCTATTTTAGGTGTTATGACTTGTCGCAGTGTGGTATGATTTGTGTTTCTCATACTGATGTGTGTGCTTGCAGCCAGGGCCTGTATGATGTGAGTATCAGGTCTGAGGATAACCAGCTGGTCAAGTGTCACAAGTGTGTCCTGGTGGCCAGGCTCGAGTACTTCCACAGCATGCTGGCCACAGGATGGATTGAGGTAAGTACTTAACCAATCATATCAGGGGCTTTGCAAGGATTTAGAAAATGACTGCCTAAATTGGCAATTGTTAAATGTGTGGGCATCCTATTCTAGTGTCTGTTTAAGTCAAAACCTACAAGGATTTTAAACATTACCAGCATATACCATAGTTGTTGTTGTAATTCATATTTATTGGGTAATGATAACATATAATTCATTTCTATAACTCATAGGTATGTCTTGGCACTTTGATTTGTAGATCGTTTGGCCTATCTCATGCATTTTCTGTTTATTTGCCTGTATGGATGTATAGATACAAAATAATACAATATAAGAAAATTCTAGAAATACTAATCATGGAAGGAAAAGGATATTAAGCCAAAAATATGACATCTCGAAAGTTACGTAGTCGTGTTCATTGCATTGTGTTCTTGGACGCAACAATTGCCAAAATACCATTGTTCCCCTGTAGCTTTGTACCTTGGTTATTCCAGACATCAATGAGTGAAGCACTTACTCTCCCAGTACCTGGAGATATTCTAACAGTCATTGTGGATTTCCTGTATGCAGATGATTCTCCATACGTGAACAGTAAGTGCTTATCGGATACTGCCATAATGGCAATGCTGTTAGATAACTCTTATTTCAAGGGTAAGGAGCCTGATGGGCTGCTAGGATATTAACCCTTGTGGTGCTGATGGCTGAATCAAACAAAGTAATAATTCAAAAATAAGTTAAATCGACAGGAACCCTGGCACATGGGTTCTCATCTGATGGTACTAAGCGGAGGCTTTTCAATGAATACCAACATGACTGGGTTTAGATAATTGTCGAATATTTTTGCAATATTGTGCCTAGGACGAATAAGTATAGACCTATTCAAAGAAACGTGATTTATCTAGAAGTTATCTGGTACAGTTAATCTCGCTTACCTCACACAAATAGGGACCAAACTTAGGTATCCCAGATTATTAAAAATCGAGTTACATTACTAACATTGAAGTAGTTCGAAATGATTTTCGAATGACCAGTGTTTTAGTCTGGGATACGGGAAAATCAGAGATAGGCGAGTTACCTGTATTTGATTGTACTTAATGCATAAGTAATTCAAATCTGGGGTTATCATCCTTATGAGTGTCAAACTATTAGTAGCTGGCTCAGCTGTTCACATCAAAGATTTGATCTCTAGCAGCAAATGCTGCTCTTGACAAATTTGGCCAATACAGAATGACGCAAAAAAGCTGAAAAATGACTAAAACCCTGGCACATGGGTACTCATGCTATCCAATGAATACCAATATGACAGGGTTTAGATGTTTTTCAAAAATAGTTGCATCCTTGTGCTTCACACGTAAGTAGCCCCAGCATTGGAAGGGGGTAAAACACCCTTCTCATTACATGTTCATATGTTTAAGCTTAGAAAATCAATAGTTTGTGATATCCTCAATGAATGAATTAGAATCAGTATCGTTTGCTAATGTTACCCTGTTTTATTTATTTCAGAGTGCACAAATGTAGAGATGCTGTGCAACATTCTGGTGGTGGCAGACCAGCTGCTCATTACCAGACTGAGGGAGATCTGTGAGGTGGCCATAGCCAACCTGAGTAAGTCGCAGCACAGTTAACCCATTTATTACCCGACTGAGGGAGATCTGTGAGGTGGCCATAGCCAACCTGAGTAAGTCGCAGCACAGTTAACCCATTTATTACCAGACTGAGGGAGATCTGTGAGGTGGCCATAGCCAACCTGAGTAAGTCGCAGCACAGTTAACCCATTTATTACCCGACTGAGGGAGATCTGTGAGGTGGCCATAGCCAACCTGAGTAAGTCGCAGCACAGTTAACCCATTTATTACCAGACTGAGGGAGATCTGTGAGGTGGCCATAGCCAACCTGAGTAAGTCGCAGCACAGTTAACCCATTTATTACCAGACTGAGGGAGATCTGTGAGGTGGCCATAGCCAACCTGAGTAAGTCGCAGCACAGTTAACCCATTTATTACCCGACTGAGGGAGATCTGTGAGGTGGCCATAGCCAACCTGAGTAAGTCACAACACAGTTAACCCATTTATTACCCGACTGAGGGAGATCTGTGAGGTGGCCATAGCCAACCTGAGTAAGTCGCAGCACAGTTAACCCATTTATTACCCGACTGAGGGAGATCTGTGAGGTGGCCATAGCCAACCTGAGTAAGTCGCAGCACAGTTAACCCATTTATTACCAGACTGAGGGAGATCTGTGAGGTGGCCATAGCCAACCTGAGTAAGTCACAGCACACTTAACCCATTTATTACCAGACTGAGGGAGATCTGTGAGGTGGCCATAGCCAACCTGAGTAAGTCACAACACAGTTAACCCATTTATTACCCGACTGAGGGAGATCTGTGAGGTGGCCATAGCCAACCTGAGTAAGTCACAACACAGTTAACCCATTTATTACCCGACTGAGGGAGATCTGTGAGGTGGCCATAGCCAACCTGAGTAAGTCACAACACAGTTAACCCATTTATTACCCGACTGAGGGAGATCTGTGAGGTGGCCATAGCCAACCTGAGTAAGTCACAACACAGTTAACCCATTTATTACCCGACTGAGGGAGATCTGTGAGGTGGCCATAGCCAACCTGAGTAAGTCACAACACAGTTAAGGCTGTGATGCTGGTGACACACTCAAAATAAGACAACTCCTAGTTTAGCACTCCTGTCCCCTTTCGAATAATAATTATCTAATCCCTTAGGTCTTGGTGTTTCAAATATAAGTTTTCTTCAACTTAGCTGCTTGAGCTGACCTCAATATAAACACAGTTTCAATTTTACAGTTTTTTTACCTCAAATGATGTTTTCTTGATCAATAAAGGTACATATGATTTATAAATACCATACATGTCTGCTAAATATACTAGGCTAGGGCAACTGAATGGCTAATTTGGAGTTCCTGCACCAAGACCTCAGGGATTAGATAATTATTGCGAGAAAGGGGTCTGGAGTGCTAAACTAGGAGTTGTCTTATTTTGAGTGTGTCACCATCATCACAGCCCTAACCCATTTATTCTCAACAGTTCTGCTGGATCTTACTTCTGACAATAACTTCAGAATTGAAAATGATTTTACAAATATTTGAAGGAAGATGTTGTTAGCATGAATTCATTAACCCTTTCATGCAATAGCGCCCTAACCCCCTGGATTATTTTGGTCATATTTTTGAGACCAGTGCAATTTTTCAGAAGAAAATTAAAAAAAGAAATGTTGATCAGAAACCAACCCACAACTATTTCACATATTCTATGATTTGCTGCTAAATTTCAAACTTATATTCTAAGGTTTCAGACAACACTTATCAAGGAAAGCCTAATGCTTGAATGGGTTATAGAAAATAAAATTGTTGTCTTTTATTAAGTGCTATTGAACATTTCACATTTTTTTCTCGAAAATATTCCTTGTCAAAGATATATCACCTAGAGAGCCAAGTGCTTTGTGGCAGCTACAGGCATACATGGGTGAGGGGTCCTACATATAGCTATTCAGATGTTCAAGCCTCCAGAATCTTAGTATTGGAGTGAATTTAAAGTGGCAATTACAAAATGAAAAAGCATTTGTTGCATCCCCTCCCAAATACCTGATTTTCATTGAGAGAAATCCAATAAGTTCAGGCATCACAAAGATTCTGCTCTCATCCCCTAGAATGACATTTCAAGAATTGGTGACAATTCCCCATATTTCCACACGCGAGAATGGGATGAATGATGCACTTGATATACATTTGTCAATGATGTTTATGGAGTGGAGGTATAATGAAGAGGGAAACCCATTCATGTGTGGAGCTCTCCTTTATGTGCCTCGGCGGGCCATAAAAAATAACTTGACATTAAGAGTGAACTTACCAGATATTTGACAGAGAGTTGCGGGTTAATTTTTGAACAGCATATCTCTTCCAAATCTTTTTTATAAAAAAATGCTCTAATTTCAAAGATATCCCCAAATTGTGAGGGTGTTTTTGGGTGTTACAGGCCTGAGTGGGGTCAACAAGTATTGACGATGTTGTTCTCTTTCAGTAACCCTGAAGACTGTTGCGGAACTGCTTGAGTTTGCCACCCTCTACAACGCTGCACAGCTGAAGACCACATGCCAGCAGTTCATCTGCTATAACCTCGCGGCATTGCTGGAAGCCAGGTCAGAATCTCACATCACTCTCATTTCATAGTGGAATCTGGAACGTGTAGCGCTAAATATCCATGGCAAGTCAGGTCCAAAACCGCCTGACTATTTTGAATTTTATATTTGTGATTAGTTCTTTTCAAAAATATCAAATCTCTAGACAACACTTCTCAACACTTCACCTTGCATGAAAGTGTTGAGAAGTTTTCAGGTGTGGGTGTATTTTACTAGTTAAGAGCTCATAAGAAAAGGTACCAAGTTGCGAAAGTATTGATAGAATTAGATGAACAAGTCAACAATTAACATAAGAAATAGGTTATGAAATATCATTGCAATTGTAAAATAGAAGAACATTTAGTCTGATTTGAATGCTAAGAAATTGATTTGAACAAACATTTTTTACAAGGTATGCATTCTTTTTAAAGACTCCAATTTTCCCTCACCTGTCATTTGTGTTATGTTTTCCAGGTCATTGGATCTCCTTAGTGAGGATGTTATGCAGGAACTAACTGATTATTACAGAGACATGGTAAGCACTGTGCCTTTCTTGTCCATCTTTTAATTTCCAGTTAAAAATCATGTAGAGTGGCTTGAACAAGTCATACCTAGATGACCAATTGACATAGACATAATAAATGTTACGCCATTCTGGTCAGTCTTGAATGCATTTACAGTCAATAGCAGCCAAAACAGGCCTGACGATTTTGGAAGTATTTTACACACAAAAGCATTTTCCGGAAAACATTTGTTTATCAGAAGTCAAACAACAACTCTCCTACAAATATGTTGGGAATTTTCGCTTTATTTTCAAATTATTTTCAAAAGTATGAGAGTAGCAGACGCTACTTTTAGAGTAACTCTGAGTGATTGGAACAAGTCATACCTAGTTGACTTATAGAGGCTCCTGACTATACGCTTGATTTCAATAACTTATTGATAAGTTGGAATGAGTTAAAGACATCAAATGGTTCTTTCTTTCAATTATTTGTGGATGGTACAGAACAATTTATCTAGCAAGAAGTCTTATCTGACTATATCGGATGCCTTGCGCAAGTTACTGAGTTCCTCAATAACTGATGAAAAACACTGATTGAGTTGAAGGAAAACCAAGAGTGACCTCACTTTCTCTCACTCATTTGTGATATTGACACATCGTTTTTGTCCATCTTCTGTATCAGTCCTTATCTCTATTTCACAATGTTTGTGCATTAATCACTTTGAATAGCATCATTAGCCTCTCCACCTTGTACACATAAAAGTTCCTTTCAGTAGGAGATGTACTAGGTACAAGAGAAATGCCCCCATCCAATTTGATACAAGTCGATGCAAGACCTTGATTTGTCATACATTTCTATGGCATGAAAGTCCCACATTGGTCTCATAATGGTCTTGATGTTGTCTTATATTGCTTGTCTGGTCTTGATATTGTCTTATGTTGGTCTCCTAAGGTGTTGATGTTGTTTTATATAGATCTCCTAAGGTCTTGATGTTGTCTTATATTGGTTTCCTGGGGTCTTGGATGTGGTCTCCTAATGAACTCCTAGTTTTGATGTTGTTTTAATTTGGTCTCCTAAGGTCTTGATGTGGTCTTTTATTGGTCTGACCACCAGTTGTCTGTGTTTTTGGCTCAATCAGAACTCCTGTTTTCCAAAATTATGCTGTTTCTGACCCTGACTGTTCTTGGTTATTCACAGTCTAACATTCTCGTACATTTCTTCATCAAATCCCGCATTTGCCTGCGGAAGGTTCTGGTAGTACTCCTCTAGTGACTTCTGTGGTCGTAGGGGTGTTTTGACCTTCAACTTTTGGTTTGCAGCCATTTGTTCAGTCACTGCGCGTAAATGTGCTGGTTGGTCTTTTGGGTCTCGGTTCTCCCAGTTGCCACCAGGTGGCAGGGGAGTAGCAGCGACAGTGAGATGCTGGTAGTAATGTTCATCCTGCAGCTCGCACATCTGTGGGGATTTTGTGATGGTCTCCTCCCTACTGAAGAAGAAAGCATATTATTGTTACGGATTCAATTATAGGGGATGCTATCACTTAGACTTCCCTGATATGTGAACGTATGTGCCTGATGATATTCTTGACAATTGTAGGATGGACCTATGATACTACTTGAATATAGATTTGGAATAATAATCATAAATTCACATTTGTTTTGTTCTAGAGTTGGTTAGGTGTCGGACTAGTAATCAGAGGGTCGCTGGTTCGATTCCCGGCCACTCCGGGCACTTTGGTCGTTCTTGGGCAAAACAGTTTATTCCATATTGCTTCAGTCTACCCAGCTGCAAAATGGGTACCTAGCATAAATAAGGCAGTGCTTAGAGTGTGTGCGCTATATGCTGCCAGTTGCTCTGGAATATCCCCCGGGGGATTGAAATGGTTTCTGTATGTACAGTGCCTGCTAGGGGAGGAAAGTCGTGTGAGCAATTCGGTGGATACAAGACTATAAACCGAATACCTTTAGAGGGAGGGTTTGTGAGTTGGGTTTTGACTCAAATATTTCTGGAAAATATTTTACCCAAGTAGTCTTTGGGACTGTAAGTGTTAGTCACGTTGCTACGTTTCTCTGGTTTTGGTCAAAATCTAACACCTCAAATTGAATATATGGCACTTGATGATAACAAATAGGCAATGTAATTATAAGCATTCATTTCAAAACTTTAAATCTTATGCATATCAATGGATTTGTTATCCTTACCAACGAGCAAGACGTTTCCTCAAGAGCACGGCCACCAGGATTAATAAACCAACAATGATAACAGCTTCAATTGCACACGAAAGAGCTGAAACAAAACAAAAACTCTCATGTACATATATGTGAATTAATCCGTTCATGCCAGTAGCGCACAGAACTGCCTGACTATTTTGGTAATATCGTTCCAAAAAAAACAATTTTTAGGAAAAAAACTTAGATTTTTAGACAAGTGCAGTCTATATCTATGACCATTCTATTCCGTATTTTGTATTCTACCCTTGATAAAAAGTTCTCTAGGTAGGCATATGTTATGATCACTGAGAAAAAGATGCCTTTGACAAGAAGCTCTCTAGATAGGCATCTGTTATCACCCCTTCTAAGAGCGTTAGTAGTGTAGCATTGGTGATTACTGTCATAGTCTTAGCCACAGGACACCCAAATATTTTTGTGAGGAATGTCTTTTAATATCAATTTTAAGCAAATATTTGATTTCTTTTTACCTCAATATAACTCCCATGACATTGTATTTGGATATTACACCTTATTTAGATAACTTAATACATGTTTATGGTTGTAATCTGAGTATATTATGATTTCCCTTGTTAAATTGGACGCCCAAATGTTCAATCATTGCCAATTTTGGGCACCCAGTTTCTAAATCATGGCTAAGACCCTGATTACTGTCAGTCTTTGATTCTTACCGTAATTGCCCGATTAAGCACACGGTCCCGAATAAGCGCACCCCCCCCCCCTATTTTTCGCGGAAATTGAGGGACCAGCAAGAGCCAAAGGTCGTCTCCTTGTTTAAATCTCCCCCCAGAAGAGTAACCAAAACCAAATCACATGCCTTTCCCCTTGCCATGTCTGCAAACCAGCGCTGAATTCCTCAATTTCAACAGTTCCTTCATGCTCTCACTTTTCATAGTCACTGCATGATTGTATAATTGACCAATTAACATTCTTTTCACATGCGGCAAATGTCTAAGCAAACTGGACAGTGAGAGCGCAAAGGTGCAATGACGGCCAATACACTCTGATCGGCAATCATTGAGATGTGCGGTTAAACGGAAGATTGCCAACATCCATTCCACAGAAAAATTTCCCAACCTCTACAATCGGGCGAATTGTCTCATTCACTATTCTATATTTCGCCCTTGATATATTTTTTTTCTCTACTTACATTGTTTTTTGTACTCACTGAGAACTGAAGCTATGTACTCTCCCCTTCCTGGGACTGTAGTATTGGTGATATTGTACTTACTGAGAATTGAAACTAGGTATTCCCCCTGTCCTAGAGGCGTGGACACTGTAGTATTGGTGATATTGCGGCTGGCCGTAGTAACAGGATGACCGATGGTTGGCCGGGGGGTTGTAGTAGTTGTGGTCATCTTAGTGGTCACCACCCTAGAGGTAATTGTTACCACTGAACAAGTAGAAAGAGGAGAGTAAAGATTAGTGATACGCTTTCATCTCTCTTTTGGTATCTGTATCTTATCATGAAAAATCATCACATAATTGGGTCAACAAATACTGTCCCGATTACTAGATAAATCATGCTAGTTTTATGGTTCATTGTACATCACAGGTCAATTTTGTCTGTGTATTGCTTCTATGGGAGATTCTGGTACATATTACTATGGTTGATATCAGGGGCTTTGTGATTGTGCATCGTTATCATCTCTGACCTCGATGTCTGGTTAGTTCCTGGTTATGCTCCCTGTCTAACAGCGCTCCAACTTTATGACTATTGACTTGACTATACAAGGGATCTATATTGTTTGAAAATGAACATGCAAAAAGTTCATGTATCATGAGATACTAAGAATTCTGCCACTCTGGCTGTTCTCACCTCTAGGTTTGGGTGTCACTTTATCTCTGCTGCTCATGGGGCTACTCTGAAATGCTGCTGCCATGTTGGTGTCAGTTCTGTCTGTTGACCAGGAAGTGAATTCACCCATGGAAGCAGGGCTCGTGATAATTGCTCATTAAACGACATCCCTCTACGCAGGCGCCCAGTTTAACCCGTGCATGCTTGTAGCGTCCAAAAGCATCCTAACCATTTACCTAATATGTTTATGACAAGAGTGTTCTCTGGGTTGATCAGATCTGTAACAGGATGTATAACACTAGATAGGAAAAAAGGAGTCACCGCCTGGACGCTGGAAACAGGCATCATGACCACCCATCCTGGTACTACACTCATAGCCTAAGCCAGCAGGGTGTCCGAGCGTCATTTGGACACCCAAACCCTCAAATATCACCCTGCAAGACACACATCTTTCTATGAGTAATTTCTTAAAATGTTAATTTTAAGCATATAATTGGATTTTTCCATCTCAATACAATGTCAAAAAGTTACTCATGGCCCTGTAAGACCAGTAACACCTAGTATTTACTGGTCCTGCAAAATATTTACTGGTCCTACAAATTTTTCTATTAAATGTCAATCATTTACAAATGTGTATTGACATAGCAAGAAAAACATTGCTTCATATTCACAGACATCATTTTAAAATTCATTTTACCTCCATCTATTCAAAAAATAAACTTTCTATTCATATGCAAATGGCATGCATGAAAACATAAAAATCTGAATGCACTATTCAGCATGCTGAACTGAGTGTTCCATAACATTACCAGGCATTTGATGAGCCGAAAAATAATGTAAACGATTATTGTAAAGTACGTTCAAAAGTGTAAAAAAATGGCAGCACTACCTTTAGACTACCTTTATTATATCCTTTTCAGTGCTTATTGGTGCAAGCCCCCAACCATGATGCACTCATTTACCACTGATGATGATAATATTAATAATAATGATAATATTAATGATAATGATAATAATGATAATATTAATAATAATGATAATATTAATGATAATAATAATAATAATAATAATAATAATAATAATAATAATAATAATAATAATAATAATGATGATAATAAAAATAATAATAATGATAATAGTAATGATAATAATAATAATAGTAATGATAATTGAAATAATAATTATAATAATAGCGCTAGGAATATACAAAATTGAAATGATTAAGCAAAATATCGCATTTAAGTAACAGAAATGTGTAAATGGAGACAGAGAAAAAATACATCACCAATTGAATCATATTTAAATGCCATTTATAAGTTAGTACATGTATAACACATTTCAAAAGATCACCTGTGGCTGTTGTTGCCAGCCCCTAAAATATGAAACCCTTCTATAAATCACAATGATTGTTATTCTCATTACTGGCCACAAAGCTGTAACACAATGACAGGAACATGTGTATAAAAAGATTTGCCCATTACAAATTCTTACGGCCGACAACGTAATTTTACAATATTGACATCAATGGGGTCTCTATTGGTCTCCTAAGGTCTTAATATAATTGATTTTCCTTGTTAAAAAAATGGGGTAGGCAAGATGTCTGCCAGAATCCAGCAGGTATCGCATGAGGCAGTCAGCCCTGCTGGCTTCTCAGAGACAGCTTGCCATACACCTTTTCCACAACATGGATAACAAATTTATCATCAGCTCCCCCTCCCTTCATTAACTTTGAATTACGATAATCGCAACAAGTTCTAAGTTGAATGTGCTTGCAGTTGACATCCGAGAAAATTCTTTGTCAGACTTGACTCACGCAGAGCGAACAGCAAGGATTTCTCATGTTAACTCACAATTTACATACCTTACATCACAGAATGTAGTTAACGGTTGCCATGGCACTAGATATTGTAATTTTGTGGTTCCAACTATAAGCCTTGTGAACAGCATTGTTAGGATCCCAATAAAGGATTATTATTGGCCCCTTAACAATATACAAATATGACATCCCAGTGGTGGTAATATGATGGAACAGATCCCCTAGAGAGTATGGGTATGAAACCATCCTCCCTTCCATCATGTTAACCCCCCTGGGATGTCATATTTGTTTTATTAGACCAAACAACCTACCACCTCAACTGGGTATTTTACTTTTTTCTCTAAATTGAAACACTCAGGCACATTATTTTCTTTAAAATAACTCCCTTAAAATGTGCAAATTATGTTTTAACACCTAAAAACAACTTCTAACGGGTTGCGATCAGCAGTGGCCGTCAGTATTATAAGGTTGGATATTGGTCCTAGCACCAGGGGGTGGCTCAGAATTTTGACAAAGCCTCCATGACCAAATTGAGCCTTGCAGTCCTTGGTTATTCACAGACTAACAATCTTCATATACTTCATCATCAACTCTCGCTTCTGGATCTGGAAGGTTCACGTAGTGCTGCTCTTGTGGCTTCTGTGGCCGCAGAGGTGCTTTGCCCTGTGACCTTTGCTGTGCAGTCATTTGTTCAATCACTGCGCGTAACTGCGCTGGCTGTAATTTCGGGTCCTGGTTCTCCCAGTTGCCACCAAGTGGCAGGGCAGTAGTAGCAAAGAGGAGGTGCTGGTAACTATGTTTATCCTGCAGCTCGAACGCTTCTGGAGATTTTGTTTTGGTCTCTTCTCGACTGAAGTAGAAAGCATATCATTGTTAAGGATTCAGTTATAGGGGATGCTCTCGCTTAGACTTCCAAAACATGTGAAAATTAATGCTTGATGATACTTTTTGGATATAAACTTGGACTTTTCAGTGCTCGGTGCTGACTCAAATATTTTCTGAATTTTTTTTAATTAGTGACAAAGATATTACCAAATAAGGTTGTTTTTGGCACTGCAAGTATTATTCACATTGCTACATATCTCTGGTTTTGATCAAAATCTAGCACCTTAAATTGAATATATGGCACTAGATGATAACAACATGCTATGTAGTTGTAAATAAGATGGCATTTTGAACTGTGAATCTTATGAATATCATTGAATTTGTTATCCTTACCAAAGAAGGTGTTTTCGGAAGAGGACAGCTACCAAGATTAATATTAAACCAATGATGATAACAGCCTCGATTGCACAGAAGACAGCTGAAACAAAACAAGAACTGTCATCAGTGTCATGTACATGTATGTGCATTAACCCTTTCATGCCTGTAGCGCACAAAACTGCCTGACAATTTTGGTAATATCAATTTTTAGAAATATTTTGAAGGAGAAATGTTAATCAGAATCTAACCGACAACTTCAAATATCAATCCAATTAATGATTACTGGCAAAAATATTTTCAGAAATATCATAGGTCCACTTGACCTGTTGTGAATGACATCTCAAAATTTGGAAACTACATTCTGATGTTGTTGCACTAATTTATTAATAAAATAATCAATAATGTCAGAGTTTCTTGGATAATATTTTCTTGGATAATATAATGTATTTGTGATTTTAGCTAAAATCTTCCACTTTATTCGAAATTCCAAAGCACTTCAAGGCTAGCATTGTTAACAAGCTTCTGAACTAAAGATAAAATGGCCGGTCATTATGATCCCGAGGACACTATAGGGATTAAGTTAGCACTGGAAAGCCGGTCACCCATTATGTGATATATTTATCTCGGATTATGATAGGTTGAATATAGGATCATTAGTAAATCTATCAACTTTGACAAATTTCCAAGCCAACTCAAGAATATCAACTGGCCACCATTATAAACTCATCAACTCATGTGTGGTGAAATACAGGCCTGGCCGTCATGGGCAGTGGCCCAGATTTCCCAATAATCATTTAGCAAAATTTGTATGGTGGCCAAGAGTTTTAGGGCCGTCCATATTTCCGAGAAATTACTGTTTTCATTATTCTTTATTTCATCCTTAGTATTTGTACTTACTGAGAACTGAAGCTAGGTATTCTCCCTGTCCTGGGAGCACGGGCGGCACTGTAGTATTAGTGATATTGCAGCTGGCTATAGTGACAGGATGACCGGTGGTGGTGTTTGACTGAGGAGTTGTAGTAGTGGCGTTCATGAGAGTGGTCATTATCCGAGGGACAGTTCTCACCACTGAACAAATAGAAAGAGAAGAATAAAGATTAGTGATCAGGGCTCGACGCTAAGGGTAAACCTATGGCCCCAGGCCAGTAACAATTCCCAAAAACAGTTTCGGGCCAGTAAAAAAAGACTTCAACTGGTCCTACAGGCCCAGTAAACATTTGGAGACATTCTTGTTAAAAAGTTTCCCCCGGAGAATGTCCCCAAATGTTTTTGAAATAAATGAAGTTAAAATTTATAAAGATAAGTGTTGTGGTGAATTTTATCCAATGTTTTTTCTTGTTATATGTTAAAGAAAAAATGTAGGACCAGTAAAAATTTTGCAGGACCAGTAGATGCTAGGTGTTACTGGTCCTACAGGGCCAGTATCATTGTGAGTTAGCGTCGAGGCCTGGTGATACACTTACATCTCTCTCATGGTGTCAGACACTAGCAGGGTGCAACGTAGGTTCCAAAACATTGCCTTTAGGGGCAAGCCGCCCCTAAAGTTCACTTGCCCCGCTGGCACTTCTACTTGCCCCGCCACTCAGTAAAACAAAGATGAGTTACATTGCGAGGACTTTGCCCAAAACATTACTTGCCGAGTGGGGCAAGTTAGGGTCTTGTTTTGCTTGTCTAATTGCTGTTTTTGCCGAATCACAACTTGCAACGGGGCAAGTGGTTATGTTACATGTTGACTGTTACACGAAGACCTTTCACATAATTGGGCCAGAAAATAAGGTCCTGATGGCTAGGTAAACTCATTGCTAGATTTATGGTCATTGTACATAACAAGTCAATGTATTCTATATATTCCTTTTATAGGAGATTCCAGTACACGTAAATATACTATGGTTAAATATATTTGTGTGAAATGTATACTCTATACACTATAAAAATGGCTGGGGCTTAGTGAATGCCAATCATAATCATATCTGACCTCAATGCCTGGTTTAATAAGTTCCTTGGTATCAAGTTTAATTCATCATCATGTATCAAGGTCATGTGACTTGAAAAGGAATATTTACAGCCATTCCAACCAAATAGTTACAAAGCAATGGGAAAACGTATGCTGGTTCAGATTAACATGCTGAACAATCGTACAGAGAATCTATGCCAATATGATCAGATAAATGCAGATTATATGATGTTCTGTGGCTGAGGTGGTAGCCATGTGTTATTGTCTTAATAACATCCTCCCTCAACAATGGGAGCATCACACATTCACATGCTTCCAACAATAGTAAATCCTTTTGTCATATGACATTCTGATGCAACAATCAGCTAAATGCTAAGTTTAATTTAGATCTTCATTTAAAACAAATAACTTGTCAAAAACATGTATGTATGCCTTGTGATATAATGAGAATTGATCACGGGAGGTAGGTGATTGTGGTAATACCTGTGCCCGGCCCAGTCAGCAGCCAAAACCTTGCCCTACAGGCATTGGTATTGCCACAATCACCTACCTCTTATGATCAATTTCTATAATACTGTAGATCTGGTTAATTTGCCATGTCCAAAATTGATCAAACTTGCCTTGTTCAGAATTTGCCAATTTTTTATTTTACCGATCGTGATCACATGTGATTTTTTATTTACCGATCGTGATCACATGTGACTTTTTATTTACCGATCGTTTTCACATGTGATTTTTTATTTACCGATTGTGATCACATGTGATTGGTAAATCAAAAAACAGCTGTTAGCTTTTCTCATACTGACACAATTATGGTAGCCCCAGGAGGACAGAGCAGCACAATTTTTTGGATTTTAATTATGTTATAAGCAAGTGATAATAGGGGCTAGGGAGGGTGGATTGAAATCAATACTGATAAGCCAGGAGAGACGAGTTGGCACAAGTTTGCGTCTGCTCTCATCTCGGCTTCTGACAAGTGAAGCCAACAGACGGGCACTGGTCAGTATAATTTACAATTTACCCTCGCACACCCTTAATCAGAGCATAATAAAGTCCCGTCCATTTGTAATAGACTACCTCTTCTCAGCTTAAAGAACAGTTACCGCACTTATGTTGTAAATTTGCCGATCTGAATCATTTCAGAATTTTTCGAATACTATTTTACTGATCAAGTCTGATCGGCAAATACTGGCAAATTCAAAGCATGGGTAAATTAACATGATTCACAGTATTTCACAATACACTACAATGAATTTTTTTATAACATAGCCACAGTCACATATCCTAATACACAGTCATGCTTTTTTTTAAAGTGTAAAATTTCATGTAATTATAGCGACATTACTTGATCCATGATCTACTTCCCTGTCTAATAGCGGTCCAACTCGATCACTACTGACTTGACTATGTAAGGGAATTATATATTGTTTGGAAATGAACATACTTATGCAAAAGTTCATCTACCATTTAACTGTCCATGAGATACTAGAAATTCCTCCACTCTCTCTCTGTTCTCACCTGTAGGTGTGGGTGTCTGTTCATCTCTGCTGTCCATGGTGCTGCTTTAAACGCTCCTCAAACACTGTTGGTGCCAGCTCTGTCTGTGACCAGGAAGTTATTTCATCCAAGGAAGCTGGGCTTGTGATGATTACTCACTAAGGGATTTCCTTCTAGGCAGGCGCCCAGTTTAACCCATGTATGCCTGTGGCGCCCAAAAGCATCCTAACCATTTTGTTAGTATTTTCCTGACCATTTTCTCAGAGAAGATGCAAGCATTCGCCTCTCTGTTAACCCTTATGCAGCTGGTGGCTAACTTGACCAATTCAGAATGATGAAAAAAAAAACTAAAAATGACACTGAAACCCTGGCACATAAGAACTCATCTGATAGAACTCAGTGAGAGCTATCTAATGAATACCAATATGACAGGGTTTAGATGGTTTCCAAAAATCTTTGCGTTTATGTGCTTTAGAGAAAAGTAGCCTTAGCATTTGAGGCGTTAAGTTCATGCATTTCGAGATAATTGTGAAAGTAATCTAACCTTTGATGTTTGCGTTTTCAGATCCCTGCGATGTCGCGCAGACATATCACTCCTTTCAACGAGCCTCCTTTCTCGGAGCTCCTTGAGGCCCTGGAGGTGGAGGAGGAGGACAGGGACGACGCCCACACTACGCCCGCGGGCAGACTCTACGCCACGCCCCCCTCCGCCAAGAAAAGCCGCGCCAAGAAGAGGCGGCATCGCACAAAGAGCAGCAGCAGCGACCCCGGCGGCGGGTCCAGCGGGGAGGGGGGCAGGGAGAGACAGGTCTCCGTGTGCTCAGAGGGCAGCGATCTCGCCTTAGAGGAGGTGGAGGAGGGGACAGCAGCAGAGAATAAAAGTGTGGGGATAACGGTAAGAGAGGCTAAAACATATATTTCTGATAGATTCTATATAACAATAGAAGGGAGGTTAAATTTTTTATAAATTTTGATCCAAATTTTGACAACCAGATACCATATACATATTAAACTAGTACATGGTTTTAGTATTGTTTGCTTTAGGCGTTCATCTGTGTTAAAGTATCTTTCCTTTGTTTAACTTGCCAAGGATTTGTTTTTGTTTGTTTCCTCTTGTGTACAGCATCATTTCATTATAAACCCGCTAAACACTGGAATGCTGAAAAGTCAAACATGATCAAATGCCAATTATAAAATATCCAGAGTATATCTCAAGTTAAATTTTAAATGCACATGGTTATATTTGATGGAAATCATATAATTCACACACTCATTTGTGTTGAAATGCATTCGAGAAGCATTCTTTTTGTATCTATTTAAATTCTTGAATTGTGCAATATTTAGTATGACTGCACAATTAGGTAGAAAGTCACTCTGTATTGGTTATTTGGTATATCTATAATTACTGGAGAAAGAAAATGATTCCAGCAATTATAATTTTGTTCCTAATTTCTATCTCTGTATTATCCATGGTTACAGGTGAAGAAGAAAACACCAACTATAACCATTCCCTTGAGGGACTTCACTAGAGCTTGGCAGCCAGCGCTGCAGAGTCCTACAAGTCCTAGTGCTACAGGTCCGTCAGTATGGGGTCCGCCCAGTCCGGAGGAGGTGTCCATGGCATCCAGTCCCTCCAGTCCTCCTTCAGACACCGCGCATCCTCTAGGACTACGCCAGATCATGGCACTGGAGGCACAACATAAGAAACCGCAGATAGTCAGGCAGTCGGGGTAAGTCAGAGTGCAGGTGAACCTCTTTACAGGGTCAGTCTTTCAATTAGAAGAGTATAATAGTATAGGCGAACAGAATGAGTTTTCTCAGGAATAGGGGTGCCCAAGTTTTCGAGTCCTGGAGCTCAGACAATTGGTCTTGGAGCACAGCAATTATTGGTGGGCACCGCATGTGTTAAAAGTCAGTTTGAATACTGTAACCAGGTGGCACTGCCATATCAGCTTTGAAGCAACAATAAAGACCTCTATCAATCAATAGGTGGTATCGATAAATGGAGTTTACACATTTTCTAAGTACAATCTGCATCTAAAAGTGCAAGTGAAACACTTGACAGAATCATTTGGTAATGTTTCACTTAAAATCTTAAAGAGCGTCATTGAAGGGTTTGTCTTGTCACACCTCTGTCTCACGCTGGTGTGATAATGGGATGGTTGGACAACCCTGAGAAAAATAAATGTTTTTCTTCTAAATTGTTTTACGTATTTGGTCTGTTTTTGATTGGTTCATGAAACCCATGGTTAAGGATGGATACTTCTAAAAATGAAACAGTGTGGTACAATATTGCCACCAATGAAACGTTACTGTTAACAGTACTTAATTGCATTATTACCATATGCATTCTTTTGTGAATAGTCATGTTTAGTATCATGTACATCATTGATAAATGATAACATCACAGTGGTTAGTATCGTTAAGAGTACCTTTAAGCAATGAAATGATACAATACGATACTGGTACCAGTACTGGTACATCATAGTGCTATTCAACCCTACCCATGGTAAAAGAGCAAGTTGTCTGGGAGAAGTTAATGTAAGTGACAGATATTCATATTGTCCATCTTTGCTTGCTTCAGGACCCCTGGTGGCAAGAAGGGGAAGCTGTCCCAGAAGGAGCGTAAGAAGCAGCTGTTTAGACCTACAGACGGCGCAGAGCCCACAGAGGGCGCTGGCGATGCTGCACCCCGCGTCAAGGTAGCATCACCCCCAGCCAATCCATGGTGAGTACTTGATACTGTATACTGTGATTATTTTGTGCAAATGAAACAATGCGCTCAGCAGGCAGCTGCCCTAAGTAAGCATAAAAATCACTAGGTATTTAAAGCAGCATTTTGGGTTGGCTTTTGATCAATTTTTTTCTGCTTTAAATTTTTTCAAAAATGCTCTATCATCCGGATAACATCAAAATGTTGATTTTACTACTTTGAAAAAGTTTATCTTAAAAAAGGTATACCTTAATAAAAATACAAAATGATATTCACTACAGAATGACTTTGTATGTGTGTTTTCCAGTGGAAGTGTGAATTCTGTCGCACAGTCGATCCGAGACCTGATGTTTTCTTAGGATGCTTAGAAAAGAGAATTACAAAAGAATAGGCACTAAAAAATGACTTAGTTTGTGTGTTTTCCGGGAAGTGTGAACACTGTCGCACAGTCGTTCTGTGACCTGATGATTTCCACATGCTAAAAAAAAAAAATGAATTACAAAATGATATTCACTTAAGAATGACTTTATTTGTGTGTTTTCCAGGGGAAGTGTGAACACTGTCGCACGGTCGTTCCGTGACCTGATGATTTCTGATCATGCACGGTCCAGCACAAAGGTGTCAGGCCCAAAACCTCAACCTGGGAACTCCAAACCTTCACAGCCGATGACCATCAAATCTCCCAAAGGAAAGGCACCTGTCCTGGGTCCCGGAGGTGATACAACACTTTGGTATGTATAAACACTTTAACCTTTTATGCATCGAGTTACCCTTGAATACTGTACACTGTATTAATAAATTTGACGCGCAGTTTGATTTATGTGTATGAGTGTTGAATGACAAGCCATCATGTCAGCGTGTTGCACAATACTAGCATAGGGATAGGATGTGCAAATAATGGTTTGATAATACCTATTGTCTTACAGCTGGGGGTTACCTGTTCCCGTGGGGCGGAGAAGTGGCGACGAGACAGACTACAGGTGTTCTATATATATTGTCTTATCTATTGTCTTACAGCTGGGGTTTACCTGTTCCCGTGGGGCGGAGAAGTGGCGACGAGAAGGCGGTGCTCGCAGAGAGTCAGAGCAGCCCCAAGGATGCCCCCTGGTGCCAGAATGTGGCAGCAGAGCAAGGCAAGGCGTCGGGAGGATCCAAGGCCGTCAGATTCTCCGATATCGTCCTGGACGAACTGCAGCAAAATGAAACTCTTGTGAGGACGACCAATAAACCACTGGCTCTCATACAGGTGAGTCTGGTGACCAGTAGCTGTTTCTCTTAACCCTCCCAATGCTGGGGATATGAACGCAGAGATTTCTGAAAACCATGTAAACCCTGTCATGTTGGTATACAATGGAAAGCACTCGCCTAGCACTGCGATGAGTACCCATGTGCAGATAAGCCACCAGTAGCATAAGGGTTGACCCATTCATGCCTGTAGGAGCCAAAACCGAAGACTATTTTGATGATATCTCTAACAAATCCAATATTTATTAAATGTTTGAAGGAGAGTTGTTCATCAGAGCTCTGCCTGCAACTCTCCTTCAAATATCTTGCCAATGTTTGCTTCATTCCAAGGGTTTTTTCGACAAAAATATGACAGGTCCAGATGACACTCGTCAAGTAGATCTACATCCATGAATAGGTTAACTTCAGTAGGAACCCTCGAAAAGTGTATTTTAAATCAATGATACTTTTGATGAAAGTAGTTCTTAGTTATAGCTGAAACTTCAAAATAGTTTATGGTGTATTGTCGGATTGATTCAAATACTATAAAAATACTCAATATACATTCTCAACATATTGATTGAATTTCTCTTTGAGTTCTTGTACATCAGTTCTTTTAAGAAAAATGATGAAATAATTGTGTTCTATTGCACCACATTTTTAATCTATTAATGCTTGCACTGGTTAAAACTTAAAAGTTGTCTAATGATTTTGGGAAATTCTTAAAGGAAAAAGCATTGTTGAGAAAATAATTGGGGAAACGTTCATTAGAAAACTACCAACAACTTCAAATATTTTGTAACATCGTTCTTTTCCAGGGTATTGACAAGAGAATTGTAGAATCAGAAGACAATTTCTAGATTAACTCTTGAGCCTAAATGGATCGAGCATAAATATCTGCACTTTCTCTTTGAATTTAATTTGCAGATTGAAGAACAAGCCATCCAGGAGCTGTATGCCTTTTATAAAGGTGATGAGACGTACGATGAGTTCATCACAGTGGAGAGGGTGCCCTCCGTGTCAGCCAGACCAACATGGGCAGCTAAGAGCCAGCAACACTAGGCAGCACTGACTAACCCCTAGGAGTAGGGGACGAGAGAAGGGGGTCACTTGACCGGGGAGGGGGGTTAGGTATTGGCGCTTTTAAAATGTTCGCGATATGGTACAACATCATTATTTTCTTATCAATATGATAATACTGATTGCCTACGAGGGACCTTATGTTATTAAATTTAGCACTGCCAGCATTAGAAAATTTGCCAATAATTAGGAAACTGCCTTTGAGAGAAGATGTCCAGGTAACAATAAAGTCAATTGTATACTGTTAAGCAGAACAGCCATTACAGATCTTAAATTATACTTTTTTTTTCTTATTCAATATCAACATTTGGTATCGGTTTTAACTTACCCTTACTGCTTATGGACTGTAACACTAGCTAACACAAGCACAGCAGTTTGAAAGGGTGGTTTTGTTTGGCAAGAGTCACCAAATATTAGTCAGCACTGCTGCGACAGCATATAACTTATAACAAATGATGAAAGAAGTAACTGAGGCATATCAAAAAGCACAACATTTTTATATCAATACAGATGTCTGTGTCAAGGTCTTGGGGAACAAAGCTTTTAAGGTAAAGCTATCAATGTGAAATATGAGGAGAAACTTCTCAGAAGGACTTTAAATGGGTGCATTTTATAACTCATACTACCTGCAAAAAAAGGTCTATTGGGGCGATAATAAATTTGCCAAGATCTGATGATGTTCAGCAAGTTTCAATTTGGTTGTACTGGTACTCGTCAGATATTTGATCTAAAGTTAATTGATGCAAATATGGGAAAATATGCTTGATAATGGAATATTGGAAAAGTGGCAGAGTTGCCATTTAGTACATATTTCCTTGCATTCTTCACAAAATAGAAACTGATAAAGGAATGCCTTAAGAAATATTTGAATTATGAATGATAATCATAGATATCTCTTTGATTAATGCTTTTTTTTTTCAAGTTATTTCGAAAAAATTCTAGCATGCAAATAAATCCCATCATGGAGAGGAGCTGTTTGCTTGCACACTGTGCATCACCACTACCTGGTTCAGAATCTAGCTTGATTTGAGAAAGCTGCCAGTGACTTGGGTAGGCCTTATAGTGATTTTACCCAGGTACTCAGGTTTCCCCAACCACTATCAATGCACTAGTCCTAAATAGCTCTATATGGCAGAAAAAATGAAGATAATCAAAATTTCCTAATTCCAGAGTATCTGAATAAGTAAGCTGTGATTACATTATAGCACCATGAGATACAAACTAACCTACTTGTAGTGGGCATTAACTCCTTAAAAATGGCTGTGGTATTGCTGGATATTTTCATAATTGTGTTAGGGTGTTATGTGTCTTGATTTTATTGAGTATTTCCTTCCATTTTCGTTCAATAAACAGGTGCATGGGTATCTAGCCTTACAATCACAGGAAAGGTATCAATTTCATATGCTTTACATCAGTCAGTCACTAGGTCAGTAGTCAATGACTGGCAAAGACCTTTTCTGAAGCCCCAAGTAAAATGCTATTAAAGCTGTTTTAGGGTATTTTTTCATGTCTACTAACCTATTGAACTGTTTGTTATGTTCTGTGTATATTTCTTATGATATGGATTATGTATGAATTATGTAATTTGTTTCATTTGTGATTGCAAGTCTTTGTCCATCTGTATCTAAAGTGTCAGGCAACCTACAACATGAATACAAGTAGATTATTATTTGGAAAATATTTAACCCATTCATGTCTGTAGCACCCAAAATGGCCTGAATATTTTGGTGA
>OZ012684.1:88446224-88623724 GCA_963942565.1 Maea johnstoni | reverse complement strand
CGGATACGGCTCAAAATACTAGGAGAACTAAACATATCTTACATTTCATTAAGTAAAAGCACTTGATACTCAGGAGAGAGTACAGGTACTTATAGATAACCCGTTATTTAACCCTTTTATTTGCAGCGTTTGTGCCACTGCAGTATTGCAGTGATAATTGTTTAATTATTTCATCATCTATAGTGCACCATACTATTTTAAATAAGACCAGAAATGGATGGGAAAGTAGCAGAGTATCTCTCCTACTAAAAGCCACAATAGTATCATAGACCCAGATAACAATTTCAAGAGGAAGTATGAATGGGTTATTTCAGCAAACCCACACTCCTTAGAGCAAGTAGTAACTTTCAATCGAGTGCAAGTTTTTCTATTAAGTCTTCCTTGAAACAGAAACTAGGCACACATAAAAAACTGTACTGATTCTCTGTCACATTCAATTAGGATAGCCTGTATAATATGTAGGAAATAGTTGAGGCAGGAAACTGCATATTTGTGTGATAGACGACTCGGTATTTAGTATCAAAATTGAATAATTCATGAACATCCATCTAACTTGTGTTATCTATGCAAAGGTGTTATTCTAATATAAAAGTGATCACCTATTTATTCAGGTCTATTACAGTGAAAATACAAGTTGGAAAATCTTTCCTGCCATGCATATTTTGTTACCCTGTATTCTGGAAGCAATTGGTAGGAACAGGAAACTCATAACTCAGAATTCCCTGGTACAACCTATCAATTGATTTTTTTCACGAATTAAAGCAGCCACCACAATATCAATACATGTAATAGACTAAAAGTAAGCATTTGATATTTATTCAATGGTACAGCAGCAATATGAATATATTTAAGAGTCAAAAAGTAAGCACTTATGTAAGTATTAATTCATGGGCAGTAAAGAGCTAATAGTCATGTAGTTGCCTGCATACTCAATTACTGAATTAGGTGAATATTTGAGAATAATGCCAAAAATGTGTAGAACTATGGGATAGGCCACACATACCACACATCCTCGTCTATACCTCCTCAATCCCTCATCCAACTACATTGACAGTTTAAAAAAATGTAGACAAGTAAGAAGTAGCAAGAAAATCACTCAGCAACAAGAAAAGAAATACAATTCATTCGATTCGACATGTTAATTTGATGCTTTACCCATTTACAGCCCAAAGAAAAAATGATTTGTCTGTAAATATTCCCAATGTTAGAGAAATTTAAAACATACTACAAAAGAGCTTTTTAAATGTGTATGAAAACCAACTTTGACTCAATAACTTCTAGGTTATCTTTCCCTGCAAAGATATTTGGTATTTGGCACCAAGTTTGGGACCTCTAGGAACAAATGAGTTAACAATGATGTTTATGATGGCATAAAGCGATTCTTTAAGCAAACAAACAAAATAATTTAAACCGGTCCTTGCTTAAGTAATAGCACACAACAAAGAATTCTTATCACAGCTTAAACATGGTATTCAATAGCAAAAAGTAAGGATTGAAAAGTGCAAAAGGCAAGACTTCTGAAAGCTTGTCAGGTTTTTGATTTTGCTCTTGTCAGCTGCTCCCGGAGCGATAGAGGAGCATGCGTTCTGCACACTTCTTGCCGACATATCCCGCGTACTGTTTGACCTCCTCTTCATCCTCCGCCCCGGGGCTGATCGCGCGGTAGATGAGGTAGGGCATGGCCTGCCGCTTGTGGAGAACCATCACTCCATTCAGCTCAATCCTGCCATTAGCATCATCTGAGAACACAAAACAGGTATAGCAATTACTGATGAAGGCTTAGATTAAACAACAGCGACGCCAGTGGCGGCGGCCATTTTGTTTAGTTTGGTTTGCAGACCCTGTAGCAGCCTAAAAGATGCTGACAATTCCCAGGGTTATCTTTCTTGCAAAAATCATTTGTAGGAGAAACGTTTCCTAGGACACGCCCACAATGCACAATGAGAATCCACATCCTTTCGATTATTTAAGTTTTGTTATATGTGTTTCTGATTAGAAACACTGATCTTATGCTTCTTTTAAGTTCACTCTGCTTGAAATTGACAGTTTCAGAAGTTCCTCAACAAAACTTTTAGGCTAATGTTATACATGTTTATGGTTGTGTAATTAGAATTCTATAGTATCCCTAGAAAGTAGTATCCCTAGAATCCCTACTCAAAACGTTTATGATATAATCCATTTTGACAGCCAGTTTCAAAGCCCTTGCTAGATCCCGTCCCTCACAATCCTGAATACTACAGTGAATCTTTGTGTCCAACCAGATTCTAAGCCAGGACTTCGAGACTGGGTGCCCAAAATTGCCAATCGTTAAATTTCCGGGCATCCTATGTGTTAATGGAGACTACAATATATTCAGATTACAAACACAACCATGTATTTACTTATTGAAATGAGGCATAACATCCTTATACAATGTAATGGGTATTATATTGATATAAATATCAATTATATGCTTGCAATCAACATTAAAATACAATTGAGGTCCGATGGGGTGATTTTCAAGGGTTTGGGTATCCAAATAACACCCAGACACCCTGCTGTTTAAGATCATGTGTCCCACCCTAAGGGCACATCTCAGTTACCTTTGGCTTGCTCAGCAAACCTGCAGTACTTGTTGGCGTCCAGCTTGGGTGCGCACTCCTCTATGTTATGCCAACTGTAGACCTCAGGGCACAGGAGGTACGATGGTGGGTACTTGCCCTGAAATACACAACAAAATCTGAGCTCTCGATGTGAACTCCTTCCAAAGTGCTTATGGGTTCACATAAGATGGATATCAGATGAAGTTTTCTTCCTTTTGTGGATAAACTGAGGTCAGCAAAATAGCTCTCTTCACAATTAATAAAAGCAGTCAGTCAGATGTGTTAATATATAAAAATTCACATCTATGATTATATTATAGCACATTCCCTATCAATTGTAGAATAGGGATTGGACCTATCAAATTTTCACGAAACCGTTAGATACCAACATTTCCTTAATAATATACCTTAATGATATTTAAACGATACTTTCTACTCCCCAGTTTACATTTAGCACTGCATGCTTCGAAAATTCCTCTAATATTCACAGCAAACTACCTTTGTGTAGAGACAGCCCAGATAACAGTCAATCCAATCTCATATGTTCAGCAGTACTGGTATAACAACTCCTCAAGTATACTATACCTTTTCCTATTCAATATTAATATTTGGTATCATACCAAGTACAAGTATTAACCCCTATTGCAGAAACTGACCTTATATACCATCTTAGGGCAGCTATGTACATAATAACCCATGTAGTAATGCTGAATGTTCTCATCCTGTCTGTGTAGGTCCTGAACGAAGGCAATCTCCCGCAGCGCAGAGTATGTCCCCAGCGACAGGAAAGCGTAGTCAGGGTCATAGTAGAGATACACAGAAGAGGTGCATGATGGGAGAATGTCTATCACCCCGACCGCAATGATCTTGCCGTCTAGTAGGTACTGCTGATGGAAAGAGCCATAGCCCTTGGGCAGACCGCCTTCTGAATACACTTCCTGAAAGTGACACATAAGCAACATAAGTTAGAAATAAAAATGCACACACATCAAATAACAAATACTTGATGTAAATGATCAGAAAACTCATTTTTCCCCCAAAAGGTTTATTATTTCAACTGCTAATTTCTAACTGATATGATGATTAAAATTTCACACTTCATAAAGTGCATGTCTCTACTATTGGGCCATTTTTGTATTATTATTGGACACTTTTACATCAAGCAATACATTTTCCTATGCTCAGCTGTCCTTAGCTGAATTAAAACAACCTTAAAAAATATCATTTCACAACAATGTAAAATATATGGTAAATAATATTAGACCTTATTTCTTAACCCATTAATGCTCACAGCGGCCAAAAGCAGTCTGGCAATTTTGGTGAAATCTTGCAGATGTGGGACAATGTTTGAAGGTGAAATGTTTATCATACCAATACTCAAAACTTACATCAGAATATTTTGTAAAATCATTCTTATTTTCTCAATTATCATAGATCCAGAAAATTATCATAGATCCAGACAACAATTTGTAGAGGATCTCTGAAGCATGAATGAGTTAAACATATGGAGGTGTCCTGCACTGAAAAAGATCCTTCAGTTGCATGCCTAAATTTGTTTGATTGGAAGTGTTAAAATGAATATTTTCAGTCAAAAGTATATGTAGTAAAATATTTGAAGTAGAAATGTTCATCAGATCATTAGCAACAAATCATCTTCAAATATTTGTAAAATCATTATTAATTTGAGATCCTATAATTGTGTGGCTAAATTTGTTTGATTGTAAGAGCCTAGAAAAGGACCCACCTGCAGAGGTGACTCACACAGGAAGTTATCATACATCTTCCTGTCGCACTCCTCAGGCGGGTCCTTGTGCACAGCCATCTGATAGCGCCTGAACACGCCGTAGGACTCCTCGTAACTACGCTTAAACTCCGCGCTGGCAGGCTGCGAGCGCACTAACCTTATCTAGCGAAACAAAAGACAGAGAAGGGAAAGAGATATAAAATCAGATTATAAAAGGAGAATGTTCAGTACGTCTTACTGGCATGACCTGGTCATCTCTCTTTGTCTGTCTCACTCTTGCACATATCACTTTCACATACATGCAGGCAGACATTTTCGGTATAAAATATTAATGGCAAATGCATATTTGAGAAACAGATTTTGAGGAGAAATGTATGAAATCAGAACACTACCAGCAACTCTTCTTAAAATAGTTTGCAAAATCATCCACAATTCTAGAAGATTTCTGGAGGACTCCTTAAGCATGATTAGGCTAATTCTGTTATCCACCTCTAATGGGTGCGATATTGTTCTGCAGCAAGTGAGATAAAGAGGATGATTGTCTTAAACATGATTGGGCTATTTCTGTTATCCACCTACAGTGGGTGTGATATTGTTCTGCAGCAAGTGAGATACAAAGGATGAAGTTGAGTCATGCCAAGAAGTCAACTGCAGATATAGTGCCTCGCTGAATACCTTGATTAAGGGGGAGTCAACGAGAAAGCGTGTGTACTGCCTTTCTGTTGGTTTATCAGGGGGGTCTTTGTGGATGTGGATTTGGTACTTCTTGTACACTGCATAGGACTCCTGAAAGGTCCTCTCAAACTCCTTACTTCTCGGTGAGGAGCGTACTAATTTGACCTGAAAGAAGACATCCTCAGTAAAGACTGTTTAAAGTATAGATCTGACAAGTGGGATGGACCCTCACAGAGCTGGGTGGAAACATGTGACCAGTACCAAATGTCTAGGGAGACACTGTGTCAAATTAAGATAAGTGCATATCATCAAGCATAGCTATAAATTTCACCTGCTTTATTTTTCAGTCTTGTTACACTTATCTTTGAACATATCATTACAGAATGTAAATTATACATTTACTAAAAAAAAAATACAAACAACTTAAAATACATGTGTTTTTAAACTATACTTCTTCATTCCTGTTGCTACACTTTGGAGATAGTAAAATAATGGTACACTTCTAACTAGCCAAACCAATGGTTTTAAATCAGATTCTGTCTTCAAGTGTCACGCAAGCAATGCATGTTTTACAAATATGACTCCCATGATTAATCCATTCAATGACTCCCTGTTCTCTAACAATACCTCTAGTTTGTGTGCTGAGTTTTCTGATACTTCATTCAAAAATTCCTTTAAGCCTTTGGCAGACGTTACTGGTTTCTGAAACAGGAAACAGTACAGGTTAATGAAATGTAGAGATACTATACATATAATATGCATTTTTGTTAAATGAGATAAAATATGACAAATCAGGATTCAATGTAAGAAGTAACCCAACAGTAAAAGCACTTCATTAACTAATTTATGCCCAGAGATGTTCTCGGATAGTGTCATCTTAATCTATGATACTTTTGAAATAAAGCTTAAATTAACAAAATATCGAAAGGAAAGTTGTCGGTCGGGTCTAATCAACCTTTCTCCTTCAAATATTTTCTAAATATTGCTTGGGTAAATATGATATTACCATATTCATTTTGTTTTGGGGTGTTATAGGTATGAATAGCTACGGGTATACTATGAACTTAATGTATCCAAAACCTGTCCTGCTGTCCCACCCCTGACAATAATACCTAAACTAGAAATTACAACAATTATACACATAAACATGTCTTATCAACAGACATATACATGAAAATGAAATTCAGTTTACAGCCAATTTACCAGTGAATGTTGCTTGGCTTCGGGGATAGTAATATCTTGGATAACTATCCCCATTGACCATGTGAACATTTGTCTGGGCACATAGGGCCAATATAGTCATTGAGTATAATATTAGTACTCCCTTGAAATGGTGCAATTAATGTATTACACAAATATGTCAATTAACTATGGAAACATTGGATTTTGACTATCACAAGCCTTGCCAAGTAGACTAAATTCATGTCAAATGAAAACTGAATAGTAATTGATCTACTATCAATAGGAGATATTTAGTGAAAATCCCACCTTGTCCAGTGTTTCCGCTTGACCCCCTTTCTCCCTAAGTTTCTGTTGTCTCCTTTCCAGCCGTAACAGCTTCTTCTTCTTACTCGGGGGTTTGCTTGCATCTGCCCCCTCTCCAGCTTTGGGTGCCTTCTCCTTCTTGCCCCCTTTTTCACTAGCATCAACACTACCATTACTTGTGTTACCTGGTGCACCTGCCTCACTCTCTGCATCCATGTCTGTTGCTGTGTCGGCCTTCTCTCCTTCTTCACCAGCTTTATCACCCTTAGTTCTCAAACCCTGCTCGCCAGGCTTAATCTCACTGGGAGATTCCGACTTCATCTCGGAATCCTCCATTTTAACCCTAGCATGTGCACGGTCTAGTTCTTTGCTATCACACACGGTGGCGCCATCAGCGAGAGGTTCTCCACTCTGACAGGAACCCGCCTGGCTTTTCGCTGACTCTCCCCGCTTGGCGCCGGTATTGAGGTATTTGTTGAACTGCTTGATGACTTTCTTCTGTGACCGACTCGGCCGGAACTCCATGGCTTCACAACGTATCGTGTAAAGGGGGCAACAGGTGAGATGCATTGTGGGTTTGTAGCAATATTTGCCGCTCCTACAGCAAAGAAGTACATATATCACATATGAATGTATGGAAGAATTCTGAATTCTCTGGACATGAAATTAATACTAAGAATCTGGTGTGTAATACTTCTTACAGTTTAAAGCCAAAAAAAATATTTGGAAATGACGACTCCATAAACTAGATCTTAAGACAAGCATACATGTTTCTTGTACTGAAGTCCTATAAAGAATGAACACAGTCCAAACATATCACAGGGCTCCACAGTACCTGGCCAACTCAGGTAATCTGACAGGGCGCCTGGATTTCAGGTTATCCCACCAATTTAGACCAGGTTAGACTAGCCAGCAAAATGTTTTTTTCTTGAGATTCACTTGTTATTATTGTTAGATCTTTTATGTTTGGACACACACATACAGGCTTTCACTTTGAGATCTCAGAACGTAAGCAAGCATTGCTGGTAAAAGAGCATTTATACCTGGAGCAGGATGTGCCATGCTGGCATGATATAGGATCTATTTATATCAATGCAGTCACGGCCAAACATCGCTAACTAGCTTGACCTAATTAATACAAAAGGATATATCTATAGATATATACTGCTACTGGCCTTAAAACTGCATATTTATCAGTTCTGCCCACCCTAATGGGGGATGGCTGATTTTAAGAATAACACTGTCCTATACTAATAGGCTTCCCCCCAAATATTAGATAGTTAAGTCGGGCAAATTGATGGCTTGTTCAGCTTGCCCCACATGCTGTTTTTCTGTGATTAGATAGACATGACTATCGATCTGTCAGTAATGTCGAGTCCTGTATCAAAGACTACTATTCTAGCTATAATTGTGTCACTTCTACTATGCATATTCAGACAAAAGACACTGACTCTGTCAAATACCAAAATTGTGTAAATACAAAAAACTTATTTTCCATTTAATGCTCGAATGTATCTATTCTACGGCCCATATTGCACAGGCAAATACTGTTCTCAGCATTACTACATCCATCTGGATGCCCTGTGGCTGTGGAATACCAATATACATTGACCTGAGGTTTTGGGGCTTGAAGCAACTTATATATGTGTTGAACAATTGAATTATTTAAAAGAGAAGATTGAAGTATTCAAAATTGCATTATGTGCATATAAACATAAATCTTATTATGAAAAAACTTGGTTATGAAAGGTGTATCTTGTATCATTGGGTCACCTTAGAAAATTGAGAACTAATTTAATGCTACTTTTATTTCCAAATTATCTTACCGTCTCCATCCTCTATCTATAAGGTCTTGATAGTCCTGGACCGTCATACTGTGCGCCCACATTCCTAAAAAACACAAAAATAGAATTTTACACAGACTTTAAACTTTTAAAATCTAGATCCATAAGGGAGATATTGAAAGTCCATTATTTTATCAGTTTTATCTTAAACACATACTGTAAAGTTTGAAATATTGGCGTGCTTAAATTTACGAATTGATCCATTTTTCCATATTAGCGAATCGTAATATTAGCGTGTGAACCATCTCTTGCGCAATAACCAATAACTGCATGGCGAATAATATTTGGTATAATTTTTGAAATCGTACAATGAAACAGAACGGAACTTAAAAAACATGCAGAGTGATTATGTGATTAGTAGCAGGGAAACTAGTCGTGTAGCAATCCGAAGACGGTATTGCCGCCATTGCAGATTGCTGGTGCAAAAGGCCTCCAATCACAGAAACGCGCCTGGAGGCCTGTGCAAAATGAAAAATCGCTGAAAAATGGAACAAATATAAACGGATCGTAATATTAGCGAATCTGACCCACTCGCTAATGTCGCCAATAATAGTTCCCCGCCAATATTTCGAACTTTACAGTATTCATATCTGGATTGCAGACACAGTCCGATAATTTTAAACAAAAAACATTAAATAGCAGCAATACTTAAAAATTATTTGATGGGAGACTTTTTTTACCTGCTGACCTGGAAGAAAGATTTATAACAGGCAGATGCAGGCAGCGACCAATCAATATTGTTGGGACAAATTAGCTCAGTTGGTTAGCTGTTGTAATCAGTAGGTTGCTGGTTCAATTCCCGACCTGGGCACTTTGGTGTGTCCTTGGGCAAAACAGTTAATTCAATATTGCCTCAGTCTACCCTGCTAAAAATGGGTACCTGGCATTATACAATAAGGTAGAGTTAAGAGCTTGCACTCTATATGTTGCCAGCTGATGTGGAATATCCCACAGGGGATTTAAATGGTCTCTGTGTGTACAGGCCGGCTATGGAAGGAAGGTCATATGAGCACTACAGATTGTCATTGATATCCATTTTTTTTTTCGATTAATTAGCTTAATTGCTATACTTATTTCTGATATATCGATTAGGTTCGATACCCTGTGTCTTGGCCATATGTCTGAGTAAAGTGCACCATTTCTTCCAATTTCCCTTACAAAAGCCATAGAAAATACTTCAATATTTAGTCAGAGTTTCACTTTGTGTTAGTTTACAGGAAAATGTCTGGGAAAAGTATATTCTTTATTGATAATCATACAGCATTATTGGGATACAGAGTATCGATTATTTTGATTCGATACCCAACCTTTCGATTCAATTCAATTGACAAAGTGAAAATAACTATTTATCAATTTGTTGACTAATGATGACATCCCTAGATTGTCATCCCTAATAGTCATGATTTCTCCTGAACATGTCATGGGCCTCAAATATAGGGATTAAGATCCGCCTTTGAGCATTGGTGCAGATTAATAGACGAGAAGTGGGTGTTTGTTGCTAAAGCTGAGGCCGTCAAGGCCAAAGCTTTGCAACAATCACCCTCGGCGTGGCTATAAATCTGCATCCATGCTCAGTGGCGGGTCTTATGGTGGCTACTATAGCGGGTTTGAGTGATAAGAAATTATCTTACAACTCTGTGAAAATGACACAAAAATCATGTTTTCTAATGGTTGCTGAGCCGGGATTTTTTGTACTGGCTAAATGCTGTGAAACGGGACCACTTTAAAACCACAGAAATAGCTTCTAACTGAACATAGTGTGTTTTTCAAGCCCAGGTATAACTATATTCATAGCTACGCTTCTGGCCAACACTATATCCTACAATAAAACTAATGGTAAGCTTTCAGAATATCTAAATTTTATTGCTGTAACCCGAGCGGTTCCCGAATTACAGCAGGTTGAAGTTGAGGTTGAGGCCACTCACTGAGATGTCATCCTATCTTGGTCAGATAGGTTGCCAAGGAGATGGGTTCAGCAGGCAGGGTACACAGGTTATCTATGAGTCATAGTGGGAGGCAGCAACATTTGATGATGCATTCTCAGTGCCCACTCCCTGTCTACTACTCTCAGATTTTATTAAGTGTCCTTTTGAAACCTGTGGTTGTCTCAGTTACAGCGGTGATCTTCTGTAGGAGACTGTATCAGTGTATGATGACTGAGAGTAGTAGACAGGTTATGTATTTCTCTGATGATGATGAGGATGATGACTGATGATGAATGAATCAGGGGAATGTCATTTTTTCGAGACCATCACCGGTCTTCGAAAGATAGCGGCACGGTCAGATCAGCAAATATTCACTTCATCTAACTCACCATGGGAGAAGTTTGTGTCCTTGGACCCACAGTAACCACATCTGTAGCCCTCGTGTTCCGCAAAATACTCAACAATACTGCTATCCATGACTGATCCATTCAGCAGCAATACGATGTTTAGGGTATGGAACTTCCTTCTTCACTTCTCGCAGAACCTACGATACTGGGATGTGATTGGCTGTATATTGTACATGCGCTCCTAGCGACGATATTACAAACTAAAAAAAATACCATCTTCGCGTGTTTCAACCAAAAGATGTCATTGCGATCGATTTTTTTCTGAGGATGCGGCATAGACTAGTGCCAGTCCTACGAGCCGCTCCGCGCCAGAAGTAGTCTAATCCGTGACGTGATTGTGAGACTGGCGTTAGTCTAGATGCGGCACACCCTGGAGGCACACTTTTTCGTTATTTTCTTTCTTTTTTTATCATTTCGGGTTGTAGTATGTCTGACTTGATTTGGCTATATAACAGCTTTTTCCTCTTTTTTCCCACAAAATGTTGGTTTTTGTCTTCCAAATTTGGCAGACCTCTTAGGAGCAAGACCGCGTGTATGTATGAACATATTTTTTGCCTCAACTCTGCAAAATGTTGATTTTGCTCATTGAGACCTTATTCACGCGTCATCCACATTGGATCCAAAACGAGGCTCTGTAGGCACGAATTTCAAAATGGCGGATCACATGCTGAAGTGTTCCCCTCTTCCTAGTCCATGCTAAAATAGTGGTATAGGCTGTACCAGACGACTGAATGGGCCATCTAAACCGGCTGAGCCGTTTAGATGGCCCATTCAACCCCTCAACTTTGTATTTCCCAACATAGACGTCTCGTATAGACTATCCTAGCCCCAGGCAGTATACTACAGTGTAGATATATAGTACAAGTCAAGTGAATATACTTGATTGAAACAGGACAGTGACTGGTGACTCAGTCAGGACATTCATTTCCCATCTCTTAGGAGTATAACATATATGCCTTTTTTATGTTTGTATCACCATTTAAAGTACCTATTAATGGCTTTCATAGTAGACCGATAGGCGGGGACTTACCCAGCCAGGAGTCATTAAGACTCCTAAACACCAGGTGTACTGTATCTGTTGAGTCCAAGGAAATATTTCAAAAGTTGCACCGCTACATGACAATAGGCAGGGATTGACCTAGATGGACCTGTAGGGGAATTTAACCCTAAAACGTGAATTTGCTACCAATTATTTAGAAATCATAAATTGACTTGAAAATGATTCATTGCAGAGTATTTCAAGTTGGAAGGTATTTCAAGTTGGAAGTGTGCAAGTGTCACATACTTTGTTGCTTACATCAAACTATATAATTATCTTTGATATAATTTCCTCAAGTAAGCTAGTGCTTACCATAATTAACCATTATCCCTTACCAAAAAGGTTTCTGACAACATACTGACAATAGACTGACAACACAGCGGGTTCTACTTATTTAAAATCAGACATGAAAGTGGGGGATTTTCCCGCAAATTTGATGGTCCCCTTAATTTAGCATTAATTCTGGAGATGAAATTCGGGTACTTGGAGCAAGATTTTTCAGGTGAAAAGGAACACTACTGAGACAGGTCCGATTTTTAAGAAAAACATATTTCCTGTTTCTGAATAAAATATATAAAATTCTGCACGCAGGAGGGTTATGTAGAGCGAGTTTTACATTTGTATTTACAGTATTTAAAATCCTAAGATGACCAAACACAAGTGGATTTGAAACCAGCCGGCCAACCTGAACATGCTAGCCTCAACCAGTGTCAAATAATAGTCCCCTAATAGCCATAAATTGGTGCCCAGCTGATGGTGGAGATCAGTATTCTCTGTAATGTAATCGATACAAGAGTCCTGATTGGTCCTTGTTCCCACGTGACCTCGCACTGCTGCCAGTCAGCGACTCCTGGCATGAGTCCAGCATCTCACTATAGTGCATATAGTAATTGATCTCTCGCTGCATATCCATTCTTTTCTTCATCCAAGTACTAGTTAAAATCAGACATGAAAGTGTGTGATTTTCCCGCAAGTTTGATGGTCCCCTTATTTTAGCATAGATAGGGCTAGGGATTTTTGGAAACTGTAGGCTCCATCAATTGACCACACTTAAATCGAAATCAGAATTTAGACGGTGATTCCAGCAAAGAAAAATATCTTCTATAGCTGCAGCATTTCTTAAGCCCCATGTCCATGATGTGAGCTGTATTCGAATGTAGTTAGTTTTGTATTTTCTAACTTTATTAGCTCCAAAATTTTCACTATCCCTTTTGATCAATGATGTTTCTGTTTGATTGTCCAAACAGGGATGCCTTTTAAGTTGTTTACTGTTAATGGCTGTTATTGTGATGTTCACAATGTGCCATGCTCTGTCTAGTTATATTTTTAGCTGTCTCTTCTTCTATTACAAGGGCAGTGTGTATTTCATCTCTCTTGATATTTTCTTTAGACTATCACTTGAATTAGCATATTGCACATTTTCACATGCTTACAATAAAAAGAAATGAGGCATTTTGACTAAGAATTGTTTGGTGTTGTGAAGTAGGTTGTATTTTCTCAATCAAAATTTCAAGAATTTTATAGATATTAAATATTTTCACATTGACCCATGTGTGCTCATGGGGCTTGCCTTGTGTTAAAAAAAACATTTGGAGAAGTTTAATCAGTATTCAAAATGACATTTTCCCCTTTCATTAAAAGATTAAAAAGGAGAATCATTCCTTATTTTTAACCCTTCCAATGCTAAGGCTATTTCCATCCAAAGAACAAGGATGTAAAGATTTTTGAAAGCTATTTAAACCTTGGTATTCATTAGATAGCTCTTACTGAGAACTCTCTGATGAGTACATATGTGAAAGGGTTACAGTTATTATTAAGGTTTCTTGCATTATTTTGTTGTGGCCAAATAAGCCATTATTTGAAAACTATTTGATTTAGTGTTAAACCAATGAAGAACAGCAACTTTTGGTTTGGTAAACTTTATTTTCAAAATATTGCTTTGTTGTAAAATGTTTCCCAGACCATGTGTATGCTCCAGATGCAAACCGAATGCTTAGTTGAAGCTATGATTTTTTCCATATGTATGTCATAATATTATTTCAAGTCATATTATTTGTATCCATTTTATGTCATAGAACTTACTATTTTAAGCCAAGTCGTATGTCATTTCATACAATGCTTTATGTCATCAGATTAATGTTTGTTTCAGCAACCTAAAGCATTTTTCTAGATTTAGTAATTAGATATGTCATAAGTTTACAGTTTGTAAACTTTTTTGTTGTCAGATCTCAATTGAACCTATGAATTGTATGAATAAACCTGAAAATATGAACAAACTGAAATACTTTTTGTTGCATTTCTTAGAGGCTATCTTTTCCCACACACATTTTCTGAACCAGCAATGGAATGGATTGTATTGCAATATAAACTCAACTTATTGGTTTTAAAGCACCACCACTTAGTTTAAAAAATGTTTATATCTTAATGACCTTTTTGTTGGGTTCCACTTTTGAGTCATAAGATGAAGGAATAAATATTACTGTACAACATTCTTTATTGATATATGGATTTGTGAAAGGATCCCTGCTCAAGACTGCCTGATACAAGTACAACATATTGGAAAAAAGATAGCAGGTATGAACCAGTAAAGGAACTCTTGTGTCCAATAAACCACTATTGAAGGATAATCAAATCCCAGGGTTTTACCGTAGATAATTAATTAACATATGGGCATGTTTTAACCCCACCATTCAAAAAAGCTTCGTTGCTAAGAATATCAGATGACCTTGGCACTCATATCAAGGACAAAATACAGCACTGACCACGGCTTGCTTTTAACCCTTCCAGTGCTGAGGCTACTTTCGTCCAAAGAAAAATGACGCAAAGATTTCTGATGACCACCTAAACCCTGTCATGTTGGTATATATTAGATAGCTCTCGCGGACTCCTCTCAGTTGAGTACCGATGTACTAGTGTTTCACACTTATTTCCAGTATTTATTTGATACCTCTCACTGAGTACTCTAAGATGGGTACCCATGTGCCATGGTTTTAGTCATATTTAGAGTTTTTGCATCATTTTGTAATGGCCAAATTAGCCGCCAGCAGCATAAGGGTTAAATCTTTAAAGAATTAACCCCTTTCCACTACCATTAGTTCCAGACAATTGGGTGGACAGATGATTCTACTTAATTTCTGGCCAGAATGTTACCACACTCCTTTTGAATAATCATAATATAACTTATAAAAATCCAAACTATTTTACTGGTTTTGAGAATAAAATGCCTCAGCAATAAAGTGAAATATCTTGAATTATAATTAGCATGAAATTAAATTCTTATTAATATTTGATGCAATGGCACCAATGAAAGCTGATAATAAAATTTGAAGTTTTGGAAGTATTTTCTAAGTACAATTCAACACGTCCCAATGATCATATAGTCATTTTTTTACCAATACACAATATTTACAACTAAAATATAGGAAATTGACATTTCGAAAATTTGGCCCAACAAAACGAGCAAGGAATACTGAATGAGGGCAACAACACCGTGATAATAATATTAAACCTGAATTTCCAAGATGCAATCAATGACCTACCACTTAAAAAATGTAAACCCCTAATAAGCACACAAAGTTTCATTAAACTATGTCATTAGGGCATTTGACTGTTTTATAAGAGATCTTTTGCTAGATATGCAAGAGAGTGGAATATTTCAAGGTGATTTCTCTTGGTCGGGTGGGTGTTACTACATATGTGAGCAGGTTTATCAAAAGGAACACATACTAGGTAGTACTCATAATGTTTTATTTTAAACAATATATATCAGCATGAGAGGTACATTCATTGAATTCATAACAGGACAGGCACCAAAATAGTGATAACAGAGCAAGGGTTATCCCTCATATCTGTTATCACTTATCGGTCAATAAATCAATAGATAGGTAGATAGACAGACTTCAGGTATTATTTGCGGACCGAGGTCCTAAAATATCTAAATACTTTCATTGCAGGGCTAGTAACACCTGAAATCTACTAGCCCTAATCAAATGAATAATGAATAATGACCTGAACATTTGACATTTGTAATTTTTTTCTTTAAATTCTGATACATTTTTTAGTGAATTGAGGTTTTATCTACCTAATATAGAAAATATATAACTGTTTAATATATTCCCAGGGGTCAGTTAGCCACTAGCCCCATAGCCTGACACTACAGAAAACTGTTGGGGGGGGGGGGGGGGGGGGGGGGGGGAGGGGGGGGGGGGTATGAAAACATTTGCCTTGGTAGCCTGGCTGGCTATGGGAAAATGACATTTCAATATCATGTTCAGAGGAATATCAAGAATATTATCAGTCTGAGAACACCATTTGTCTATTGGTATTTGACATTTAAGTTGTCCTTTAGGTAAAAAAAAAGTGTTATGCTTGAGGTTATCCAACCGACCCTGTTTTGACCACCCAACCGTAAAGTTTTTATTAAATAAGGTTTTTTTGGTCTTAATGCAGGTACAAAACAGAACTGCAGGTACACAAGGGACTTGTTTTTGTCTATAAGGACTATGTATAAAATCATATTATCCCAACAATGCTACATATAAAGCTGTAAAGCATACATGCACAATACAACCTAACAATATCTATATATATTGCCACTTCTTACCTGGCAATCAGAATACCACAATGAAGAAAATAGCTTACAACTTTAATAAAAAATGTTTCTGTGAAAGGACTGCAGGATCTACCAAATCTAGGGCTCAGAAATTGAGGTTGGGTCTATAGTCATTGAACAAATGGAAGTCCTGTGGTCTCCTAGAGTTTCAAAACAATTGCCAAAAATATTTTTGTTTATAAAAAGCAAGGTAAGAATTTGTAATTGCTTCATATTCCATGCATGGCATACAAAAGAAATTGAAAAAGGAAAGAAAAAAACATCAAATATCCGCATAAATTACTAGTTCAGTGGATTCAAATAGATATAGGCACCGCACTACCTCAGATGCTGCTATTTTGATAGTGAGAGGCAGCGATATTTGATGATTCATGACCAGTGCCCACTCCCTGTCTACTTCTCTCAGCCACCACTTAAATTGAAACAGCCCTAAGCAGGGCAATTGGGCTGAGCAAGTCACTAACTCAACATACTTTTGACTAGCCTGTGCTTGTGGAGCTGATAATGACTGCTCCCTTAATTGTTTCAGTTTTTCTTCTTGCCATTTTCTCATCCATAATATTTTGACTATTTTCTACTGGCGTATGGAGCTTCTTTTTCGGTTGTCCTCAATTTCTCAGGCTATTCCCAATTCCTATAAATGCTTTTTCCAATAAATTTCTGCCGTTTCAATATGTTTTGTTAAACTTGGGAGGTCCTTGCCCCATATGGTCCACAAGTCATCAAAATAAATTATATATATATATATATATATATATATATATATATATATATATATATATACATACTGTATGTACATATATATATATATATATATATATATATATATAGAGAGAGAGAGAGAGAGAGAGAGAGAGAGAGAGAGAGAGAGAGATAGATCAATAGATAGATATCTAGATAAATGTATATTTAGTACATGTATATTTTTGTTCAGATCAAGTGGCCAGAAGCAATGCATGTAAGTTCGCTTGTGTCAGACACTGAAAAACAAACCTGACAAAATCCATACCCACGGCCTTAGATAAGATAAATAAAAACAATACTCTTCATCTAAGCCACTGCTGAGCCTATTAACTGATTAAGGCTAAGGACTACATCAAGAGCTTCCCGACTGAAGGCCCCTAGTAAAATGGACTTTACTTCTTAAAATATCCATTTTTAACATCCAACAACATGATTTAATTCATCTATTATCTTTCGTAACATTTGTCATGCTTTCTAAAAATGAATTTCACAAGCTGTTCAGCGAGTGGGCGGAGTGGTCACTTGCTGTGTGTAATCCCACGCTGGTTTGTTTACATTGTGAGTCTTGAAACATTCCAATGTGGCGGCAATGCACGTGGCCACCTAGCGGCCCGGAATATGCCTACAGAGCCTCGTTCTGACGCATGTCAGAGCGAGGCGTGAATAAGGTCTATTGTAAAATGTGCCCATTGCCAACAATGACGATCTCGCGTGTTTGTACTGTTGGCAATGGGCAAATTTCACAATGGGACCTAATGGACAAAATCAACATTTTGAGGAGTTGAGGCAAAAAGTATGTTTATACATACACGCGGTAGTGCTCCTAAGAGGTCTGCCAAATTTGGAAGGCAAAAACCAACATTTTGTGGGTAAAAAGAGGGAAAAGCTGTTAGATAGTACAGAGTCGACGGAGATACATTTTCTATTGAATGTCCTATCACTCTCCAAATTACATGTGTACGCCCGTACATTGCTATTCCATCCGTTTGCGTAGATTGCGCTCAGGGCCTAATGTAACTGCATGCCCCGCCCCACTGCATCTCCCACATATCTAACTCTCTGCTAGTACCTAGCACTCTCCATCTGCCAGGTGGATGCCGTGCACTGTCACTACCTATACTGGAAATACTATCACTCAACTGTCCTGAACCCACTTACTGGCAGCATTATACTGATGTGTTGTTTTTAAGAAAACATGAGAATAAGACGAGTACAGATCAATATCTTACAAAAAAAATCATTTTATTTACAAAGCCATAACTTCCAGTAGTATACCTTGTGACATTAAGCAATTTTATTAAACCTCTGTACATCATAACAATCTACATGAATACCTTCAATCTGCGTATAAACCCGGTCACAGCACAGAGACAGCACTGGCGAAGGTACAGAATGACATTCTTTCAAGCATTGACCAGCATGGAATTGTTATACTGATCCTTCGACAATGATGTGCTGTTTTCTAGAATGGAAAGCACTCTAGGTATAACAGGGCCAGAGTTTTTTTTACCCCAAAATCACTCACAGCAGGGGTCAGATACATTTTATACTATCACAAAACATTTGATAATCAAAGACATTCTTGTTAAAACATTTGTGGCAAGTTTTGACATCCTACTATAAAAATTGTACCTTCCAGAAGCCAATCCCTTAAATCATTAGTTTTAATGCCATTTTTTTCTGTAAAATGCTCCAAAACGTAGCATGCCAAAAAAATATTCAAAAATAACTCACTTTCTGTAACGACACCTTCTTGGGTAGTTTTCTAAACCAAAACTATATAGTTGAGAGTTTGGAATAGTCCACAGGATGACATTTAAGTTGTGGGAAATTACAAAAATCACTCATTTTTGACGATTCCCCCCCCCCCCCCCCCCGCAAATCACTCACAGCGGGAGGTTCCTTGAAGTCACGCTAACGCACACATTAGTAGCAAGTTTTGAGTTTCTATCTCGAAAAATGAATTTTCTAGAAGGAAATCCCCAAAAACATGCTTTTTTGGTGATTTTTTGCATAAAATGCCCCAATATTCCTTTAAGCAGCAAAATCAGACGTGTCATCCACCCATGCGCTAAAGCCCACGATATGTAGAGATGAATAAGCATGGATGACGACTTGTAACGAAAAACGCCATCAAAAATAGTTCTAGAGCTCTTTTAGGGATTTGGCCACCCGCCTATCTATACTTGAGGGAACTGTTTAATAGTCAAACAAGCGAGTACAAGGACTCTAAGATCAAACACTAAGAACGTATTACAGATACCACTCACTAATCTGAAAAGGTTTGGTGACAGAGCATTCTGTGCCTATGCACCACGACTTCGGAATGAGCTCCCTGACAACATCAAGGCTGCTAATATAACCTATGGGAAACACTTTCTCATTCACGGCTGACGTTATGAATGTTTAACCCTGCATTTATGAATTGAAACATCGCAGAATTTTCTGCAAATCTTTTATCGACCCAGGGCCTAGAGTGCCAATATGTTATGGAAAGGTATAAGGTGTCTTACTTAAATAAGTTAAAAGAAAACCTTAGTATAGCGTTTGCAAGAAGTGTGAAGCATAACCTCTTTTATCTGGTCGTTGAGATGACTGTTTTAAAACGATAACAGACAATCTAGTCATTTTCTACTTATGTAAACTGACATTACCTGGAGTAAAGAAAAACAATTGATATAACTGCGTTTTGACTTTAAGAGTCTGCCATGATGTATATTTAGCCTTTTCATTGCTTGAGGAAAAGCTATATTTTTGTATGAAGCCCTGAATACTCCGATGAAATCAGTGTCCTTCAGTGCAGGTACCTCTGCGTATTTTTAGCGCCTAGAAAAGACTAGCTCAGAAACTCTATTGTCTAGTTCAATGTAAAGCAGGCAACCTTGGACACCATTGATAATTGTTTCCATTTCCTTCTTAGCTTCTTGCGTATTAACTAGCTTTGATTCATTTATACATGAAAATGAATATATCCCCCCCCCCCCCCACATCATCAGCATATACAGTTCAGGATTTGCCATTTTTTTGATCAATAATGGTTTCATTTTTGAGACTTAGCTGAGATGTGTATCCTATTTCAGTACCTCAGTTACGGTGCGCTACTCCTAGTCCTTTAATAGCTTTAGCAAAGAACTTAATCATATAGTGATTTTCATTTTTGTGTGGCTATTTCACATGTTGCTATGTAAAAGGTAACTCTCGAGCCCCTCTCGGTCAAATCGATCTCTAGCTGTAGAAACTGGTTTCTGTATTGGTACCACACGGACAGAGCGTATGGTAAAGCACAGTTAGAAAAGCGATCAATACCCCAGTACACACTGCACATTTTCTCCAATATTCCTCATTTTGTTTTTTGTATCTTTTGAAAATCTGGATATATTGCAACTGTACTGTACCACCAGTTTTCCTTTTTCAATAAATGGTTTCTCTGGTAGTAGATGATATGGTGTTCATAAATCGTTTTATGAACACCGAAAATCTTCTCAAGGTGAGATAATCTAAAATCTAAATTTGGGTTCAATTAACTTTTTTAACCACATTTCAATTTTTTCTCCACAGGTTTGCAACACTTTCAGATGTTTGCAACACTTTCACATGTTTAACATGTATTAGAGTTTGTTTTTCATTACAAAGTGTATAATTTGGAGTGTCGACATTTTGCACCGCATGTATCTTACTATTGACCACGACTTGATTGTGTATACTTTTAATATGTATAAATCTTGAAAGTACATTCTAACTAGTGGAATGATTCGTAGTAAAAGTAAAACTGTCATCAATAAATCATCTTCAATCAATACATTCGACCAACGATTTCGGATTTGATACATAATAAATATTCTTATTAAAGATTTGAATATGGTCTTCAAAACTACCCTAACATTTATTTAAACTATCTGTAAGAATTAATGAAAGTTCTGGTACAATGGATATATGACCTTTTTGATTATTATGCAAATATTGTTTCATTTTTGCGGAAATCAAGAAGATTGCTTTTGATTTTAAACGTGTTAATCATTTTATCCTTAGAAGCTATTTCCTCTTCACTGCCCAGCAAATCTTTAATCCAGGTAATACCAATTATTTCCAAATCATTCCTGTAGTTTGTTTTTACAAGAGAATGATTGTTTTTTCTTAAAATTTGAAGAATTAAATTAATTGTGGATTTTCATTATAGGCTAGTGGCCAAACCCCTAAAATTTTGATTCTGTGACATCCACCCGTAACTAAAAGTTTGACACAGTAGGTTAATAGCTAAACATATGTACTTAATACATATGTCTTTTTGCTGATGATAACATATTTCATTTTAGCATCAAGTAGTTAATCTTTACCAAACAAGCAAACGGGACCATTAATTCCATCATGTAGTGTAAATATCATAACGTAAACCTTGTCATATATAACAAAACCACTAGAATTTCTAAATAGGCTACTTACAAGGGTTCTTGGTTAACCTTACCTGGGCCTTGAGACAGACACATCTCTCTGCCAAGAATGTGGTACCTGGTTCAGGTCAAACTGGATCTTCATCAGCAGGTTGATCTGTTGATTTGCTAATCATCGTGGTTTCTGTCATATATTGACTAGCCAGTTGTAAATGGCGAAGACCATTGCAAAGCGTAAATAAAACTCATGGCAGATCTTGAATTGCTGGCAACTTTCTCCAAAGACCCAAGTGTCAAACACCCATCGCTTGCATCCGACGATGACAACAGAGAGGATATTGCCAAGTGAAAATAGTTTTGAGAAGAATAGATTAGAACTATGCAGGAGTGATTATCAAAAAAAGTACATGCCCCATCTTTTTCTTACGGCTGGTTTGATAACCCCTTATTTTGTTAATCAAATGAGTATCTGTTTGTCAAGCTTATTATTGAGACATAGGTTTAGGTAGCCCTACGTGTTCTGATATCGATTTGCTATTGATAGAAATTTCATAGTTACCGCAGGCTGAGTATGTTCTTAGGCAAGTATAGATTAATAAAATAAGAGTTTTGTTTTCTGCTATTTGTGTATTTCTGCATTTGAAATTCCCAAAGTATGCCTTTGTTAGAGGGATGTACCATGTACCTGTAGGTGGGGCCTTTTTGGCAATAGTGAGTGAAAGACAACATAGCAGAACAAAATAAACTTAAGGTGTGGGACATTACCGCAACAACCGATGAATGATGACAAGTGGTTTCGCAATGTTGTCCTAGCACTGAGGAACCAGTGAAAATTTTTATTTCATAATAAGTGTAACTATATCCCCTGATTGCAATTTTACTGCTAGCAGATATATATAGTAAATATAGTAATGGTGTGTAGTAATAGTTTTATAGAAATGTTATCTATTTTACATAGAGAGAGATGCCTAGATAGATACAGATAGATTCTTAGATATAGATATATAGTATGTATGAATAAATGTGTGTTACATATGTTGTTACATATCTAATCATATTGTTAAATCACTTACTACAGGCATAAAGTTTATCAATGTTGTGAAATGGTTTATATCAAATACTTAAAAGTGCTATATTTCATCTTTATCGCTGGTACACGACATTTCACTTACACTATCAGAGAGTTGATTGCTGTTTTTACGAGTAAACAAGAACATCAAATGTATCCTTTTAGATAACGAAATCTGCATATCTCTATGTTAACGTCGAATGTTTATCCCTACAATTAGAGTGCCAATATGTAAAGGAAAAGTATAAGGTGTTTTACTTAAAAGAAAACCTTAGTATAGCATTTGCAAGAAGTGTGAAGCATAACCTCTTTTATCCGGTCGTTGAAATGACCGTTTAAAGCGAGAACGTACAATCTAGTCTTTGTCTAAATATGTAAACTGACATTACCTGGAGTAAGGAAAACACCTGAGTACTCCGAGGAAATCAGTGTCCTTCAGTGAGGTCCCTCTACCTAGTTTTACCGTCTAGGAAAGCCTAGCTAAGAAACTCTATTGTCTAGCTCAATTAAAAATTAGCAACCTTGGACGTTATTGTTTCCATTTCCTTCTTAGATTCTTCCTTATTAACTAGCTTTAATTTATTTTGTACAGCTAATACATGAAAATGAATACCTCCCCCCCCCCTCTCGTCCATCAAATGTTAACCCCCACCCCCGAACCTGAAATCCTGGATCCGCCCCTGACCTTGTTATTTGATTATGCTTCTGTGAGGTATGTTTTGGGACGAGGATTTTAACTAGGTTGCACTGGTACTCATCACGTCAAATATACCGTGATATATTGAGAGGTAATTCCAAAGTCTAATTGCATATCAATCAATTTATTTTATTATACCTCACGTGAAGATTTTTGATTCTGTTCGGTCAATGGCCATAGATTAATATTTATGTTCCTTATGTTTGTTTGTTTTTCTAACCCCATTTTGTGGGAAAATTATATTATGTTTTGTATACCGTATGATTTTGTACAAAAAGTGCAGTCAATAAAACATACAATACAATACAATACAATCGTTATGTTATACTCAATCTTTAGCGACAGGCTGTAGTCCTTAACAGCGGTTGTTATTCAATTAAATAACACACAGCAACAGCGTGTGTTAACTGATTAATTGTTAATTGATTAACAACGTGTGTTAACCGAGTAGCACACGCTAGCCCGAATACCCGCGAACATCCACGGAGTGAGCTACCAGTGAATATAGGCAGACAAGGTAGACGACGAGAATTTATCCAAAATTTCTGGTGTTTATAATTTTTAACCCTTTTGTGTTTTGTATTTTGTATTATAACAAATATGACACCCCTGCCGGGTGTACACCAGGAATAACATCCCCTCGAGAGGATTCTTGCCCTCGGGCTACGCCCTAGAGCGAACATCCTCTCTCGGGGAAGTTATAACTGGTGTACACCCCACAGGGATGACATATTTGTACGATTTAAAGGGTTCCAGAGTCGCAGGAAAGATGGTCATTTGTCAGTATTTTTCAATCAATAATAGATCTTTCAACACTGGTTTGACTTGATCCATGTGTAACGTTCTGTTCTTATACCGGCTTGGATATATGTTATCAATTTTGTTGCCATAAGTATCATGTTAATTAGTTTATATTTCTTCTTCAGTGCTCCAATGACTTTTCTTTTTGGTTCAATTTGGTAGTTACAAAATCCAATAGAAGCGATATACCTTTGTATATTGTTTCACATATCATCTGCTTATCTGCTTTAGAACATTTGTTTGCATAAAACTTCTTGATTTTAAAAGTATTTCACTCCTGACCCCAAGTCCACATTCAATTTCTGAATACTTCCTATGATCACGTCAATAGAAAATACAGATGGCATTCGAATTAGTGTGGGGAATTGAACTGATGACGAACTATATACAGCTAGGTCTACATGTGCGGCATGCAGGATCTGCAGTTATAAGATTATTATTTCTTAGGAATTCCAAAAGGTCAAAAGGACCAATCACAATGTACAGCTCATGTCGATTATTGACTATCAAATATTCTTATTTAGAGGTGTGGACTTATATCAGTGTATTAGAAATCTGTGTTAATAAAAATGGCATCTACTATTAAAAGGAATTTATTTCAGAAATCTATTTATTTATTTTGTTTTGATGAGATTGGATGAATAACCTGTAATATTAATCCTGTGATATCAGAGAGCAATTTCATGTTGAGAAATTATTACACCATTTTAGAAAATGTAATGACAGGTTCCTTTGTATTATGGATTCAACCTGAGAAGAGAATGACGATTGAAGAATAGCATTCATGTAGCCAATCACAGGGTAAAGTTGCTATATGGTGAATTTGATTCATGTCCTGATCAAAAGTGTCTGTTTGAGAATGCGCATGTCTGCCATGACGTCATATTGCTATTTATATCTGCCAATCAATAGCTGGCTAATGGTAAGTGGCCACCAACAAGCTATATATACCACTGGACTCACCCTTAGGACAGGTTGTGAGATTGCACATTGAACAACATGAGCACTATATATGATTATGACGCCAATGCCTCGGAATATGAAGAAATACGTGTTCCTGCAGGAGTTAATCATATACTTGGTGCTCTACATGTAAAGCTGAATAAACCCCTGAGTCAAGTCCGTGTTCTGGATGCTGGGTGTGGTACAGGGAACTATGCCAAGGAATTGCTGGATGCTGGAGTTGGGCATGTTGATATGCTGGATGCCTCTGATGGGATGCTGACTATTGCAAGAACTAAGCTAAAGAAGTATGTAGATGACGGTAGAGCACATATAATCAATGAATATCTTCCAAAACTTCCATATCCAGATGGTTATTTTGACTGTGTCTTATTTATAGCTGTGCTGCATCATCTTGACAAACACGAGTTTGGTAAACCATTGGAAGCAGCAGAAGGGGGAAGGTATCCCAACATGCAGCTCGCCTGCCAGGAAGCAAGACGTGTTCTTCAGCCGAAGGGATTCATGGTTACTTTCCATATGAGTCTTGATCAGCTTAAGACTTATTGGTGGATGAAGATTATCCCCAAATTAGCAGAGAAGTGTGCTTTCCATTTACAAGAATATCCTGCCATTCGGGCTACTATAAAAAAGGTTGGTTTTAAAGATATTGAAACTATCGCAATTTTGGATAAGGAACTTATCGCTCCATCTGTACTATATGACCCAGAAGGACCTTTGAAAGAGGAATTTCGTAAATCGGTAGCGTTTTTTAACGTTGCCACAGAGGACGAAATTGGGTATCTTGTTGCACAACTGACAGAGGCCAAGCAAATGGGGATGCTTGCAGAACTAATGGCGGATCTTAACAAAGATGTGTTCAGATTTGGACGTTTCTGCCTCATGTTTGCCCAATAGTTACCTACATTGCCACCAGCACACACAAGATTGGCATATGATTTACGTGATTATCATGTTGCACACCAGACACAGGCCAAGCGAAAGGGGATGCTTGAAAACTAATAATTGATTTTGATAAAGATGAAGTGAGAGTTGGATGTTTTTGCCTTATGTTTGCCTAATAGTTATCTTAATGGGGGAGGTATAAGCCACCACGTAAACAGGATTGGTAGATTGGTATTTGTGTTAAAAGATTATCATTTTGCCAAGAACAACCATAGAAGAAAGTGGACATATATTTTATTTCATTTTGGGACAACACATCATTTTGTTGTTCAAGATTTCCTTTGATGAGTAATTGGTAATAAAGGTCTTGTTTTTGAAGTGAGTAAGATGTCTGTTTTGATCTCCTGTAAGTCTCTCTTTATCTTATTGGTCCACTGCGCTATCCAATTACAAAAGAAAATGTGTGCAAGATGATGTCTAGGCTCCATATGTAAAAGGGTTAAGTAAGAGGGAGAAAATCTTGCGTGGTCAACACTAGGAACAGGGCGCTCCCCTCCTTCAATATGGCAACCTTAAGTCATCGTCCCTATTCAAATAACTTGTTTTTAGACCTATGGGGCAGGCAGGTGTGCACATGGTATATTATTAGATCCTGTTATTGTTTTTACAAATTGTTGAGGAGTTCATCCTTAATGTGCTATGTCTGGCGGCGAGGAACTTCCAGTAAACATGTTTTTAAACAGTGTGTCGACATGTCTTGTGCCAAAAACTGCAGCAAGAGTTTCTCAACCTATCATTCTGTCTACAAATAGACGGTATAAGAAGAAAGAATCATATGAATGATCTTTAACTGTATCCTCGAATATATATATATATATATATATATATATATATATATATATATATATATATATATATATATATATATATATATATAGATAGATAGATAGATAGATAGATAGATAGATAGATAGATGTAATACACACACACACACACACACACACACACACACATATATATATATATATATATATATATATATATATATATATATATATATATATATATATATATATATATATATATATGTGTATATATATATTGTTGACCACTTGCTAGTATAATAGGTGCACTTGTCTATTGGAGCGTAATCATATAGTTTAACAGGGTCTACTTTTTAAAGAGGATAAGCCGCATAATCTCTGAACTTATTACACAAGTATATCCCATAACATTAGTTATTTATAAAGACCCCCTACTTCCACTCTATGGGTAAAGAGCTTAGCCAATATCTTAAAAGACAATGAATTCATGACGTGATATAACCACACCTTCAAAAGGTCATGACGTCAATATGCCGAGTGGAAATGTGCTTATGAAAATCTTTGAACGTCACTAATCTTTCCCATCGAAATCAGTGTTCAGAATTCCTTACACACAATCAGCTTATATTCAAAATGACGTAAACACACACAAGCCGTATGGTAGCGCAATGGCTCTAGATTGTACCTAGTATCAATTACGAAGTAACTCATGATAATCCATTTCTAAAATTACCTATGTCAAAAAGGTAAGATGGAATTTGCTTTGAAATTATAGTTTTCAAATTAGGGTATTTTTTGTTTTCAATTTCGTAAAGAGAATAATAACTAGAATTTCGACACACGTTTCCAATTTTCTATTCAAAACAGAAAATAGAAAAATGAATTAGGATGTGATATACATTGGCCAACCGCCACAAGGCTTCTCCAATGACCGAGCGGCCGTACGTAATGAGCGCCGTCTCTTCGCCGTCTCTCACCATGCACTGAATCGATTCCCACTCAGGCAGGTGAGAAAGTTGTCAGTGACTAAGGGTCAATGTCACACCCGGATTTAATTCGAAAAGAAGCGCTAGTACATGGCATTGAACTTCGTGTTTATGTTACCGTTCACCCCTTTATTTTTACCTTGCAATTTTACAACAGTATTTAACCTTAATTGTTAATTGAATTCATGGAAATTGCTTTAATACTGTGAACACGATCAACTGTTTGGTACTAAATCAGGATTGTCTAGAATACGCTATTCTCCCTTAATACTACTGATTCGAACACGACGATAATGTACTTTTTGATCGTATTACGATCGGCCAATAAAATGACAATCAGAAGTTACGAAAAATACGTAATCCCAACTAGTTTAAATGTATATAAATGTATATAAAAAGTATAAATGATTAAAGGTAAGATCATGCACACAACTCTTCAGTCCCAAAGTGTTGAATGAAGGGATATATTCGACTGATACTCTGGGACATATGGAGAATCTAACTTTTTGATTGCATTAATCTGTTTTGGTGGTTGTTTCCCTGGGAGGCATACCGCAGTTTTTGCACGCTGTCTGACGTCTGCTACAAAACCTGCGGGAAAGTTTGCGATGTTGCAGCTTGCTCGCGTTAGACTCTTCCACCTCAAGGAAGACTTTGGCGCCACTCAGTTAATTCTCAAGCGTCTGCTGCAGTGAAACGCCGCACTTTGCATAAAGCCAACGTTTCCATACGCTAACGGTCAGTTTTCAAACGTGTGCTGGTATGCAACGTGGTTTTACCTGAAGAGCTACTGTCACCATACACTTCCTCATAGCAGAGGCCGAGCCCTTGACGTGAGCCTTTACATAGTGAGTATTAATACAAAAGACGTACATTGAAGAATGATATTATAGAAATGAATTCTACTAATCAAAGTATACTGCAATTTACTGTATATTGTTTCATAGCCCCTCAATCACGTCATCGTACTTCAAGGCTAGGTGTATATGCATAAGTATGTTTATATGTAGTACAACTTATGAAGAAAGGGGAATCACCTGAAATCTACATGAAAGGTATTTACCTCTCGAAATTTCTCTCTATTTCATTTAGCAATTGAAAAAGTGTATGGAGGCTAGCGATGGCATTATATCTAAACGTATAAAAATGAACATATTATGTGTATAAACATCGATATGTATTTTCTACGCTCAAAAAATATTCGGAAACTAACAAACAATGGTAAAGTACTGTTTTTGAGCTCCCATTTCACGACATAAATAGCTGTGAATATTGAAAACAATTCGTTGTCGATTGTCTTGGGATAAATATAATTCAATTATCAGCGAAGTTTCGCAAAATGATTTGTAACAAGTCGCTTCGTAGACGCACATCGCTCTGATAAATGCACTAATTGTCTTACCTGGACCTGTTGTCCAGACATAAATATTGTGATTGCAAAGCTGTCGTTATTCAACAAGGTAAAGGATAAGGAAATAAAATTCATTCTTCAATAGTATGGCGATGCATGTATATGTTGCGGGTCATTATATGTTTATGGCAATATGGGGAAAAGAGGTTTCACTACGAACGAGGTAAAGAGAAGACATTACTGATATGGGGTGTAAAATCTATGTGCCGAGGATCGTTTCCAAAGCCGAAAATTATACAACGAATATCCGAAAGGTCTTTCTACAACAGCCATAGACGTAGGTACAACAAATCAAAACATTCTAAAAGGCTTCCTTTAGTACACTATGCCAATGTGATTTCTACGTATTTTCCTATTTCATTTTGCTATACTTTGTATCTGTATTTTCATATCATTTCGGTATGGCCAATAGACAATACAATACGATGCAATACGATTTCTATGAAGTTATTCCGTTCCTAATGAACAAGTTGGTGCTCAATGTGGTCAATAATAGCCGCTAGAGCATCTCGATCAAAGGGTATAACTTATAAGATCAGACGAGACATTAGATGTCGTCAAATTGCTGCAAAAATAAAAGGTTATGAAAGTCAATTGTTATCATACCAAATGGCAATTAGTTTGGTATTTTAAATATCTGAAGTAATGCTAACCCTTATCCTGCTAACCACAACAATTGTCATTGTGTGCGCAGCAGAGCTCATAGGTTTCACAGCAGGATAAGGGCTAATAGATATTCTCCTATTTTCCCACTTTTCTCAAAATTGCTATCCTGTTAACTAGTCTATGCACGTTCTGTGGTATTTCTTATTTCTTAGGCTTATCATGCTTGTTTTCTTAAGGATACACTTAGCAGCTCTATTCCTTATCTAATAAAATATGCGTAGTTATTCTCGGTGATATCTGAGTGGGTCTGTTATACGGCACCGCCATGGTGCGACATCTAGTGGCTACATGTAATACTATATTGGCACGTTCCGTTATCGTGGAAGGGATTGCGAGCCATCAAAAGTGGATAAGCATATGTTATCCACTTTTGGAGCCATCTATTGTCCGTATTGTTTTATCAAAGAAAACAAGAACTTGACGAGGAAAACGGTCACATCATCAAATCAAAGGGTTAAATCGTGTGAGTGTCCTGTTATTCGAAAACAGAAGAGGTTTGCAATCGAATTAACACATCATACTCAATTCCCCAAGATTCAGGTTGATCAAACTGAATGTGAATCAACTTCTTTGGTTCAGAGTCATTCCGATTGCCAAAAGGGACCTTAAACAACCATTCCCCGCTCAAAAATATATTTTCAACTATAAGGCTAGTATACATTTTATTTTCTTCCTTCCTAAACCTGGAAGCTTCTTAATGAGGTGCATAGTTTTCTGACAGGTCTTGGAGCCTCTCAAAAACAACAGAACAAAGTATTCGGCGCCTCACAAAAATGAGGTAAGGGATATATTAGCTATGGCGTTTTGAAGTTCACCAGTGACATGGCAAGAAATGTTTATAACACAGACAACAACAGTGCAACTGACAAATAACTAAATGAAATCAGTTTATAGCATCTGTAGGATACACATGTGCTGTACCCTACATCCGGACTTTAATACGTATATACTGAGGCAATGTATATTTCTACACGTGTAATTGTACACACCTTGCCCCTCTGCTAAAATTACGAAAATGACACACACACACACATATATATATATATATATATATATATATATATATATATATATATATATATATATATATATATATATATATATATATATATATACATATATATATATATATATATATATATATATATATACATATATATATATATATATATATATATATATATATATATATATATATATATATATGTATATATATATATGTATATATATATATATGTATATATATATATGTATACATATATATATATATACATATATATATATATATATATATATATATATTTATATATATATATATATTTATATATATATATATATATATAAATATATATATGAATATATATATATATATATATATATATATATATATATATATACATATTTATTTATATATATATATATACATATATATATATATACATATATATATATATATATATATATATATATATATATATATATATATATATATATATATATATATATATATATATATATATATATATATAAATGTATATATATACATATATATATATATATATATATATATATATATATATATATATATATATATATATATATATATATGTACATATATATATGTACATATATATATATATATATATATATATATATATATATATATATATATATATATATATATATATATATATATATATATACATACATATGGTTTAAAAGTGAAGCAGATATTGCGTGCCTTTTTCTATACCAAAAAGGTTAAGTTACATAAAAATGAATATAAATATTGCAATGAAGAAGTTTGCAGACCTTTTTTGCGAAACCAGTTATAAGCTGACGATTATGGTATATTGCGCAGTAGACGCCAGACCGAAATATCTGACTCTCCAACAGCTATGGTCTCAAACAAACTCTCACAGCCAAATCCTACAGATACATTCACATGAAGAGTGATCGATCAGTCTTGCCTATTTTTGAAGTGTCATTGCGCATGTGCATGATTCATACGTTCAAAATGGTGCCTCCGAGAATTTTGTAGGCCTCCAGATCAAAATGTAAGTTTATTTAATAAAATATGGGATGACAGTGGGGAAGGGGTGCCTGGAACAAATGTCTTTAGTAGTGGGAAGGGATTGCGAGCGGTTTTGATAGGCAGATTCGTTTAGATAGGCCAAAAACGTCTGCAGCATTTTTGCTGCAGAAACTGGGCAGATTTTAACACAGGTGGCGTTCTGACTCCACAACAGCAATAGAGATAGTAACATAACCAATAAACGTCCAGAAATAGATAAATAAGCATAGAAAATCGCCACCATAGCTGTTGGAGAGTCAGATATTTCGGTCTAAGTAGACGAATACCCATGTTGCACACACGACTGCAGTGTATTCAGTATGGGGCGCCGTTTGTAACATGCACACTTTTGTCGACAGAAGCAATTTTGTCGAGGCAGAAGTCCAAAATGTGACATTTGGCGAGTGGTTACGCCATGTGTAATACAAAAGTAATTTTGTCAGACAGAATTACTTTTGTCTAACAAAAGTTACTTTTGTTGACAAAAGCAAATGTTGTCACAACAAAAGTACTTTTGTTCAACAAAAGTTACTTTTGTTGACAAAAGTAATTCTGTCTCGACAAAAGTAATTCTGTCTCGACAAAAGTAATTTTGTCTTAGTGTCGTGCGGCGATGGCAGATGGCCGGCATTATCGAATAGACGAGTTGAAGCATCTCCAACGCTCGATCGAGATGCAGTATCTCGTTATAGATACTGCAGCCCGATCGAGATGCTTTGAAGGGTTTTACAAAATTTCATTTCCTGCCTGTATTTTGAGCTTGCAAATGCCCCATCACAAGTTTAAGCTTACACTTCGTATTTCCTCATTGACTTAAGCGGCCCCCAGACTAAGTTATGCATGTAGGCCATGCAGAGGTTGCGAAATAAGGTCACAGCCTCTACTATCTTCGCCGACGGAGATCTGTGGTATTCCACACTGCAACTAACTCAAACAGTAACACACTCGGCCGGTATTAGTTCGTACCAGTCCAACGATAGTGCATGGTGTATCGAATTCATGTGCCCGAGTCGGAGAGTGCTTCAACCAGTCTTTGGGGGACGTACAACGCCATCTATAACCGATGCAAGGCACTAGGACAGAATTCTGAATGTAACACTTGGCGAGTGGTCTCGCCAAGTGTAACACAAGAGTAATTTTGTCTCGACAAAAGTAATTTTGTCTATGACAAAATTACTTTTGTTGACAGAAGCAATTTTTGTCAAGACAAAATCGCTTTTGTCAGACAAAAGTAATTTTGTCTACGACAAGGTCTGACAAAATCAACTTTTGTCTGACAAAAGTAATTTTGTCTGACAAAAGTAATTTTGTCGTAGACAAAATTACTTTTGTCATAGACAAAATAACTTTTGTCAGACAAAAGTGACTTTTGTAGGACAAAAGTGACTTTTGTTGGACAAAATTTGCTTCTGTCAACAAAAGCATGGATGTTACAAACGGCGCCCCATAATTCAGTGCTACAGTCCTTTTGGCAACAAGTTGGTTGTGACCCGTGCCAGATGATACAGAGAGATTAGCTGGTGGCGTGTCCGCTCATTTTAGTTGTCCCAGGTTAGGCAAACACTTGTTATGAGCGCACCGTATGTTTCGTGTACTCTTCCCGATGCGAGATTGGGAATAGCTCTTGGCGGATCCGTGTAAATGGCGCTAAATTGCCTTCTGCGCTGGAGCGTATCGGAGAATTGCTCTTGCGAGGGACGAGTGAGTAATCGCTATGATATGTGCAACCTACTTCCCCGTCGTCATCCTGGCCGCACAGAAAACTAACTCGCTCTAGTTGATGATGCATTCCACGTCTAGAGACTACATCCGGTTGCACACCTGAGTTTCCATTGCGAATGCGGTGTCTTTGATGTCAAGCAAGGTGGGCGACAGGTAACAAGTCGAGATTAGCACCTTCCACTTGAGTCTGAAAGGTAAATCACAACGTGTGTGGGCAGTGCCGGAAAAGTGACCACTCCATGTGTGAGTATCGTACTAAAGCTCGACACCACAGGTACGTTTGCATCTGTCAGGAATCGCCAAAGCCTGTTTGGATTACTACTCATATGTCATAACAAATGAATCTGGGACTTCTGGAGAATTGAAACTTTTCGTCGGATCACACTATTCCTTCATCAAAGGTAGGACTGTGGATCACCCCCATATCTTTTAAATATATAGCTACATATTTAGCATTTCGACATTGCTATGGATATAAGATCCGTATTAGAATCATAGACGACCTTTTTCGGCTCTTTGCTAGAATCAAGAAGACTAACAAGATCTAAGGTAGTCACCATGTCATTAGATTGCTAATTGTTGAACATCACATCATAGCGCCACTGTTAAATGTGGAACACCACAGCATTGCCACATTTCTGGACAGGACCGCACAAACATAGCGAAATACCGTATACCGTATACCGTAACTCGCCAGACAATTCTAATCTTCAAAACATCATTCTCGTGTTTAACACTACATCCAGTAGGTGTTTTAAAGACAGTTCAGTTAAGGCAAGCCTTCCACTCCACTTAAATTACGCCAAGTGTAAGTCTTTATGTCTCTGGCCCTGATAGCCTTTTCAATAGAAATCATCATCGTATATAATGATTTCGGATACTTCCTCAATAAGGATTCGTAGGACACGGTATGTCAGAGAAGTTTAGTACATATGTCTCGACCTAGGTGTCAGGTGATGCGTAACTGAGATAACATTTACCTGTATTTACCAGGTTTGACATTGTTTAATGGACGCGCTGATCTTGCTCGATAGATTCAGGGTCCATAAATGGCTTATTATGTAACCTGATCCAAAGGTATAGAGATGACAAGTTGGGGCGACAGTGGTACATCACAAGAACAACCCTTGTGAATGAAAAACATATGCGGATACCTAAAACAGGGGGCTATATACAAGTAATAAAAGTCCAAGCCTAAAGACATGGCATTACGAACACGTAACAAGACACATATGCAATAGTAGATGGACAACAGGGGCTAATGCATATAATTAACCTATCATTTCGGTGTGCCGGATCATTTATTCTCTGGGGATTCAGCCGTGGGCGAGGAACACGTGCATTCTGTTGATGTTCCTTTCGGTCCTCTTGACCGCCTCACGCGATAGGAATGTGTTCCTTTCAGTGGTAAACTGTTCGGAACTCGCGTCAGCTTCGCCTTCGGAACGGTAGACACATCCGTAGATATACTGGCGTAAGCATAGTAGAGACCCTCGAGAGTCGTAGGTGAAGTGGAACCGTATCCTTATGGCGACATACCCTCTGTTTGTACCCTAACCAGTGTATTTCATAAATATTCCAGTGTCTAGACACATTCACTTCAAATTGTTTTGTAGACATAATTTTAAAGATTTGTTTAAACGAGTTCTTTTCATTCAATACCACAGTCTTCAAAGGCCAGTGGATAGGGATGGAGCAGACATAATTCATTAGAGCTGATTTTGTTTAATTGAAAATCAACTGGCATCAGTTATGCGCACGGACACGGACAGACACACACACACACACACACACACACACACACACACACACATATATATATATATATATATATATATATATATATATATATATATATATATATATATATATATATATATATATATTTATATACATATAAGATATCCCTATTTAGAGATACTTTCTTATTTATAAAATGATCCCTCTATGTTAAGGTCATGGATAGGAACATTTGACTGTATAGAGTGTACTCCCTCTGAAACTAGCTGACAACTTCCCTAACCCATGTTGTTTTCACGGCTAGGCGGACTAAACTAAAACAGGTGTCTCGGCAAAGAACATTACACTAGGTAAACATGGTTAATTGGCCCTAACAGAAACCATGCAACCATGTAGCAACAGAGTAGTACATATGTACCCTCTTTCGTCTGTGGCAGCCGCGACCTGGATACATTAACCCCTGTTTCTCCACAGGCCTCGAGTCAGTCTTCTGCACTTGGCATCGACATTCGTGGTTGTATCAAAGACATGTCCCTGATAGCACTAAACGTAAATCAATCTAATGCGAGTTTTAAGGGATATATTGCACAGACCAAACACTACATTATAGGTGAAAAGTATCATAATCAAATAGCAAGTATTTACTCTCATTAACGACACGACCCACAAAAAGAGCATTATTGATTTGTCGTCAGTATACCGCATAGGCTTCCTTCACAGTATTCATATTAAGTTAGTTAAACTGTGACGACGCACCTTTTTATGCGTGCGTGTGCCTCCCTGTGATCCAAGAACTCCATGCATCCTCCTCCCTTGATATATTCTCAGAAGTGAAGAAACAAAAGTGCTGTTTGCACTCATGTGGTAACATTTCCAAGAGAAGAAACCGTGTTACTTTGAACGTGTACTAGGTGAGTACAGTAACAGTTCATGCCCTGAGTGAAAGCACACAAACATCAACTATGTCCATAATCGGCAACTCTATAATTACATGTTACCTGGTCAGCGTTTTAGATTTTTTAGATTTCTTTATCTTTTCGACATGAACACTTTACCAACTAAAAACTGTGTATACCCTGATTTAGTTCGTGAATTGATCGCCAGGTGGCCTACTCTGAGATCTTTCCAGCTTCTGACTGATCAGTGGGCCCTACCTTGGCGCCATCTGTCACCAGCCATAGGAACTCGCACTTTGACATTGAGCATGAAATAGAGACCAGAACAGAGAAAAGCATTTCTATTGAAATCATAGACTAGGAGCTAGTCTACGTTTTAGCGGAGGTAGACATAATCTAGTTTATGTATACATCTGGTTTTTTTCTAAAGATGTTCCTAGAAGTGAATGAAGAAGTTGCTACTCGGGTATCATATGCACTGAATGCCCCGCCTTCGATAGCAGGAAGTCCTGGGCACTCAGGGTAGAAGTTCCCTTGGGTCCCATAACTCACCTGGCATTCTTTGCTCTCGCCTAGGGTTTGCAGGTGATGAGAGGGGCTACATTGTAGCAGTTGATCACTCACTTTCTTTCCCTAAGAATTCGCTAAATACAGGATTTTTCGTTTTTCGAACCATTAAAAAGATGCGATGACCAGCGCCAAGTAAATCAATCCTCCACGCCATCTGGAATTTTGATTATAAAAGGCTGATAGTAATACTATGATCAGCCTTTATATATATATATATATATATATATATATATATATATATATATATATATATATATATATATATATATATATATATATATATATATATATATATATATATTTATATATATATTATATATATATATATATATATATATATATATATATATATTTTTATATATATATATATATATATATATATATATATATATATATATATATATATATATATATATATATATATATATATATTCTGGAAGTAGCATGAATGAATGGTATTAAATTATAGGTAGTATTACCATATTCTACCCCGTGTAGAGGGTATTGATGAGGTAGTAGCCTAGAGATGAAGCAACAAGTTGCATGCCTGTGAGCGATATTGTACATGGTGAGTGTAGTGACGCTGATGGTGAGCAGGAGTGAGATGAGAGGCCTAGTGCCACCTGGGGACCACATGACAGCTAGCCGTGAAATGTGGCCATCAGGTTAGCTACCATCTCGGCGGCGCACTGCGTTTTGAAGCGATAGGTGGGGTACTTCCCCCATCCCTATGGAGAGGAAGCCGCGAGGTTAAGCTACGATGCCGTCTCAGACGGTTTAATGGTGTAAAGAGCGAGGGGTTGGTACTCTTCCTCTTTTGCGTTAGGACCGTAGGAGAGACACCGCGGAGGATTTAAAGTCCAATAACACCATGAATTAAGTCCAATAACACCATGAAAAAAGTCCAATAATATCATGAATAAAGTCCAATAACACCATGCATAAAGTCTAATAACATCATGAATAAAGTCCAATAACACCATGAATTAAGTCCAATAACACCATGCATAAAGTCTAATAACATCATGAATTAAGTCCAATAACACCATGAATTAAGTCCAATAACACAATGAATTAAGTCCAATAACACAATGAATTAAGTCCAATAACACCATGAATAAAGTCCAATAACACCATAAATTAAGTCCAATGACACCATGAAAAAAAGTTCAATAACATTATGAATAAACTATAAAGACTAATAACACCGTAAATAACACCATGCATAAAGTCCAATAACACCATGAATGAAGAATAAAGACCAATAACACCGTAAAAAAGTACAATAGCTTCTAAATAAAAGGCAGTAACACCATGAATAAAGTCCAATAACACCATGAATAAAGTCCAATAACATCATGAATTAAGTCCAATAACACCATGAATAAAGTCCAATAACATCATGAATTAAGTCCAATAACATCATGAATTAAGTCCAATAACATCATGAATAAAGTCCAATAACACCATGAATAAAGTCCAATAACACAATGAATTAAGTCCAATAACACAATGAATAAAGTCCAATAACACCATAAATTAAGTCCAATGACACCATGAAAAAAAGTTCAATAACATTATGAATAAACTATAGAGACTAATAACACCGTAAATAACACCATGCATAAAGTCCAATAACACCATGAATGAAGAATAAAGACCAATAACACCGTAAAAAAGTACAATAGCTTCTAAATAAAGTGCAGTAACACCATGAATAAAGTCCAATAACACCATGAATAGCACACACTTTCCTGGGGGCCCAAATCCTTTATCAGACTGTTACCCTCGTGAAAAATATCGTAATTATTATCATTATTATTATTATTATTACTATCATCATCATCATCATTATTATTATTATTATTATTATTATTATTATTATGATTAATAGTATTACTATTATTATCACTAATACTATCAATGTTTATATTATTATTATTTTTATCATTATTATTATTATTATTATTATTATTATTATTATTATTATTATTATTATGTTCTGATGAACCAAAACTGATGCCATGATGCTCGCTCTAGACTTGCTACACGTTTCTGTTAAGTGGTTCTGAGTCTCACTGGTCTACCCTGGATTGATTTCAGACCAAGTAAACTTTTGTAATAATCCTCGGGGGGGGGGGGGGGGGGGGGTCGGTGACCTACGAGAGTTTTGTTTGATGACACATGTTGTAAAATTGAGATTTGTACCGCAACCCTGGAGATCTGTGTTGTCATCTATAGTTTGATGGAGACTTCAGACCTACTTACCATCTAGTATAGTGATGGCATTATACCTTACTCAGACAGATAGATTGCACCATATGGTCCTCCTAACTCTAGTCATCATACTCAGGTCCTACATCCTCCTGGTGAGATAAATGCAAACCAGATTGACCACTATGGCCACCTTGACTAATTGGTGTCTGGTAACAGAAAACCTTGATAACACTGCATGTGACAGCCTAGAAAGCTAGGCTAGTACTTGAACAATCTATACCTCTACGTAAGAGCCGTAGGACGTCCCCGTTGACGATAGGTTAAGGTGCTTCAGTAGGGGCTTAAAGAGTGGTAACCGACTTCCCTAGAATACAGCCTGTATCAGGCTGTATGCCCATCATATCAGAGGGTCTATATAATTCATAGGTGCAGAGCACGAAGACACCCAACCTGCATGAAAACCATAACATTAAACTGCTGGATAGTTTAAAACAAACGAAAATATTGATCAAAATAAAGGGAAAATAACAACATCCAAACGTTTAGATTTGACGACCAAATTATGCAAGAGTAAGGTTTTTGAAATCCAATATGGGTTTGTTTGTAATCATACCCACAGGCATACCGCAAAATAAACTCATATCATGCTGCCAACTCTATACAGTTCATGCCTGAAGTGACCAAGTGTAGTATAATCACTGATTCGGTCGCCATTTGCATTACCTGCACTGTCGTACGACACGCTACATCACTCCATACTCGAGTTAACGAATGCCTCACTATTCACTATTGTGGTATGCCTGTGCACAGTGATGTAACATACATCATACGTCAATAAAACTGGAATTTCGAGTTGTTGTTTATCTTAAATTTCCAAAACAGCACACGTGTGTATTAGGTTGGTGCTGCCATCTAGTGTTTCCACTGTCAGTCACTTGCGTTCGTTTTATGCAACAGTAAACCAAATGTTGTTTGACTATTAGACTCCAGGTTGTTTGACATTGCGAGTGACCTACTAGTATTTGCTTAAAATGCGCACACAACGGATCATTTCTCCTGAATCTCTCTTCTCGTATTTGATTTTTAACCACTCCAAATTATTTGATGCAGTAGATTTTAATGTTTAGAAAATTAGAATGATGTTATATGTGACCCAAAATAAACTTAGGTTCGGCCATACAATAATAGGGCTTGGAAAAGAAATATTATTTCATTTATCTACGGTTCTTATACAGTTGTAATTAATTTCGACCAACAGTTCTCTTTTGAATATTTTTACAATTGCTCTGATCACAAGGTTATAAGCAGGTCAGTGTTCAGGCTCACTGGCATGAATGTGTTGAAAAAACGCGCCCTGGCTTACAAGTGGAATGTCTGCGGTCGAGACGGCTGGACTTCGTCTGCGGCCAATTGAAAAGAGATCGTGGCCCCCCGTGTACTGAAGCACCTTAAGTGCCCCCTCTCAAGTGTTAGGCGATACGGCCTCTACCCCGCTCTAGCTGCTCCCCCAGGTTCCCAGGCGGATTGGGAGTACACACGGAGGCATGACACTGTTGGTCCGCAACAGCCACCTCCAGGAGTAAACACTGAGTGCGGAAACCCCATGCTCTTAAAGGGCTTTAAACTAGGACTGACTGTCAGTACGTTAAGCGGTTTAAGTGATCGCGGAGCGGTTAAGAGTTTACATACAGTGATCGAACTTGCTGAAACCAGCCAGGTCGCAGTTGGACACATTCTCAGGGTACACGAGTACCCTACAGTCTACACCACATGCGGTTTTCATATTTTCACGTGGAGGACTACTCGTATACCTTACTCGTATACCTTCAACTGAGCTGCCAAAGGTAGAGACGGATACCTACCTGCTGATAGTTAACACAAGGACTCCTACCCTTTTCCTATATGTAGAGATCGTGTGTGGAAAGTTACCCTGAACGACAACCTGGCTTTTACTACAGGAATATTGCGTACCAGTCCGCTGTGCGGTAAGTGTTAACATTGAACACCCTTATCAAACAGTAACTAGTTCAGATACATCACAGGAACGTCTGACTCTGGAACATTTAACTTCAGACTCCGGGGGAAATGGGGCCAGCAATTAGCCGACATCAGCGGCGAGTGTCGGTAACTCTAATTTAAAGCAAGATTATGTTTAACCTTTAAATGCTGACTGAGTGCTCTGCTGACAGCTCGTTAAGTTGTATGACATCGAGTAGCATATAGAAAGAGAACCCGACCCACGTTTTCCTTTAACCCGTTGTCAACACATATAGACTAATAGCACTGCCAAACGAATGACAAAACTGCAGTCTCATATGCAAAAGTGGGAAAGTAAACCTCTTCGTTTCATGATCCATTGCCTGCATGGGTCTATGGCTCATACTAGGAATGGGTATTATCATACCTTGCAGTGGAAATTAGTTCCTGGTATTGTCTATAAACCTGACCATTAACGAACGAATCAATATATCCAACCTTGAAGGTGAGGTATATACTAAGACATGAGCTAGGTGATTTCTCCCTGACAAACGAGGCTATCTCAATTTAATTCCACCATGGACCCTCCACACTTGTCTCCACATTGGTCTCACTGGTCTCGACACTGGCCAGTCGCAGGTTATGGCCAGTCTCAGATCTCTTCGGAAAGACACCATTGTAGATAGGTTGGCAAGCTCCAGAGGCTTTAGATATTGAAACATGGAAACCATAACTAAGTGGCCATACCCAAACATCTACATAAGTCTCTATTCATACCTGTTGCAATTTCGTCAAGACTAGTTTATCCACGGGCCGAGCATTTTCATTTATCTTTATATCAACCAAGATTAATATGTCTACCCTCTTTGAGTACTTTATCGGTAGGAAAAAGATGTATCACTCTAAGATTGGTGCCAACCTATTGCGCAATCTATGTCGACTCAGCCAAACAACCATGATGTAAATTATAGAGATCAAAAGCGACTATTTGGGATTTTATGAACTTGGGGCTAATCTACTACATTTTCACATTGAATAGCACAATAATAGGAGTATATTACAAAATTGGATTCGATGAATCTATAGACTAAGGGGTAGCCTTTGGGTGACCCTTAATTTGTCTTGCCTATCAGTGAACTAGGCCCAATTGTTATGTGTACCTTATGTTGCAAGATAATTAAGTTACAAGATCTGATTCAAGAATAAGATAAACTTTTATTCTATTCAATACTGTTATCGCCAGAGATATACTAGTGGTTTCTAGTTCTAGATATCAACGATACGAGAATCTGGTAGCTCACATCTCTTGCAGAAAGAACGTGTTTCGTGGTGCAGTCCCTACATGTGATCTGGAGGCATTGTGTGTGATTTCTGAACGTGACACCACGGGTCAAGACAACTGTGATCATCTTAAGAGCGTCCTCGCTGCTCAGGGTTCTCGAGTTTCCCAGCATTTCTAGGGAGTCTGAGGGCCAAGAGAGCGTGGAGCTTTATTGAGTTTCCATCATCATCCCCAAGCAGCTGCATACTGAACAGCTTCTTCAGCCGCCTTGCCATTCTCTCTCTCTCTCTCTCTCTCTCTCTCTCTCTCTCTCTCTCTCTCTCTCTCTCTCTCTCTCTCTCTATATATATATATATAAATATATATATATATATATATATATATATATATATATATATATATATATATATATATATATATATATATATATATATATATATATATATATATATTTATATATTTAACGAAATATGAAAAACATCAACATGTGCCCAACCGATATCAAGTACTGACCATTTATGATATACCGCTTTACTACTAGTAGTCACATTTGGTTCTAGCCTACAGTTGGAAGATACTTTATGTAGGAATGGAGATCAATTTTGGGGAGTTTCTTCTCGCTATGAGTTCTTTGATGTATTATGTGAGAATACAATACCATAAAACCATTTGAAGGGATGATTGTTCTTTTCTCTTCAGAGCTTCAGATCTATTGTTTAGTCCAGTCAAGGCACCATTGTCTGACCACTTCGTGTGGATGAGTGATACTGTAGAAGGGGGGGGGGGGGGGGGGTCGTGGCATGTCTTGGTAGATCCCACCCCCTCCCGCGAGATTTCCTCCCCTGTACAACTAAACATACCCCTCAATTACCCTATAATTCCTCATTCCCGACAGCACCTGTCTGTGGTCATTTACCCACTATTTCCTACAACAAATCCTAGTTTCGTGGTTTATTTGTATACATCATGGCCACTCAATCGGTATATTTTGTTTGCGGCCAATGTTTTGACGTATGATGGGTGACGAGGACTTCCTCGCCGCGCTATTTCTGTCCATCTTACATTGAACAGTCAAGAAGTCGAGAGTGGCTGTTGCGAGCTAAATATCTCCGCCTTCAAGTAGTTCCTTGTCGGCGAAATTAACTGCGGTTTTTAGTTGACCCATAACATTCTACGTAGGCTACTTATTTATAGTCAATTTCGCACAGCGTCGTGGCACAACACGAGATGAGACGAGCATGTGTTGGTCCAAGGCGTTGCCACTATCTGCTAGCTTTCTCTCACCACTCCCCAGGTTCAAATCCGCACCAGGGCATACGAGAAAGTTGACAGTGACTAGGGGTTAGGCGGTGGTTTTTGCCAGGTACTCTGGTTTCCTCTCATAACTGGCTAGTCAGGACTTAGCCACACCATGGGAGAAAAAGTGACGATAATCGAAATTCCAAATTGTTAGACCTATTTGCATCTTCGATGCACACACGGTCTGAAACTGACCTATCAAAATAGGGTAATAGTAACTAGAAGAGGAACTATTGAATTCAACAAAAACCGTGCCTGTCGTTTCAATATTTTTCAAAACATTGCTTTGAAACTGTTTTTAAGGTATTTTTCAATAATTTCCGGCGTGTACACTCCAGATGTAAATGTACCAATTACATTCTATGGTTGATATTATGTTAGACCTTCTGCATCCGGACTACTCCTTTATTACAAGCTTAGATCACCGAGTGAATACTTTCGAAAATAAGTATATCTGTTGAAAAACATTCTGAGTTTAGAGACACAACTCAATAGTAATTCCCCTATCAGTCCCCGCACTTATTCAGGATGTATTCAGCCAAGTCTGTCTGACCACAAGAGCGTCATAAGTATGAAAATGTTTTTAGTAGGAAGTCTGTACTCGGTGGCCTATGTGGGGAGTAAACATGACAGATGGGAGGCGGGCGGCCAAGTGACTACACAACTCTGGACCGTCAGGGGGTGAAAAGACGACGGAGCGTATGAATCTCACAACACGCGCCCCTTTCTATTCTCTCCTCATACAGCAAGGTGCTCTAATCAGCCATTAACTCGCATAACAATCACTTTATTGCACCGCCACTTTTTGATGGAGAGCAGCGGCAATTTTAGACTTGATTTAAACCCCCTATTTAGTGATTGAGATTGCGGGTTTAAATTAGGCGCTCAACAGGTGGACATTTAAACTGTTATAGCATTAAATCTCAGATGCCATCTGCCTCGTTTTATAGCGTTATTTATTCGTGTATTGTAATACGACATCTCTTACCCGTAGGTACACATAGCCAAGTGCCCGCACCTGTCACAATAGATTGGGCTCCTAGCACCTAAAAATCTACCATACCTTTTTGAGATGACTGATCGGAATTTGGTGTAGTACCAGATAGGACAGATAGATGGCCATTTACTCATGCAGGATCCTCTATTCTCCTGGAGGGGTAGATGCAAACTAAATTGGCCACTATGGCCACCTTCACTATTTGGTGGCTGGTAATAGGAAAACACGACAGGAAAATACATAACATATGACAGCCTAGAAATCTAGGCTACAGTCAGAGGGACCAGGGCAGTTTCTTTTTAACCCACTTGCACCTACAGTATGCACGTGGTCTGACAATGTTGACCCTTATGCTGTTGGTGGCTAATTTGGCCAATTTGAAATGATGGAAAACCCTAAAATATGACTGAATCCCTGGCACGTGGGTACTCATCGGAGAGTAGTCAACAAGCGCTATCCAATGAATACCAACATGACATGGTTTAGATTTTTTTCAAAAATCTTTGTGTCCTTGTGCTTTGGGCGAAAGTAGCCTCAGCATTTGAAGGGTTAAAATATGTAACTCCTCAGATATTAATCTACTTGAAGATATTTGAAGAGGGATTGTTAGACTCATCAGAAACAACAACTTTCAGTCAAATATTTCTCTTTAATTTCACTTTGGTTTGAGGATATTCCCATGGGTGTTAGACCATGCTTGCGTGCGCTCCTGGAAGGAATGGCTTAAAGCCTTGTTTAGAAAAGCCTTTTAGGGTTTGCACATCTACAGACAACATGTGTAATTTCAAAAAGTTAACTTAAAATATATGAATGAAAGTGTGACCAATTTAATGTAGCTTGAAATTTGCCATGCCATTTCCCATAGATGTATCTGACAATAGAATAAATTTGCATATTCTTCAGACTATCCGGGCACTTGGCGATGAAAGGGTCATCTTCATGAATATATGTATGAGGTACCGAGAAACCGAGACACAAGCAGCAAATTTGTTAAGGTTATTTGGTTGTGCCCACAAACATGTCGTAGTCTTACGTGGAGGTCCATAGCGTACCAAACCTACTTGCATACCCTGATATAGGGTTTCTTTAGGGTCTGACTCAATATTCTTAGAGGGATAGTCTCATTTTGGTGGTGTGGAGTATACTAGAGAAAGGTATGTGTGAATTCGCTCTGTGCGACTTGTTCTCCCTTTATATAATTGAGAATATGAGCTCTGTTTCAAATCACTATGCATATAATACCAGTTATTTTCTTTCCCCGAAAATCTTATATCTCTGTAAAGAAATTCTTTATCTATTCCTCGTGGAAAGCTCTTTCAGGTAAAACTTATTTCGTATAGGCTTGAATTTAAATTAAAAGTAGGTAGAGGAAAAAAGCTGAGCCAAAAAGAAAATAATTTAAAATTACCAGTGATTTGACATTTTGAAGTAGTGGACCTAAGAGCTATCATGAACTTCATCGACGCCACATATTAACTGATCGCCTAGAAACTGCCCTCTTTGGCCGGTACGCCTGTTGCTGTCCGTTGAAGTCCAAAAGAGCGTTAAGCGAGGGATGTCACGTTGACATAACTTGAGCTAACGGTGACAGGAGTTAAATGGCAGACTGATGGAAAGACATGTTGTAATGCTGTAACCGTTCCATTGCTAGGGCTCTCGCCTCCTCAAGTACTATCTTTCTTGGTTGATAGAATGGCTTGGCTTACTTGTGCACTTCAGTACTTCACGGTTTGTAACCAGCAGCCAAGACACACTTGACTCGTTTTAACTTCTCTACCCTTTCTTGAACCTAGCTAGAACTCAGAATGTCATTTATATTCAAATTTCTTAAGTTTTTCTCTTATCAGATAGCAGGTATTCAAGGAAGTTAGGTTAGTTACCACTTACCTTACCAGGAGAAGTTAGTATAGTGGGCACTCAATGATATTGAGACAGGACATACGCTGGTGTTACCTGTGGGCCATTGATTGTACTAGACTTTGTTGGTCAACTCAGAAGGGAAAGTTTCAGACGTTCAAAGAAGGAACCAATGCAACTGTTTTAGTGACCAACATACTTTAAAGAGAAACAATCATTGAGTCAGCAAGTTAGAACTCACTTGTGGATTTGATAGAAATATATGTCATTGTTTTAATGCAGAACAGTACTACAATAATCCTTTAAATTCAGATAACGTCTTTGGATATCCCTAAAGGTGCACTGTGATGCACTATGCATCAATACAGTATGTATGTACACATACGTACTGTGTGGCCATGTGGGCAGTGCATGTCCTTATGAAAACGTTGTTGGAGTTTGATACCCCCCCCCCCCCAAAAAAAAAGTGAAGAAACATAAGTAATACTAGTATATATTCCTTACAAAAACAGTTTGGACTTCTTGTGCGACTTTCGTTATTGTTTCTATTGAATTGACATGGAATGGACGCCATTGCTAATACCTACTGTAAGGATATCACACCCACGACCCGCTGATATAATCGTATTCCCCATGTCAGAGTTGAGCTACCCTGATTAATTATGTATGGAGGGAAGTCGAGCGAATAACCGAATAGTGGGGTGCAAATAGAATTTTGTAATTTGTTCTGTGTGGCTTAGAAACTGACATGCCGGAATTCCACTCGGTTGATCTGAACACTCAATTGAAAATGTCCAGATAGGTCTTCACTTAATTAACACCCCATCCACCCAACCTCTTGTGAAGTAACCTGTCAAGACACGGATGTTATATCACTGGTCACTGGTCAGACAACTGGAGGTCCATCCCCCTCCATGTATGATTGTCGAAGCATGTTGCTGTATATCTCCTATGATAAATTCTCCGACTGACCAATAGCCAACATATGAATTTATGTATGTATGTATGTATGTACGTACGTACGTACGTACGAATGTATGGTTGTATGTATGCATGTTTTTTATGTATGCATGTACGTATGTGAGTTTGTGTGTGTAATTCAGGTGTTTTAAGTTTAAAACTCTTTGAGCCCCCGCGTCAGTTGACCATAAGCAGACTGTCTGGACAAGCGACTTGTGCTCATGCCTACCTCCTACATACGGAATTCGATTCGATGGTAGTCGAAGGTTAGGAAAATAACGCATGTATATACACTTAATTGCGTTATTTACCGAAGTGTAGGGTGCAGATAGGATTCGTGTTGTTTTGAAGATTTGACATGTAGGACGACCACAGGGATGAGCAAACAACTATCCCTCATCTCTGACCAGTGGCCAGTTGTCTGTAACGTATCTGCTGTCAGCCTCTTTATCCCGTGGTGCCATTCGCTGCGAGAGGTCGGGGGGTTCGCACCCTCTCTTTTAGGCATGTGGGAAAGTTGCCAGTGACAAGCGCCAGTGCTAGGGTAATGTGGTTGTTTTTCCAAACTGCTCCAATTAATTCATAATATATATATATATATATATATATATATATATATATATATATATATATATATATATATATATATATCTATATATATATATATATATATATATATATATATATATATATATATATATATATATATATATATATATATATATATATATATATATATATATATATATATATATATATATATATACTAGTATATATATATATATATATATATATATATATATATATATATATATATATATATATATATATATACTATATATATATATATATATATATATATATATATATATATATATATATATATATATATATATATATATATATATATATATATATATATATATATATATATATATATATATATATATATATATATATATTGGCACCACTCAAACCCTCTGTAAGGGTCGTGTTATACTGTCAATCATGCGGGCAACACATGGCACACTTATAAATGCCACCAATTTAGCTTGGGGTTACACGACACTGCAACGGATATCGACTTCTGGTCTTACTCTTGGTGGAATTACCACAGAAATCCATCACATACTTGCGAATCGACAAGTTCAAGCTAAGTGACTTACTAGATGGCCTCCGAACTGCTATGCGAATTAGGGTCTGATGTAGTCTGGGCTCCTAGTCCCGAAAAGATAACATTCCCCTATTCTGAGTTGGCCATCCAATGTGGTGTAGTATGGTCCTCCTACCACTAGTGCATTTAGCCTTCTATCTATCTGGTGAAATAAATGTGGATAATTTGGCTGACCACCTTGGCCACATAGTGCCTGTTAATAGAAATAATTGAAAACAGGAAAACAGCATATGATAGCCTAGTATATAGGCTAGGGCTGGTGCTGGGTTGCCTCTGGGATAGATGTCCTTATCGGATCTTTTAACTTGCCACTACACAATATTAAAAAAGGAACAGTTAATGACCACTCTTGGCGTCATCTACGATCAGACACAAATTACCATGTATGCATTATTGCATTACAGGTAGAGACCAGAACAAAGAAAAGTATTATCTAGCTGAAATGGACTAGGAGTTTAATTGTATAGTATTCCCGAAGAGCTGCAGAGCCATTGTCCCAAAATCTTGCAACACCTTGGGGAGTGCCAGCTGAGTGTCTTTAGATGTCTCAGGTAGTTCCCATAACCACCCATAGATGGCGATAATTGTTGGTCCTTTTTCGCATTTGCCTATTTGTTCCTGTAACCACCCATAGGTGGCGCTAGGATTTTCGCCTCTTCATATCTGCCTATGTGTGTCCGTACTGAATTGCCAAGCTAAGGTCTGTTTTAAATACACTTCACTGGCATACAAATATCTTACCTCCTCAGACTTCAGACAGTTAAGACATTTCTTTTGTTCTATTCATATACATGACCAAATGCCACTGCTGCCGTGAGATGGCCAACTTTTGAACTATTTCGATATTTAGTGACATATGTTTTTAGTCCAGGTTAGCTGAACATATGGCTAGAGCTTTTAATCCAGAATCCGAAACCACTTGAAGTGGAGTACGAATGTCACTCATAATTTTCAAGTGGGGACGCCATCTGGCGGCGCAATGGTAAACGATTCACTTAAAGCCAGGTATGGAAGAATTCACGTCATGTATAGTCTAGTATCTAGACTAATCAGGCTAACGTGGCAAGTGATCGCTTTTTTTACAGGAAATGAAGAATTATTTATGGTCAGGGTTTTATAATAATGATAAATGTTGTTTTCGTCCATGTTTTCAGCAGTTTACAGTATTATCATAATCGCAGGCCGATTACTGTCGGTAATTGTTTTGCACTCAACGACATAATACAAATAGCTGTTTTGTCACATAATGCGCAGCACATACCTCTTTCGTCTGATAAAATATTACTCGTAGGCTACGAGTAATATTTTATCAGAATATATGTATATATGTATCGCTACTAGCGATACATATATACGATATAATAGTCTGTGCATCTATGATTTTTCGTCTGTTTATATTGTTCCTATTTTAAAGTTCTTTCTTTTGTCCAAGTTTGTTTGAGTCCGATTTATGTATTTATCTCGTTCATATATGTGAACTCTTTTGTATTGGTTTGTTTTGATTTATTCTGTGTAGTAAGTTATTTTCTATCGTATGATGTTGATAAAGTACTCCCATAAATACTGGCTTTAGGTGACGGGGGAGGGTCCATCTTGTTTGCAGTTTACGGATTCACTAGAACCAGTATCTATCAATTGGGATTTAAAAATATTTATTATTAAAGTGTTTCACTAGAACCAGTATCTATCAATTGGGATTTAAAAATATTTATTATTAAAGTGTTTCAAATATAAAATCAAACATTCAGTATTGCTAGTACCTCGTTACCCTAGGCGAAAAAAGACAAACATCCATTCAAAATCAATCCTCAAAACTTCTTATTAGCTTTTTGTATCCCAATGCTTGTTAGCCCCTTCCAGAAGAGTGTCCTGGTGCACCCTATCATATATACAAGTAGCTCAATATCAAATTGATATACTTATAACTCTCGAATTAAAAGCAAGAGGTATGTCCAGCATCCCCTGGGGAAATAGTGTACATGTTTTGCACTAAAGAACGAACTGTTCATGAAGTATACGATATACGACATTCATCATACCAGGAACTTTAGAATAGAGGGACCGGCAAGAAAGCTGAAATAGGTGCCATCTCTAGAACTGGATGGCACTTGCAGCACAGCTGATAACAGTCTTGCAGCATATAATAGACTGACTTGCCAGTGCTTATATCAATTAAAAACCGGCTGCACAGGCTAGACTCGCCTGCCAGTGGATTGCAGCCGCATGCATGGTCACTGCTTCTATTACTTTTCCCATTTATGACCAAAAAATCAACTGTACAGTAAACAAGTCACTTTTCCATATGACTCCTTCATGTCACTCCTTGTCTCAAATACCTTGAATTTGAAGGATTGATTTCAGTGATAAGTCTGGGAGAAGGTTTTGTGAATCATCTGAACGGCAGTAGAATTTAAATGCACTGTGTCTCCTAAAGAGGTACTGTGTCTATAGGTACATCAATCTAGGTCAGAGGCCAAGGGAAGTTGATTTAATTGCAATTTGATGAAGATAAGCATAGCTGCCATTAAGCACATTTCAGCAGTTATGCTCTAATCATGGTGTTTTTATAATGATCCCATCGTCATATTGTGTTATTTAATACTAGATTGACTAGATGGCCTCTTACAAGCAATGTTTTCCCAATGGAACTTTCTAAACATACATTCCAGCGTATTTCTGACTATATGTATGTGACAAATAGTTATTATAAGATATGAATAATTATATGTGGACTTCCAGTTGGAACTGGTTGACTTCAAGACTAAGGAGTATCATCATTTCCATGAATGATCTAGGTCAATGAAACCCCAGGTGATTCAAATTGCAATTGTTACTTCCTGTAGCTACATACACTGTCAATCCTCACCTGCACATACATGTACATGAGGATTTTGGAGCATACTCTGAACTCAAGGAGACCAAATGTTATGCTCATTTAAAAGGCTTTTGGGGTCAGTGAGCGAGTTGTTTATCACATTATCAGATTATACTGTATTAAGTATTGTGGGTTTGGTATTTTTCAATATCTCTTTAATTTAAACACCTCTGTAGGCTTTAAGTTTTCAAGAAGCCTGCCTTAAGCTACATGTACTCTCTTATTGTCAAATGTATAGCAGACCTCCTTAGGGGAACATTTTCTAAACCAAGTGAATGCAAGGGGATCAAACACCAGGGTTCTTTCCTCACATTTTTTCTATACTGAATAACTGATGGATTTGTGCATCAGTCTTTGCTCCAGGACTTAAATACTAGGACACCCCATGTTTGCCTTCGTTAATCAGTAACTTATAATCAGATGAACCCTTTATTAGATGATCTCCTGTGTAAAGTGAACATATTTTCTTGTATGCAAGGTATTTAAACAAAGCACTGTTCACCTTATGTATATATATGTGCTATGGACTGAATAAAAGATAAGTTATGACAATTTGACAAAGGGTGACGTTCATCCACAACTAGAAAAGTAATAAGTAATTGTAATATATTACATTTCAAAAGTAATTGTAATTGTAATAGTGATTTTCAAAAGTAATTGTAATAGGGCCAATAGAAGGTAATTGTAATTGTAATATATTACTTTCAAAAGTAATTGACCCCATGTCTGTATGGAATAGCAATTCATGTATTCAGTGATATTATAGTTAATAGCAATAAGGATTGTCATTGTCCCCCTTTTCTTCCCTGTAAACACATGGATTCACCCTGCATTGTAAATGGTTAAGTAGTTTTACATGTAGTTTAAATGGTTTTAGCTGATTTGTCTTTTCCCCAAAACTAAAATAACATTACCTCCTTCCTTTACAGTTAGAAGCAAGTGTGTCTGCATCTAATATATACAACATGGCTTTTACTAAATATACCCTCAAATTAAAATATTCCTACAGAAGTATGGTTGGCTAGTTGGGGTATGAAACATACTTCAAAACCATGGTTACCAAGCCTACTGTACATTCAAAATACTCTCAATGCCCTTCAATGAAAGGGAAAGGAGAAATTGGCCATAGTTGTCAATGTATAACAAAGAGTCAGCTATCAAAATGGCCGCCACTCAAGCAGTCCTATCTGTTACACACTTCATTTTAAAAAAAATCAGAATCAACTAAATATTCTTAAGTCATGCACAAAAAACCCTTTAAAATTAGGATTACTAGGTCTGCTATCCTCTTACATTTTTTTGAAAGCAATTATACAACAAACGAAGGAGTATTTGAACGAAGTTTACAAGGGGTTTGAATAAAGCTTCCATTAAAAAAAATGGCTGACTTTCCACAAACCCACCTGCATCCCTGATTTGAAAAATTCCTATAAAATACTTAGCATGATTTGTTTGCTTTTTAAACCTTTCCATCTACTAAACCATAATGCCAACTTTTCAATTTATGAAGTTTTACATCATTATAAAAGGAAACACATTAGGAAAATGACTGACCATTTTAGATATTTTCATTCAAGCTGCTTGAATGTAGGTAGTGTATAATATAGCTATCTGGGGCAGAAGTAACCAAGTTGTTTTTTCTTTTCTGTACAGTTATTTTTCTTTCAGGAAAATAAGATAAATTATGTACTTAGCTAATAGATTGCTTTTATGGCTCCTGTGCTCCAAAAAATGTATAAATAATCCGTTTTTAGGAAACAGCTTGACAGAGCTTGTACAAGCATGTCTGTTCTCCACTGGCTTTGTTCACATACTGTTTGTTTGCTGCGAGATTGCAATTACTCAGAATGCATTGACCAATGGTTTGATAGATCTCACCATAGGGCTCTATCTGAGTGACAACTCCCTGTAGTCTAAACTCCCTGATCATACCTAATACTTTCTTTTGAAATAGATGGGTTAATCATTCTCATCTCATTCGAACTTAAGATGCCATGGTATTCACTCATGACGTAAGTTTGATTTAGAACAGTAATATGTATACCCTAGCATACAATATGGTCGTTTGTGCTTTAGTCCACGTCTTGAGGACTTCCTAAAAGAAGTCGTGGCAGGTGAGTCATCATCTCGCCCTCATCCCCCAGCCATACCTGTCCTGACACCTGCATTCCTGGCTGTCTGTATCTGTGTGTCTGTTGCAGGAGGGGAATGTGTCAATTTCCATGCCAAGCCTCATCGTCAGCTTGTCTCGGCACGCTTCACAGAAAATGTACTAAACGACCACTTTAGTTGGTGTACGGTGAAACATGGTTCGTAGAAAATGTTAGGCTATGGTAAAGTACGTTTTTCTGTTCTTGTCTCTATCTTCACTGTATGGTTAGGTGCAAGTTTCATAGGCTAACCATAGATGGCGCCAAGGGCTAGAACCCAAACTAGCAAAGCTTGGAAGTTAGTGTGATATGTTAACGTCATACAAATGTCGTCGGTGATCCCTTGTGGATAGATGGCGACGTGTCATCATGAAATGTTAGAGTGGGTATTGGGGAACGTATTTACTGTATTTACAATCCCCTCTTGTGGCATTTTAATGAATCAGAGAGCCAACAGTAGTCCGCACGTATATATCAGAATAGGTTTATATACAATATGTTAGACTGGGCTCCTAATCACTAATCTATACCATTCCCTTCGGCCACTCGGGTAACCTGGACTACCCGGTATTTGTCTGGTAACAGAAAAACTTAAAGGCATGAAATGCACATTACAGCATAGAAATCTAGACTAGAAATATGATCAAACACAGAAGAGCCTAGTAGCTAGGCTAGGGTGGAATGAAATGCCTTGGTGTTTCAGCCAAGGTCTCGTATTGCCAGCAATGCCAGTATCCATAATTCATCACTACTATCAGGAAACACACATAGGAGTTTCCCAGGGTATTTCTGGTGCGGCTAATGTTGTAGAGATCGTGTTTCAGCACAGATTTATGCATCAAAACACCTTACTTGAAGGCGTTAGATAGAAGCGAAATTCAAAACCGAACAAAAGTGTGCACCTCTTGAATGTCAGGTGACAAATTACTTGGTATTTGGATTTCTATTTTTGGAAATAGTTGTGTTTACATTCACGTATTTCCACTCTGTTTGAACTACATAAAATGATTGAAACTATATTGTCATGGGAATCATTCGAGATTGATTTAGTGTTTGAATAACTATTTTAGGTTGACATTTTTTGCATTTCGAGAAGCTTCATTTTACTGTGATTGTCAGTTTAAATATTTGAATATTCGCCTTTCCAACATTTACCATGTATTCAGTCGGTGATGAGTTTCTGACTTGTTATCAATCCGAGTATATCTAGATTACGTCATCTGTCACCCAGACTTTCTAAGGTTTCTGTTGATAGGCATCGGGTGTAACCAAAGACACGAAGACATGGCTTCAGGTCTCTTATGTTACGTATTTCTACTAAAGGCAAAAAAAGTGTTTAAAAACCTTGCAGTGTCAGGCGCTTTTCTCACTCTGGGTGTTAGGAGCTTGGTAAGAAGTGCAGAACTTATAATGAAAGTTACCACCAGAGTTATGGATATCTCTATCTCCACATCTTTTTTACCATTTACTAGAATAATTCCAAAAGAACTTATAGCAACATATGGTTTCTCAACATATGGCTTTTGCTCTTTGAAATTTCGAGTGCTGTTCAAAAAAAGCTAGACATGATCAATTATATTTTTAATAGAGAAAGATCCTCTCTGCCAGAAAAAGTAGAATGTGTCGAAACAATAGTTATGGCCCCGTATAGTTCAATCAGAAAGAAAAAAAATCGACGAGGTTAAATAGCACGGAACCAAAGACAATATCATAGAATTAGGGCCTCTGTAGCCGTGTTCTATTTATAGAATATGTTGGAATATACTGACTTAGGTCTGTTGGCCGCATCTGGTGTGATGTACATTACTAATACCACTCTGCCAGGGCGACGATACCGTCTTCCGGTTGGATTGCTACACGACTAGTATCTCTGCAAGCGACTGCACGATCACTAATGCATGTTTTCTTACGTTCTATCCTGTTTCATTGTACGATTTCAAAAAGTATACCAAATATGAAGCTTCCGTGCATTATTCGCCATTCAGTTATTTATAATTGCGCAAACTACGATATATATGACATTTCGGGCGTAATGCCATAGTACTATTTGCGATAGCTCATGAGAATATGCGGTGAAAAGTCCTGCATTGACCAATCAGCCAGTCGGCCGTCCAGCGCTCTCGCAACAAACAGGCCACTGCGAGGTTGACGTCATTGTTGATTGTAATTTTGACCACGCGCGTCGCGTGCATCACACGTTTTGACCAATGGGATATATTCAATGACGTCACTTTTCAAAATATTCCGCGAAATAGTCCCGACGTAGTGGCAGAGATACTATGCGTAGCGGGATCTCTGGGTAGGAGAATGTACTAATACTACTTCTCTATGGTCTCAACTGCGTCATAATAAGCTGTATTGTCTTAACCCAAGATTGTATCGAATTTGTTCAATATTCTGTCGTGAACACTCAAAGGAGGGTATTTGGTGAAACACCTGATCTCAACCACTACAATCTGTGTACCATGGCTTCACGATATTGCATATGTAATATTGTATATGTAAATGTTAAATCAGGGAACACCCTCGTACTGACATCTACAGGGATATGCGAACTGTATCCCAGTCCATATCAAGAGAATACGTGTACTTAAACGTGAGAAATTTAGAGAATTCCAAGAGTATGCCCACTCTCATTTCTCAAATAATAACTGGTGTGATCTTGACACAATGCTTTTATTCAGACATACATACTTTAAATTTTGCAACATCCTGTATTTTGATCTTTAAGGTCAGTAGTATAGTAGCCCCCCCCCCCCCACCCTGACCTTTGCATATGTCAACCCAGTAATGCTCACAGCAGCCAAAACAGCATGCCAATTTTGATGAATTCTTTCAAACGAAAGAATAGCTGTGGAAATATTTGAAGGAGAAATGTTAATCAGAACATTATCAACAACTCTCCTTCAAATATTTTGTAAAATCATACTTAATTTCCATGATATTGTCAAAAGTATCGAAAATCCGGACGGCAACATCAAGAGTAACTAGCAGTGATGGGTTGGGGGCTCGGGGGCTGGACCATTTGAAGTCTCCAGTTGCCCCTTCCTCGCGTCTGGCCTGTGTCACAATTAGTTCGACCAGTAATTCCTCTGGCAGTTGGCCGTGGCCTGTTCAATATCAGTCAGCGTTAAGTGTCACTCACACATGACTTAACCTCTTCTTCAATGGGGATCGGATTTTCGGAGCGCTGTAAATCGGAAATCTAGACTACTACTGTGCGACCTGCTGCTTTGTTAGTTTAATACAGACAAGCACTATGCTACTTTTTTTCCTGATTTAAAATCGGTTTTAAACGTATCGATTTCCATTTAGTTTATCGATTATCGGTCTTTTTTCAACACAGACCCACTTTGTACTTAGTCACCGGCAATGGTTTCATTTCTATCCTACATGTATATCCTAAAGATTGTCAGTAGATGCATGAACAAAGAAACGGATAGTTCTCTGGTGGAGTTAGAAATCGCTGGAAAAAAGATAGAAAGCAAACTTTTATGACATGGGGCGATTTTGCGGGAAGTTATGTGAACTTATCTAAGATATCGTGTAGGCCATTAGATGTCACCATTAGGTACTCCTATCTAACTGCCATACTCTGACATACACGTTGGCGCCACCAAGTGAGGAACACTTGAACAAACCTGATCCAGGAGGCACTTGCTGCATGATCATGGTACACAGTGATAACAAGAAATTTATAGCTAAACAGCCAAGGATTAAGACTAAATGAAGTTTCTTCATTGCTTGAACTTAAGCGGCTGAAAACCTTAAATGCCTCTGCTTATCTGCTGGAAACAGCCGAACCAGCTTCCGTTATTTCCATCTACTCCCAGTCTCGCCTAATTTGTTGAGAGGTGGAGATGGGAAATTTTCCAACCCTCCTATGTAGGTCTTGTCTGGTTCACTGATTGAGTTGCAATGCCGCTATTGGGTGGGGAACATTATAGATTATGAGGCTATTAATATGCTATGTAGCCCACCTTACCGTAGTTATGCAGTTAAACGGGCCGCAACCTGCACAACATGCGTTGAGTGTAATATAGGTGTGTTTTTTCCTTTGTTTTTTTGTTTCAAAATCCTAAGCAGACTATCGCTCCAATGCGCGTGCCAGTAATGTATCTTTCTGATACGAGTCTGTTATGGCCAATTTCGTTTTCCACTAACTTGTTAATTTTTTTTGTCTAACTGTGTGATTTATTCATGTTAAGCCCATAGCGTGGTGGGTAGTACCCACTCTCTTTTTTGTGAGAAGTTTGTATTTGTTTTCTCTCTCTTGATAATCTCGTTTACTACAGTATCACTATTATTATTACTATGATTATTTGTATTGTATTTTTTGCTCATGCATAGTCAATAAATATACATACATAGACCTATAGATGGCAGCACATTCATATGGGTTGTGTCTTATAGTGTTGCTCTCGTGACTGCCACTTGGGGATACTAAAGCTGCACTGAAGTCAGCGCAGGGTATATCGGTGAGATTTAAGGTATACCACTGGCACAGGCATTTAATACACACCTGTAGTTAGTCTATCTTTGGCATAGCCTGCCCTTATGAATCGAAACATAGGGGACAGAGTAGTTAGACTGTAGATGATCTACAGTCTAACTACACTGTCCCCTATGAGATGTAGAAATGTCTGCCCTTATGAATAGGTGGCACTGAGGTGTGCTAGAATGAACATTATTATTATCATTATTAAAGGTAAAGGTAAAGGTATTCGGTTTATAGTCTTGTATCCACCGAAGTGCTCACACGACCTTCCTCCCCTAGCAAGCCTGTACACACGGAAACCATTTCAATCCCCCAGGGGATGTTCCAGAGCAGTTGGCAGCATATAGCGCACAAGCTCTAAGCACTGCCTTACTAATGCTAGGTACCCATTTTTGCAGCTGGGTAGACTGAGGGAATATGGAATAAACTGTCTTGCCCAAGAACAGACCAAAGTGCTCCGGCCAGGAATTGAACCAGCGACCTACTGATTACTAGTCGGACACGTGACCAACTGAGCTACTTTGTCCCCATTATTATTATTATTATTATTATTATTATTATTATTATTATTATTATCATTATGATGATGATAATGAGGATGATGATGATGATTATAAATTCATGACAATAACAACAGAAACGTTGGTATGATTTATATATAATAGTTATGATTATTTTCTGGGCAAATGATGCACTAATGCTAGCCAAGCAGAGTGAAACTGCCCATGATACTGGTAAGGAAAGTCATTCTGCTTGAATACCCAGGTTGACCAGATCTGTGTGGAGGGTTCGTGTTTCACAGACAGGTCCGCTGTGACAGGTAACTGGTGAACCCCATCTAGCCGGACTTGTTTCACCTCAGGGGATGCGAGTCCCATGATGAAATATCACACCTTTCTTGGCGTGGCTATTACTGGTGGTATTTATCTCCTATAAGGGGAAACACTTATAGAATCCTCAACCCATTCAGTGGTCGACAGGTGAGAGCTTGGAATTCACACTACACAAAGTGCCAGGCGCTCATCGGTCAATACTGCAATTCTATGCATGGAATGAACCTAACAGAATCAGTACATTGAAAATACATTTTACACATTAACTAAAGACCATGTAATCTGCACCTATCGAGCCCTCGGTATATCACGTTATACCTAAGGTTTATCATATTTAATAGATTCACATTAAACACGCTTTATCAGGATTTTGTGATTGAACTCGTCATGTTCCCATCATTTATTCACTGTATTTGTAAGACATAGCGCAACTTTCTAGATATTATGGCAGCTAATTCATCAAAGACATGCGGTCCGGATTCAGGCAGCGGATGACCCACCGATGCATTTGCAAGGCCAATCAGCTGTTAGCATCGGTTAACGCTTGGTTAATAAACTCATCTTGAGTGTGATATCTTGCCTCCCATGTCATCAGTATGTAGCCGTAACTTTATAGGTATGAAATGCGTCCATATATATCAACACACACACACACACACGCACACGCACACACACACACACACACACACACACATAAAAAAATCAGGCACTGCTATCCTCAATTTAGAAAAAAAAACAGGGATTTTGGTTTGGTGCATGTTTCATCTTTCTGGTCGAAGTATTTTCCCGGTATTTTCATCAAATAGTGTATGTCTGATCCGGTACATGAACTGACAGACAGCATGATGTATCAGCAATAGCTCCCTAGTTCCCATGCTCACTCGTATCCCGGACCATTATTTGATCAGTGGGGTTACATCACGCGAGAGACGAGAATCACCAAACACATCAGTGACTATGCCCTTGCGTCATTGATACCCATCAGTCGGAGCTATGACTAATGCTTGTCTAGTAGTGTGTATATGCATACCATAACAGTAGCATTCATCATTCACAAACACCATTATCATCTGTTTTATTTCTGTTTTGTTATATTGTTTTCTTTTATCTTCCAGGACGAGTTTTGTATAAGACCATAAACACCGAGGACTTGGCTTAAAACGCTACGCACTGTAACCAGGACTTTCGGATTAAACCTACCCTGATGATCAGAAGATGGGATTATTGAGGTAAGTCTATCTACACATTTTACTGCGCAGCTGCTAAAATATGGCAGGGAGCGCATTTTCAACACTACCATCGACGGTATCTAGTCCCTGAAAAGCAATCATTTTTTATGCTAATGGTCAGAGATTTTACAGAATCAGAATGAATATAGACAAAGACTAAATTCTATGCTATACACATTCGTATCAGCTCACGATGAGAGATTGGGTCCCTTTTAGTCTAGACTGTTGCTTTCACCTAGATTTCAATGTTATTTTCAAGTTTTTTTTTTCTCTAGCAGGCACTAACTTGCTCACTGTTGTGAGGGTTATCACGTTAGTAAGCATCCATCTCAACAGGTGATGTTAGAGCTGTCGGAGTATGGAATAAGTAACCTGGTCTCCCTATGACTGATACCATAGCCTAGTTCTCAGACTGAGTTAGCCTGCCTCCCAGGCCATATTTAAATGTCCTCCCTTGTGGATAGATGGCTCTGCGGTATACTAGATCTCTGACTGATTCAGACTAGAGCTCAAGTGTGTCCCCCTTGAGGATTTATTCAGAACTAAACCTGGAGTGAAATCAACTCAGGTCAGATCAGTGAAAGAGCCAGATATCACAGGCTTGTAGCAAGTCTAAGACTGAGTTAGCTTCGATGCCACCACTACTGGGTAGGTGTGATGTCTCTCTCAACCTATAGATGGCAGCACAGTTTCCAAAATAGCTCTAGTGTGTCACCGCTGAGGATTAATACATACGTAAATTAAGGATGAGATATTTCAGGGTAGATCAATGACTCTGGGAAGAGTCATTTAAAGCAGACTTGTAGCAAATCTACTGATTGCACTGATACCTGTTGTTTTGACTTTCCACCTCAGCGAGCGCCCTCAGCTTTCAGCACCACAACGTGTACCCGCAAGGTATGCTAACTTGTTCTGCTCTGCCTATCTCCACATTCTGATCCTCAAACTAAGACCACCTGTTCCCCTTACACAAGGTGTGCTCCTGAAACCATACCCACAGGCCCTCGTTGAACTAGTTAGAAAAAGACTTTTCTCACCCATGGATACATTTGCTATATTTGCTCTATAAAGTTATAAGGTCATGCATCATTCTCTTTTAATCACCAGCCTTGATCAGGTGCGCACTTAAAAAAGAAAAAAAGAAACGTGCAAAATCTGACAGGTCATTAGATGGTTAGTCGATCTTTTTTAACGAATGAATCATGAATAAATCATTCTGCCACAAGCTTTACAACCATTAGGCATTCGTATACATCTTGCGTCTGTGTATTAAATAGTAAATAGGGCTTACAAGATATCCATTCTACCCTAACCTGACCTCAAAATATAATCAAATATGGGTGTGAATGTCGTTTAATCGTCGGTTAATCTAACACTTCAACGACATAACAGGAATAGCCAGGCATGACGATGCATCCTACCATAGTAGGCGAAAAACGGCTTTTTGGCTGCTTTTCATATAAAGTCAGCCCGATGATGAAACTGTACAGATCGATAATGAGGGTGGTGGGACAGCGTGAGTCGGTGCCTAGAATTCTGGGCTGTCATATATAATTTTCTGTCATGTTTTTTCTGTTACCAGGCACCAAATTGTCTAGCTGGTCATAGTGACCAATTTAGTTTATACTTATCTCACCAGGGGAATGAAGGACTCAGTTTGACCTTTAGAAATAGGACGATATCAGTGGTGTCATCTATCTACCATACATGATACTATAACACTGCTTGGTCAACACAGAAGGGAATGCCAAGTCTTTAGGGACCATAGGAGCCTAGCCTACGTGAGTCGGCGCCTCTGCAAACATTCCCTTCATGACAGCCATAGTGTCAAAGGTTTCCCGATGACGAAACAGATTACTAAGTATTCCACAATCAAATGTGTCTTTATTGCATATGGCTTACACAAGAGTAACCTATCCAATAACTATCCATTTTCTTTTAACCGATTGACCTTGGGCATACTGTTTTAAAGTATATCGACTAGCTGAAGCGAAAACCCAATCTAGCTTGGCTCTATTCCAAGATATTACCTCTAGATGTGGCATCACAAAAAGTTGTCACTGTTCGTAAATCAACTCATTTTAGGCAACGCCCGTAGTTCAGGTCTAGTGGCATTTCGACTGAAAACATACGCACCATGAGTTGTTTGTAATTCGTGGATGTCAAGGCTACCCATATATTCAGCTTTTACAAGCCATAAGAACTATCTCCAGTTACAGATGAAAATAGATACTAGCCTAACGTATAACAGAACTTGGAATTTAGTGTAGATGTCTTATAAAGATTTGGTGCAAATTATGTGAATATCCCAGAGTCGTTGCTTTTGACATCGGGGTAGCCGTTGGGTTTCCTATAAGGTCATTATATGATATCTTATTGTCATTTAGCCTTTACACCGACAATCTAGCCTAGAAGGCATGATAGTCACATTTTAAAATAGCCCTTAGCAAGTTAAAGGCCCACAGTGATGCCAATCAATTCTAGTGCAACCATACCACACGTTTACTGTTTCGTGGTACTGGTCGCAATCAAGGCACACATTTGTGGTACGTCATTAGCAGGCCACAGGATACGTTATTACTAGTCTTATACATGCAAATCTATCGCAGTTCTCGTGGCTCCACCTTGATGGTAACAACATAGTTTTAAAAGCAGAAGTCATCCTATAGTAGGAAATAGACACATATTTATTGCAAACATAGGATGTTCACATATCAGGACGTTTCGTAGGAGAGAGATTTGAGACGATATATGAAGTGGGGATGTATTTAACGTCTATGTGCATAAGGAATGACTTTCCACACCCAACGCGTTAAGTATGTACAAAGTTGTCCAGCAAGTCTCGCCAACATCCCAACCGCTGGCTGCTGTCCAATCCGTTTCAAGTCACGAGACTTCGGTCCAGTGCATGTAGGCCTACTTAACCATGTGCGCAATGTTTCAAGCCTTCTGGCCTCATTAGCACCATAGAGTACGTGCATTATGATCAATATTCATAACGTTCGACCACGCCACTTACTGCACGAGAGGCTGTAGCCGAAAGGCAAGAGAAATGAACTTCAAACGACAAACCTCCAACTTGGTCAAAGTCTGGCCGTCGATGCCGTCTGACACATTGAATCCAGATGGCGCTACGTTTGATATCTTTGCCCAAGAGAGCGGAAAGTCGGCTGGGTCTTTGACGACTGGCCGCAGGATTGGATGGCACCGGCCTATTGGTAGAACTCTCCGAGGTCAGTAGTGTCTAACGGTTCTGGTAATGAAGTGGTAGCGATTACCAGCTATACAAGCAAGGTCCGCATAACACACGAAGGACTTCATTTGAAGACTTTGCCAAGGGGACAGTTGCAAGAGAGTTGGACAACTGTTTTGTTTTTGGAAGGTCGTGGACGGCCATGTTTTGGTGCATCACGAAGCTCCTGGATGATTGGCATGTTTATTATTACTGCAGACGTAACAAAAAACAAACATTGTAAAAGCAGACGACCACATTGCAGGGATACACGGGTAAGCTGTTTATGATACTATTTTGTGAGAACTTAGCACCATATCGTTTTGAGGCCTTATTACTAACTTATGTATGAAGAACGGCAATAGGTATTGGCAAAGTTGTCTTTTTTTGGGGGGGGGGGGGGGGGGATGACTATATTTATGAAACATTGAGTGAATAGTCTCTAATAGTCGGATCAATACACCAAATCCATCTTTATGTATTTCTATAGATAGCCGTACATGATAAATGAAAACGTATTTAGATTCACCCAGGTCCAGGATTTTTTAGGGTAGATCTTGTGAATTAATCAACATACTGGTACTCATTTTGTTACCGTGACCGATACATCATTATTAACCTATACACATAGCAACCACCAAATAGAGTTGTTTCTCTCATTTTGGGAGAATGACTTTGTCATTCTTGGGCATTGCCACGGGATGGGGGGACCACGGCGCGTGCCTCTGTTCAGCTTGTCAGTCTTTCTCCGGTTGGCCAATAGGGTCGCAGCGGTGGGAGGGGCTGACTAATTCTTGCAGCCAGCCGAGTGCTGTCACCCGTGTCTCGCACGAGGCCCGAGCGTGCTGGGGAGCCACTAGCCAATCGCAGGCCTCCTTACTACGGAGCAGGCTGCCCCCGCACGCGAGCTACAGGCTCAGCGGGCTTTCTGCTGGCACGCGGCAATTCAGAAAGTTTACTCAACTAATTAACGTCGGTCAGCGCTCGGCTCCAAGCGGAATCGCTTTCTGTTTCTCTCTTTATCTCACTCTTCATATCACAATGCCACGCATTTACAAATGCCGGAAATGTGGTAAGCCACATCAACCACCAACGGGCAAGCATTGTAGAGAGCTCAGAACTGTAGAGGGAACCGTGGACTTACAACCTGACGAGGTTATGCCTCTCCTCTTGGAGCTAAAACAGCAAATGGCAGTGCTGACCGGGCAGGCGGATAAATCGGATAAAACAGATAGTGTGATGGGAGAGAACAGCTCTCTGGCCGACCAACATGACATGCTCGATCAGGAATATGTTGACGAGCCGGACCCTTTGCCGACGGACATTACTCCCACAACGCTGCGAAGAAGGACTCCGGTCATGAGTCAGGCGGTGGAACGTTTGGAGAGGATACGCTGGCAGGACGACGAAATAGAGGCCTCAGCAGACATTGGGCGAGCGAGATTGGGAGGTAAGAAGTCGGGCAGCTTGTTGGTAGCGTCGGAGGCCGTGGAGGAGAGAATTGACTGGCCCCATATGTACGTGTCTCGAACCTCTACGGGCAGGAGAAAAGGGATAGCGTACCACGAGCTCACGGTCGCCGAGTTTGCTTTCGGCTTTATTTCTATGATCGAGTCACCACGATGTGTTTGGGACTACAAGACTATGGTGCGGTTGTTACGTTTGGTAATGCAACATGAGGTGGATTATTCATGGGAGACTGCTAGGGCTTGGTATGAGGAGATGGGCGTGGAGGTCGAGCAGGGCCTCATGGAGTGGACGAACGGGGATAGGATACAGGAGCTACGGTTTCGCCACGCAAAGCATAAGCAACCGGAGCGCAAGGAGCCACAGGAGAATTCCCGAGCCCAGGAGAATTCACGACCGCAGCCGAAAGTGGCCCCAGCAGGCATGAAAGCCTGTGCAGCTTTTCAAACACGCACTTGCGAACAGTCGAGGGACCACCCCCCATTCACTCATACCTGCGCTTATTGCTTGCGAGTCTGCAATCTCGTTTGCAGGCACACAGAAACTGAGTGTATTCGTCGTGTCACTGATGCCGCAAAAAACGGCAAGAAGAGGGAGCCGCAAGGTCCCCTCTAGTCAAAACAGTCATTCCCAGAGACTCGAACAGGAGGGGTGAGGGGGATTCTCGAGGGGGCCACATTGTAACGCCTTGCCTTCTCGAGCCTGGCCCAGCCGCTGGGTCAGGGCACTCTCAGTTGACAGTAGCAGATGGGGGTGTCTCAGTGCAGCAGCACTCGGGATACACTCACGACGCAACGGATTTATACTATGTATCGGCCCCGGGCAGTGCAGGGGCACAGTGCGCGGGGGAGTCACCTGGTGGTCACAACGAACAACTACGCTCTATCTTCGACAGTGTACTCGCCCACGGAAACTACAACGCGTGCGGGGCGAGGGTGCGGATACCCAGCGGCTTATGCATTGAGGCATGGGCCAGGTATCTGCAGGATTACACCGACTCCAACATCGTCGATTTTCTGGCCTACGGATGGCCCATAAATTTCGACAGAGGGGCTTCCCTCGGAGTGACAGAGGACAACCACCCGTCGGCTCGTCAACACGGTGGCGATGTCGACCATTATATCCAGACCGAACTGGGTTTCCACGCGCTGGCAGGTCCTTTCCGTGGGCCGCCAGCAGATTACTTTCATGTCAGTCCGCTAATGACACGGCCAAAGAGGGATTCTGTGCGACGACGGGTGATAGTCGATCTTTCGTGGCCAGACGGAGAGTCCGTCAACGATGGCATTCCGACGCACGGATACCTAGACGGGGTGGCTGACATCACGCTTCCCACCGTTACCTACATGGAGCACCGTTTACTATCGCTAGGTCGCGGGGCCTATATGTACAAGACGGATCTCGCCCGGGGCTATCGGCAGCTCCGGGTGGATCCCCACGACTGGCCGCTGCTGGGTTTCCGTTGGGGAGGTAGGTGGTACATGGACATTTGTCCACCTTTCGGTCTACGCACGTCTGCTCTTTTCATGCAGCGTACCTCAGAGGCCATTTGTTACATACACCGCAGGGCAGGGTACGTTTCCCGGCCCTATCTCGACGATTTTGGGGGTGCAGAGCGGACGTCGTCGGAGGCTCAGGCCGCACTGCAATCTCTTCAGGGTATTATGCATGAACTGGGGGTCAACGAGGCGGAGAAGAAGATTTGCCCCCCCACACAGCGCATGATATGGCTCGGACTATACTACGATTCTGTAGCTATGACTATTTCGATCCCATCGGAGAAATTAGCAGAGATTATGGCCATGCTGCGCGGGTGGGGGGGCAAACAGAGGGCCACACGTAGCGAGATGCAGAGCCTTCTCGGGACTCTGCAGTTTGTCGCCGGCGTTTCCCCACCCACCAGGATATTTACAAATCGGATGCTCCAGAATCTCAGGGAGGCTCCGAAGCGGGGCACGGAGTCTCTCTCCTGGGGTTTCAAGCGAGACCTGTCGTTCTTTCTCGCCCTCCTGCCGCACTTTAACGGGGTGCGGATTATCGATAAAGTCGATATACACTATCAGGGCTCCCTGGAGCTCGACGCGTGCATGACGGGTTGCGGGGCCTGCACGGACAGACAATATTACGCACGGCAGTTCCCAGACAGCGTCATACAGGGTGAGCATACCATTGCCCATCTGGAATTACTAAACATTGTGGTGGCCCTAAAGGTATGGAAGAAACAATGGTCAGGGTTACGGGTACGCGTTTGGTCAGATAACATGAATGCCTGCCTTGCCGTGCAGACAGGACGCTCGCGAGATGCCTTTATGCAGGACTGCACACGAGAGATCTTTCTCTATACCGCGGCTTACGATGTGGAACTGCATGTGCTGCATAAGCCAGGGGTGGACTTGCGTCGGGCGGATGCGCTTTCCCGTGCACATACCGCTCAACGATTTAGGGACTGGGTGCAGAGAGACCCTCTGCTCGCCAGAGCACAGCAGATTCAGGTGCCGGACAGTTATTTTGAAATAAACAATATGCTGTAAGGGTTGCTTATGCATCTTTCTATGTGTTTTTCCAGATGCAGGGCGGCTGATGGCGGCAGCACGAAGGAGACGGGGTCAGGCCTTCAGGCCAGGTACAAGGGCAAACCAATGTTCACATGCTCTGTTATATGTCGCTTTTTGTATATATTTCGGTTTTACAGATTTCCCTGCGGCTACCAGCACTCTACTGATTTTCGCCGAATTTCTCTTGCGCTCCTACACGGCCACTAAGTCAGTCACTAACGCCCTTTCCTCTTTGCACACTTTTCACCGGGTGCACGGTTTTCCCTCGGCCGGGTTTCTCGATTTTCAGCTTACCCTCTGGAGGAGGGCATTGCCACTCACCAGTCGCAATGTCCCCATGCCGGCCCCGGCACTCACACTCCCGGGGCTGGTCACTCTGTGCCGTCTGGCTCTGCAGCGGGGAGATAAGGGCCTCTCGTTCGCGGCCCTCCTGGCCACAGCCTTTTACTCGCTGGCCAGGCTCTCTTCGCTGGTCTTGCCCGCGGGGGGTCGGCCGGACCCTACGCGGACTCCCTTGCTCGGCGATTTGGTCCTGGAACCCACCAGGGCCCTCTTGCTGATCAAGTGGGGCAAGACGGCTCAGGACGCCGCCTCGGCGTTCTGGGTTCCACTGCCGACGGTTGGGGGGTCGCCAGCTTGTCCAGTGGCACTGCTGGCGGCTCTCAGGGCCAGGCTCAGCAACTACGGGACACAGCTCCCACTTTTCTCTTACCCCTCGGGCCAGGTCGGGGGCAGGCCCATCTCGTTCGATGTCGTCTCGGCACGCAGCATGCTACGCTTGCTGCTGGCCCAGGCAGGGTGGCAACACCAAGCATTCACTTTCCATTCCCTCAGGAGGGGGGGGTGCACTCTGGCTTTCTCCTCGGGGGCAGCCCTCTCAGACCTGCAGCTCCTGGGGGGATGGCGCAGCAGAGCTATCGATGCTTATTATCCCCATCTGGAGGCCAGGGGCAGGGCCGCGGCGGCCCTTGCCCGGGGCTCGTCTAGGCTACTGTCACGCACTCGCACTACTTTCCCTCCTCCACTTAACTAACTAGCTTGCCCTATTTTAACTGTTTGCCGCAGGGAACCACTAACTCTTTATTAAGTTCTCATGTTGTGGCTATGCCAACAAGGGTTGGACGTGGTTCATGGCACATGGACCAAAATTGTAACTTTGCAGTCCATGCTCAACTGGTTTTGTTACATGTATGTACAGGTGTATCACGGTTATCGCAATTTACATGGTACACTATGCTAGCCACACGTCAACGGTCAGTGGCTTACGTTATTTGCTATCTTTGCTAAGATGTGCTTAATCGATACATTGTTACTTTAGTGTAAGCTCTCTACTAACGGACAACACGTTCCGAAGTTGTTACTTTGTTGCAATTGTTCTTCTAGCTATTCTCGTGTAAATAGATACTATGTTTGATACATTGTTGCAATTTAATTACATTAAATGTTTTACGCCACGCTCTCTTCGAGTCTTTTCTGGTCACCCCACTCCCGCTCAGGTAATGTTGGGAGAATGACTTTGTCATTCTTGGGCATTGCCACGGGATGGGGGGACCACGGCGCGTGCCTCTGTTCAGCTTGTCAGTCTTTCTCCGGTTGGCCAATAGGGTCGCAGCGGTGGGAGGGGCTGACTAATTCTTGCAGCCAGCCGAGTGCTGTCACCCGTGTCTCGCACGAGGCCCGAGCGTGCTGGGGAGCCACTAGCCAATCGCAGGCCTCCTTACTACGGAGCAGGCTGCCCCCGCACGCGAGCTACAGGCTCAGCGGGCTTTCTGCTGGCACGCGGCAATTCAGAAAGTTTACTCAACTAATTAACGTCGGTCAGCGCTCGGCTCCAAGCGGAATCGCTTTCTGTTTCCCCACCCACCCGCCCTCTTTTTCTGTTTGACATGCCAAGGTACCACTAACTCTTTATTAAGTTCTCATGTTGTGGCTATGCCAACAAGGGTTGGACGTGGTTCATGGCACATGGACCAAAATTGTAACTTTGCAGTCCATGCTCAACTGGTTTTGTTACATGTATGTACAGGTGTATCACGGTTATCGCAATTTACATGGTACACTATGCTAGCCACACGTCAACGGTCAGTGGCTTACGTTATTTGCTATCTTTGCTAAGATGTGCTTAATCGATACATTGTTACTTTAGTGTAAGCTCTCTACTAACGGACAACACGTTCCGAAGTTGTTACTTTGTTGCAATTGTTCTTCTAGCTATTCTCGTGTAAATAGATACTATGTTTGATACATTGTTGCAATTTAATTACATTAAATGTTTTACGCCACGCTCTCTTCGAGTCTTTTCTGGTCACCCCACTCCCGCTCAGGTAATGCTGATTTATGTCCTAGCCGTTTGGTGGTCGGTTACAACGAAAGTCTTGTCGCAAATTAACACGTCCCCTCAACCACTTGTTAAAGAAGTGGAAGCATGTGCCGACGTTGTCTGCGATGTGGGTCAACTCGTGTTTCTATCAGGGTCAGAGTGTCACACAAGTGGTAGCAGACCCTGTGATATATGGTTCTGGGGCAGATCCAATCTCTGAACCCTGGAATTTCCACGTATAACCCGACTTCTACTTTCCGTCTTCCAAGGCACCAAGCTTTCTCAAATAACTGCATTTTGAGGAATTATCTGGCATACCAATCTTATCTGGGGCGTGTGATATACTATGCATAACAGGAACCCCGTTTCCTTACAATTCTAATCATACCATAAACCAATAAAAGCTGCCATGCCGCCAAATATGCCTGGGGTTAAAATACCCACATTTCACATCAACTCGATTTTTGTAAATTCATGATGATTTGTTTGTGCCACTTTATGTTTGTATAGCAATGATTGTTCTTAAGTAGCTGACATATCAAGTTCTCTGATGCCAGAGATACTGTTCAGACACAGCGTCACTCTGCAAATGGCGTATTAAGGAAGAAATATTGCGCGATCTCGACGTTTTATGACCATATAAATCTGTAATGTACTCAATGGAAATACCAGATTGTGATGTGGAACTATGTTTTTGACACATGATATCAGCTTTTCTGTGACAGATAACTACCATTATTTGTACAATTTTTTATACGGTCAATTCAAATAAAAACATTGTGTAATCAATAATCGGCGTGTCCTGTTCATGGAAAAGAAACCAGGATGATCTCATAAGTTGATGATCTTACAGAAAGCAATACTTCAAGCATGTGACTGGAGATGCATAATCTCTTATTAAGGACTTGCTCTCAAAATGTTTGAAGCATTGGGTTTTCTTATGGCATGCCTGTCGCCAGTATAGATAAGGTTTATAACGAAAACATTGGGAACGCTGATTGGCACATATGACTTGCCATGTATTTCTAGCTATTTCTGAATTGGAATAGTTTCTGAAATGTCATTCATGGTCGTTCGTTCCATACCAAATCGTTATCAGGTAGTGCCCAGAAAGAGCAAATCAACATGTGCATTCTTTGAATTTGTATGATTATGACTCTTAGAAGGGTCATCTTTCGACCTTGATCTATGTCATTTTAGCACAATAATGGTAAATATTACAACAGCAAAAGACCTGACGATTTTAGACCATGCAGAGCAGACTGTTCTCAGTTGACCCCTTGTGTGCGCCACTGGGGTCAGCGATGTGTAACGCAGATTCCTCGCAGACCTTTGGGTATCTAGGAAACTGATCTCGCGGTGCCACATTCCTCCATGTCCTAACTGTTAGCTTAAGACCATTTTTCTCAACCAAACCTTTGCTGAGATTGTGGCAAGCTTTGAAATGAATACTCAGGATTGTAAAATATGCACTAAAGACTTAACTTCATGGTATGACTCTCTTTGGTTTTCTCCCAGGAAAACCTGGCAACTTCGCCACAAACGGCTCGTATATTTTCCCCTGCTCTTAAAGAGAAACTTAATGAGGCCTCTACACACCAGGGTCTCTTATCTTTTACTGAACTCTTGACATTTTTGTGGTGGATCAAAGAAACCTTAAACCGACAATTGTTCTTTCTACTGGCTTAGTCTGACCCCAGATTGTTATCATATCGCCCAAGTTGATGGCCCTTTTGCGGTTTGTCCATATGTCTCCTGTGAAAGCATGGATTCATGTGCATCGTTTACGGTGTGTTTAAAGAAATTGTGGTTGGCATGATAAATCAATGGGTGATTCAATTGATGGACACAGACCTGCTGAGGCTTTAGAAATGTGGTCTTTATCAATTATCAAGTACTTTTTTACACCATGTGATTGTTTTGGACTGGACTTAGTGGGTAGCTGGTCACTCACAACAAATATCAGGTGTGCATGGTTTGCACTGGACAAACTCATAGTCTATGATTTGATTAAGTGATAATTTTCGTTGTTCGGTCTCGATATTTTGCTCAATATCTGGGTGTTAGTTTCTGTGGCTGATGATAGATGGCACCAAGGCTAGTCACTCTAGTCCGTTAGAGTCATAGAAACACTCAGTTTTGAGTTGGTGTTATTTATATGTAAGATACGTAAAGAAGTAAAACGTTCTGGCGTAGGGTATGCAGCAGAGGCAATGCTTGCTTTGCAGTATACCAACCATTCACCAATAAGAGAGCAATAAATTACAACACCAATGTATACAAATTAGGACGAGCGCTAAGCGTTGTTGGTGGCATATTGTTTGTGAGCACGTGATACAAAATTTGATACGAGCAATCAGTGAAGCTGACTTATGTTTCGGTCCAATCTGTACTAATTGACCAATCTAGTAATTGATAGTGGTCGTATTGTTGGGTGTGACCTGGCCCGCTGTCACCAATGCCATCTGTTGGAAACTGGATGCTTCGCTCTACAGACTATATTACCATCTAAGGAACCCTAGGCCATCGTTCATCTCTGACTCAGCAGGTGCCCCTTTGATCAGTAAAATATCCACACTAAGGGGTGGCCTAAAAATTAAGAAAACATATTCTGGCCCTGAAATGCAAGAAAGAAATTTGGCCCTGAACATTGAGAAACTTTCTGGCCTTGATGATTCTGAAGATGTTCTGTATTCTGTCCAAAAACAACAGAGGAGAAGAAATACTAGCTCTGCTAGAGGAGAAAAGCATTCTGACTATGTCAATAAGTACAGCTTCCCAGAATATCAAATGGTCGTCCGCTAAATTGATCTACAGTAGCTAGGTAATCACAGAGATGCTTGCTAGTTTGGTTGTTTGTTTGTTGGCTTGTATATCGTTCATATTGTGATGATATAAAAAACTGGAACCATGAAGGTAGTCTCTTCTCACAGTTTGTGAAAAGTCCCAATGTATCTTTCAGTTGCAAATACACCTCAGTCAGCCCTGCACATTCAAATTGCCACACAAAGTGTGATGAGATGACAAAAACCGTGTCCGTGGAAGATATTCTTTCCGCTTTTAATATTCCATAGGGATCTTTCAGTTGCAATAGGGCATCGTCAGCTTTTCACAACACCGCACATTCGTATAGCGACCAGGCAAATCCGCTAAAGATCATCATCCTAGAGGGAGTTTAACCCTTAGCAGGCCATTTGCTTGCCCTCGCCCTGCTAACGCAAATACAACTTTCTAAACATGTGTTTACTTGAAGATAATTATTCTAACGATTCTGGTTTGAGGGTCATTAAGTAGTTGAGTTTCTGCCTTGCAATTAGATATGAAATTAGCCTAATACTCCAGCATAACGTCGTGTATTACGCACTGAGATCACAGAAACCGACATGCAATGTTCAGTCATTACAAGACAATTACAGCAGCATATGGGACTTGAACTCAGGCCATGCTCACTTAATGATAATGAATCTCGAGTGTTGTTGATGTACGAAATCCCAGCAGTTTGGTATGTGCTTGCGTGCGTGTGTGTGTGTGTGTGTTGTGTGGGGGGGGGGGGGGGGGGGGGGGGGGGGGGCATTCAACATTTACTTCCCTTATAAAAAAATGATAATTTATCTTTAAACGTATTCCATGAAAAACGTTCCACCTCCATTTCATTGATATAAACCTCTATTAAACACCTTGAAGTAATTCAATAACTTATCGATCTAAAAAGCGATAATTTATCTTTAAACGTATTCCATGAAAAACGTTCCACCTCCATTTCATTGATATAAACCTCTATTAAACACCTTGAAGTAATTCAATAACTTATCGATCTAAAAAGCTCAAACAAGGGTGGGCATATACCCCCTTGCTGTATTGCCCCACCGGTGTAGTTACCACGATAACATTTATGACAATTCTTAATATGTAAACCCTAAAAAGAAATATAGTTTGCTTTATGTCCATGGAAATACCTCACATCTTGCGACAAGGTGCGGTAGAATGAAGGAAGGGTAACTAGCCTATAGCATGATGAGTTGAATAACACAACACTTGTTCTTATGGCGAATTTGGCTCATGCTAAACTATCCGATCTGTGCATTTCTCGGCACGTAGCCAAAGAAACGCACATGCTGCCCACATCATATTGACTATTGTCTCGCTGCAAAACAACAACTAGCAACATGTGTGTAGCATGTGTAGTCAGTCATAACATGTCGCGCTTGAGGGAGAGCAATCCCCCATACATACCTACCACTGCCACAGGCATCGGGGAGTGTACTCATGCGGCAGAGAACTAAATCATTAGTGCTATTATCCTGTAATTATAGAATCACTCGTCTGAGTGCTCGGGGAAGGTTTTTCTAGCAACTAGGTACGTACGATGATAATTTAAAAGTTCGAGTTGGTCATAGTCTAGACTTAAGGCTGTCTTGTATACTATTATTTTGATGTTCGACTACTTCTCCTACCGGACAGTAAGCATTCAATGTGGTCAGAGTGATCAGGTTGGTTTACATGTTCTCAGCAACAGGTGTAAATGGCTGCGCCTGAGTATCATTATGAAGCCACGAAAGGTATCAAAGGGGCCTATAAATGACAAGGGGCCCATTTATATATCACTGGCAAAGCTTCATCCTGGTTGTCAACTCGGAAGAGCAGCCTATGATAATTACATAACAGCAAGCTAAGGCAAGTGGTAGAAGTACCTCATGTTACCATCAGATGAGCCTACTAACAATAGCATTGTATTTATTTGAAAGAAAAAATGGACTGATTGTCATTATTTATTAAATGAAAGCTACGAAAACACCAACAACCTTATCTTTAGTTTGCATTACAACCCTTGATATTCATATGATTATCGGTTCACATTTCTTTGATTAGAATTTATTTGTATATGGACATGGATTGACTTTCGGGCAACTATCTATTGTTTACAAAAACTGCCACCTGTTGCCATGGTGAAGGTCACTTGGCAACCTACGCCGACCCCGAGGTTGCGCCACCTGACCCCTGAGGTCACGTACCAAGAAGGTTACGTCAACTCCACTGTCCGCATGTTATGTCTTGGCATCAACAATGTCACATGAAGGAAAGTGCCAGGTCTAGTTAATCTTGACCGAGCGAAACGTGATATGTGTTATCTGGCAGTGGTCGCCACGGGAATTTGCTAGCCTGATGGTTCTTGGCCAATTAAGCATGATAAACATTTAGCTTCAGGCTGTGGTATATGCTGGTATCAGCGCACGTGCTGCGAAACGGACAGATTCAACAGTAAAGCACTGAACTTTAAAATATTTTTGACTGACCCGTTTCAAAGATAAGCATGGACACTGTCACTCCACTTGTGTGTCTCAAGAGGAATTTGACTCGTAATGGTCTTGCTGTAAAAAAAAAAGAGGAAAGTCACCTTTTAAAATTTCAGCTCAGTCACTGTATACTTACTGGTAAAGCTAGTGAATAGAGCACGATCGACATTTGTGATATTGGTGGTATATATAAAAAACTCTGATAAAAAATAAGGGTTGATGAATTCAACAATAACAGTATTCAAATGTTCCGTTTTGCCAATCAGAATTAAATCAGTTTGCTTGATTGCCATGATGACTTGAAAAAGTAATACATTTGACTTCCACAACCCTTTTAAAAGTGGTATTACAAGGTGGCGCCTCTACCGGTGGAGAGTGTCATTAAATTGCTTAACTTGAACTAAAGCCTATTCCCCTACCCGGCCTACTGCACTGCACCGGTTAAAGATGCTGTGGTTTTACTGGACTATATAATGGAGCAAAACAAAATGTGCTAGTGTTATTTTGTTATCTTTAGATGACAATATAACTTACCGAGGACAACTGTCGAATTGATCATAGGTGAAATACAGCCCACAAAGTTTTATCTATCCAATATACTTTCTTAGCTAGCACAGCAGGATACAGAATATTGCTAAGATGAATACATTTGCCTCTCACAATGTCGTGAGTCTTGCAGCTCCATTTTGCCTTTGGGGCTAACATTTATCTAAACCCCAGTGTGTTATGCCTTTAACCTTGTAGGTGAAGAGAATGTTCGTGCTTTAATGGAAATGCCTATAGACTTCATCGACCACTTGCCCGCACAGTAGTGCGCATGGTGGTCATGGTGGGGTCAGATGCCATCCAAGCAGACATTGTTTTTCCACCACTTCTGAGCCGCACACTTCCCGTTTCTGTTGACTTTAATTAAAATACTTATCCGCTGAGCTGTTAATTGGTATGGCATTCTGGGCGAAGTGGATACCTCCAGGCTCAAGTGGCAAACAAAGACCTACCTCATTCTCCTGGTATGCCATCCCTCCCCCACCCTTCCTATAACTATAACAGCTCTTTCAACAAGCACCAATACGTCGTCTCTAGATCTGGATAGTGTTCTAGTGAAGAATGGCTGAATGTGCGTCTTGGTCTGCGTATCCTAGGTTTATCATGATAAGATCCACAGCTTGTCTGCCTCCTAGGCTGGACTCTGAAATGACATCCTGGATGGATGGCATTGCAGTCATGCAGTGTGCTCAGTGGAGTTCCAAGTGGTGAATTTTACTGCTCTAACAACTCCCCCATTCGGTATGCGTATGAACTAAATGGTCAGAAAACATGACATGTCCTGACATAGGTGCGGAGGTTGGCATATAGGATAGGGTAACCACAGATATGGCTAGTATATAAATGCAAAAGCGTACCCATAGCTAGTTAATTAAAATGGCGTGGTATGGATATTTCATTAGGCGTTAATCCATAGCCTCAACTGGTATCTCTACATAAGAATAAGCAATTTTCTGTATGTAGCAATCATTTCTTATTTGTATATTCTAACATATATATAAAATATTTGAAAATTACATTAAGGATAATAAAGCCTTAACCAGCATTAGTTCATCGAATAGGAAGAACATTCACGTTTCACTCAATGTGTTTATACTAATCATTGTAAGTATCTTAGAAGGAATAGTGTATTTTAAGTATCTTAGAATGAATGGTGTTTTCAGACAATTTTATTGGGTTGATGTTTGCTTTCGATATGACTCATTCTGCTTGGCTCCTTGAAAAGGGCTTCTGATAATATAGGGAATACATTCCGCTCTCTGAGGTGCATGGCTGACTGCACATACAATATACTAAAAAGAAAATGTGATATTTCTTGGATCCCCCAGCATACTCAACGGTCCCCTGTCCACTTATGATCATAAAAGATGCATACATAGAAAAGTTTTGCGATGAATGAAGATGTTCATTATTTGCATACCAGCATCCACACACATACTCCACTATTTACCCCGCTGAGTATGTACAATACTGGCCTTACCTCCCATGAGGAGAGTTCAGATAATAGTGAGATAACCCCCTGGGTTAGGGTGGTAGGAAATTGCCAGGACTGCTGAGTGTCGATATTCGGTAATTAGGCTTCAGTAAGTTTACGACTGCCTCAGCTATTCCGCTACTTGTCTGAGTGTCACGACCTATGTCACTCAACAGTCTGGTTCTGTGGCAAGCCGTCTATGTATCCTACATGGTGCATTCACAGCGCAACTACAAGTCAAACTCGGGGAAGTTTATTTATTTCTCTCCACTGGCTGTGCATACGTAACCGCTGACACCAATGTTTTGCTTGCACTACCCCCACTTAGCACCTTGCTCCCTCGTCACTTCACAGGCACTTGCAAATGGGTAGAAATCAGGGGGAAAAAGAAAAGATTATTATGAATCCCCATCTAAATTTGGGGGGGAATTAAAGAAATAGTCACCTTACAACCCATCAAACTCGTCTCAAGAACCAGAAATATAGTCTGTATAAGGTCTCTACATACTAGTATTTGAGTTTTAATACACAGAGACAGGGCTTATTGAATACATTCCGGTGTTTTGGAACAGATTGGGGGATTGTAAGGTGGGAAAAAAGTATTCATTCTTTACACTGGGAACTTATAAACGTATTTCATTTCAATACAATCTGAATGGAAGTACCAGTGGTCTGATAGATTGCTAACAACCCTCTTGCCTCTTTACTTGGGGACTTAAGTTTTATCAAACATATGTTGGATTACAATAAAAATGTACTCTTTCCCAAATGTCTACAACCTTCGTGATATATTTATCGGTTGGCAAGCATTGCTTATTACAAACAGTCCATTTAGTAATTATGAACGATCCTGACCTCCTGATTTGGAAGTCTGCATATATAGCTCAGATAACATTCAAAATGGCTATATTTTGATAATCATGTAGAATTGAATAATTAGATGGATTGTTCCGGTTAGAAATTGGCCATCCCCACATTAGCATTCCTAGCTTCATCTAAATGATTCTGTAGGCCAATATTGATGGGAATAGAATTGATAGGTTTGTGATTTATCATTCTAAATTGGTAGGAAATGGAAAAGATCACCCATTGCAAAAAGGTTGGCTTTTAGGACAGTGGTCACGTGAAGAGTTATTGTGGGAATCCTAGTTTGGTCAAACCAATTTGTGAAATTGGATCCTCTGGGTCCCTCAACGTTAGGGTTACTTTATAAAGTGATGAATTTCTCATGAAGTGGTTTCCCTATACATAATTCAGTAATTCCAACTGAATTCTATATCAATGACAATTATTGTTATTATTATTGTGATCATTATTATCATTATTGTTATTATCATTATTATAATTATTATTATTTTTATCAGTTTTATTATCATTATTATTTTTATCATTATCATGATTATTATCATCATTTTGTTGTAATTCTTCTTCTTCTCATTATTATTATTATTATTATTATTATTATTATTAATACCATTATTGTGAATACGAAAACGAAAGTGTTGTCAACAAGTGTGTTCTGCTTTGATTTCTGGAAAAGAGTGATGCATTGACCTCGGCCACAATTGCCCTCCATGACCCAAAGATGGCGGCATGTTATAATGTTTTCCTGGTGATAGAGCCACAGCTGTCACCAGTAGTTATAAAGCAGCTGTGAACATCATCGGACCAATGATTCATAATCATAATCTGATTCATCCGTGAAGATCAAAAGACATGAAAAGTTCATCATTAGGAGATAAATTCTCGATTCAACGAACAGGTGGGCATACATATTCAAAGTTATATTAAAGCAGGAAGTTATTTTCGTTTGTTAGTATTATATACCGTCTCTATATATCTCTACTAGTAAATGGAAACCATCGGGTAATATGTATCATCTCTCAGCCTTTTAACAGTTTTAATTCTCTCAGGCCATGCGAATATTTCAAATATTAAAGCTTAGGAAATCCATTTACATTTTGAACATATTTTTTGATGACTTGGAATTGGCCATCAGCCTTTGCATATTAGTCAAGGCTTTGCAGCCGGCGTGGTAATTTGCTTGTCGCTTTACAGATGTATAGCATTGTGGGAACTGCTTATGGTACCTTAGCAAAAAAATCACTCGTAATATGAAGGGGATTTCATTCCAATTCCAGCTGTTTTCTCGTCGTGATAGATTCAAAGCTGTTGAAAGTGGTGGCAATTCTACAAAACAAAGCAATCAATATATTTTCTGACATCGGGACATCTGGGACCACTATAGAAATAAGTTTCTAATTTTTAGTGTATATATCCTGTGCCTGGTTAGAATTCTATTGCATAGCAGTTAATGACTCTAACTAGTCACCTTTATATATGATTTGTCTGTGTGCCAAATGCTATGTAATATACATCATACTAGACCGAATAAAATCAAATCAAATCGAACGGTAGAACGTGATATTACTAATCGTAACCACAAGCTAGAAGGCGGCAAGAGAATGGAAGACATATATAAATAGAATGTCAAATGGTATCTTTACATTCGTATGCCTCGCATTTTTGGTTGTGTTTCAATTAAGTTAAGGATTCTCATTTAGTTAGAAGCCACCAATGCCACTGTGCTTGCTTCAATCTGTCTTATCTCACTATGACTCAAAATCGGTGTAAAACATCCCATGACACCTTAATGCCGAAGGTACTCCTATTCCAAGGACTTATTTTAATCATATGGTAAGCTGATTATAATGGTATGCTACCATGCACTTAAAGGTTCATAGGGAGCTTCAGCATTACCATTGGTACTCACTGTGACGCCCTGGGGCTTTAATAGGAGCCAGTACAATCACGCAAACAAGATTCGTACAGAGTTGACCATCTCGTGAACCCCGAAAAAAAGAGATCTACTTAACCATGTCAGATGGGGACAGACCCTTTTCAGATATGGGAGTAGGGATTTTCTTGTGTCTCTATGCCATTGTCTGCAATATACTATACCCGCCTTAAACTGAAACGACTGTGTAAAAGTTGATTGTCCACTAAAAAGTCGAGCGTCACCTAGTTCAATAATATTGAACCTTACTCTATGCAACGATATCTTATTGTGGATGTTCTGTGTTGCACATGTAACCGTCCATATGATATCAGAAATGGGAAAATAGGTAGAGTTAATGTCTAAACTAGAGCGTTACCCAGAGAGAAAGTTTTAACTTTGATAAAATTAACGACCCCCATCCCGTTCTAAGAACTCACCCAAGGGGGAAACACAAAACTGACATCTATTCCCACAGTAATAAAGCGATACAGGCGATTAAGACTGCTCCTTTATGATTTCAATGTCGTGGCAATTAAACACACTCTAGGTGTAATGGCCAATTATGCGTTTGCTTGGTCAGGTTTCTCTCGACACAGTTGTTCAAATATAACAACTGCATATGAATAGAATTCTGCACCTAAGCCGACGGTGATGATTTATTCAGTATGATATATGGCTTTGATATTTGAATTACAAAGGTCGGTTAAAAACCATTTGTCAGCGTTGCCTTGGGGGTAATTGTGCAAATGGTGTGGTAATTAAGGGAAACCTGAACTTTTTAGCGAGGGCTTTTAGAGTAATTACTTGTATAACACCCATGCCGGAGCGGACGACAAAATGATAATTGGAAAATGAATATTTATTCTGGACACAAGCATACACGTGTTAAAGACTATAGTTTTTATTAGTTAACAGAACATTATTATGCCGGATTAGAATAACGACTTAGACGAGCTTCGCCTGATGAAGCCGCCTAGCTGCTAGCTTACCCCTAAAACCTTGCAATGCTAACTCCATCTGAACATATTAAAGTTGCAAACTAGACCAATTCACTCATAAATCTACCATCATGTAGTTAAACCTCTGCTCACAAGGTGGCCACCAAGAGCAAAATTAACGTGGTATACAGTATAGTAGGAGGAAGTTGGCTCTAGCTGGGGCTAGGAACATAGTTTAATCAGAGAGCTAAATACCCATAGTATAATTCCTTGGTCCACTGTCAGTGTGGATGAAAAGTGAAACCTCAATAGTTTATATCAGTTATATATAATATTCATCAAAGGTTTCAAACAAAACCACCATTGCACATCATGTGTCACCATTGCTAGAAATGACATCAGCAGTACGAAGAAAGAAAATAGATGTACTAAGTAATACTGTATTACTAACAACTGTCTACATCTTAAACCACAAAGTTGTGCAAGTTACCAGGTTTCGTAAGGTTTAACAACATGCTCTCCTGATACTCTGTTATGGAGCCAAATTGACACTAATATGTGTTCTGGGGGTTTCTGAAAAATCGGCATCTGTGTCTGCAGTATGAAGATAATACGAGTACTATATTTCATACAAGTATTTTTTACGTATGGACAGAATGATTTTATCAGCTTTTTATATAGGAAGTTAAGTTATGCTATTAGATCTGAATGTCATTTATGATTTAAAGTATAAATGGTTGTAAACTATTGAAGGTCGGTTACACAAAATATTTACTTTGACGGTAACAGAAAATACACACAAAAATGTTTATGCCTAACCTGGTTGCTTGTACTAGCTGGTTTTCATGTCCAGGCATGCGCTAATTCAAGGAGAGATTCAATTCACCATTGTGGTATCCTTCGTATTGGTATTTACTTATTATGAGACGTTAAAGCATGTTGTTTCCACTCACCACGTTCTGTCTCACGCCTGATTTGAGGAGCTTAGGGAGGTTTATTTGCTTGTTATTTGGGTTGTCCCATTGCCCCGATGTTTGTGTTTACCTTGCCGGTTATTTCTCGCCTGTATCCATAGGCAGCGGTTACATCAGCTGTTCGCTATTTGTTCTATTACTGTTAAATTGCGTTTTGGGACTAGTGCGTTAAGCCACACTTGCCGAGTACAGCTGACCATTTCACTCTCTGTCCAGGGGGTAAATTACCTCCAGGTAGCCAGTAGGCATTGGTTAGACTGTCAAACATACTAAAAAATGTTCCCGAACTAGCACTTAGAATGAAATATGCATTTTGTTCACATATGAGTAGCTCTCTTTTGGATGGCGTTTGTTTGTTGTTTTTTTGCAATGCTGGGCCCTGAGTTATGTAATAGCTAAACAAATTCTGCGCATCGAAGGTATCAATATTTACTGAAGCAATTAGTTTCTAAGACGTATCTTAGAATGGCTAACTGATTAGATAGTAAATCGAGTTAGTATTTGTTCTTGGGTAGTTGAGTGTTCTATCCAAACACCTAACACCAGCTTAAGCAGTACAATGGCCTTTTCCGACGACTAAGGTGATCCTATTTCACACGCGTATTAGTTTTAATCTGATTAGATTAATTTATTTTAATCCACTTCTTTAATGAAATACACTAGAGTTTAATTATACTTTGAGCGTAACCCATGCTAGTGCAAATAAATACGAATACAATTGATGTTTCCTTGATAGTTGAACAGAAACAGAATTTTGTATACTAGTATATTAATCACGTGGTTTTGGGGTTTCTAAACCCAGGTTTCTAACCACAGCGATAGCGACAGAGAAGGCGATAAGTGCTGAATGATAAAACGTGTCATAAATGTAGTATTATCCAAGCAGTAGGTCACCTACGATGGTTCGCGTCCCATAAATCACCTCTATATAGCTGAGTGGGCTGCCTAGTGCGGGGAGCGACTCCGTATCTACATACCCAACTTCTGAACAATCCTTTCATATGGAGAGAATTCTGGGCAGGTGCGCACGCTGGTTATGAATAAGCCACTCAAGGCAGCTCAGACAATAGGTGGGAGGATTGAATTTTGATATTTTCAAGGTGTATGGACAAGTGCATGTGGGCAATATTCAAATAGGGTATGTAACTAGAGGAAAGAAGTGTGCCTACGATCCCCGGAAGCAGGGTTTATGAGGAGGGCCCGTGACAGATCGGGACAATTGGCCATGTGTTGCACACGACTGAGGTACAGCAGTTATTCGCCCCACTAGTTTAGGCCTTTGTCCCGCATTGTCCCACTCGCTGGAAATTTTATGAATTCGCATCTGTCAGATTTGGGAAAAGTACAACTTGGGAATCAGATCGACCTCTGGAAACATTCAGTGTTGACACTGCTGGTTTATGAAGCGCAATGAAATGGAGTACTCGTGAAGAACTGATGTCTGGAAAGGACGGGATATACTAGGTGAGTAAAGTAGTACAGTTGTCAGTCATCGTGATTGTGGTTACTGAATATCAACTGCTGCTGGAATGTTTGTATATATTAACGCTGTTTTGACAGGCACGGGGAAATCATATGGACTGGAAGAGCATCCACAAACATATCAGGGCGAAACCGTAGTAGAGGGAGAGGGGGGGGAGGGTGGTACATCACACATTCTCCGCTGTCATGGAAAACAGGGAAGTGGTTTTGCTCATAAGATCAACACTGTGTAGATATGATCAGAGGAAATAATAATAACAGCTTCAGGATACGCTGCCGGTGAATCAGCTGTTTGGAATGAGCTTTTTCCTATTATCACATCCTGTCGTATTCCCCAATCGAGTCCTACCTAATAATAGTGGGTCTTCATTGAGAGGGATAGAGCATTATAAACCTGTACCTTAAGGCTCAGATGAACAAAAACTATTATTCATCTAAGCTAAAGATGACCAAATCTGGCCAATCATCCCATTTACTTGTAGACAAAAGATGGTCAAATCCGACTTAAGCTGAAGTGGAGAGTGAACTATTTACCGTGACGTCGGTTGATAGGGACGCCTTGGGGTTTAACAGGCAGGAGACAGGCCATTGGTGAAAACGTCATCTCGTCTCTCGCTCTCACGACGAGTGAAGTTCTACTCGCTGTCTCCCCTAGGCAAAACTGTATTATTAACAAACGGGGTGCAGATAGTAGCAGCACTAGAATGACACCGATGGCATAACTCATCTGTTTACCATTGTGTACCTCGGAGACTGTCACAAACAGCCTTTGGATGTATAACTTACTGCGAGTTAGAAACCTCACCATTTGAACCTTTTGGATACCACAGGAGAGCAAGAGTTCTAAAAGGAGCTGCAGCAGAGTAAGTTATAATTGACAAAAGTTTTTATCTCATCACCATTAACGCCGGCTGTTTATTATATGAACATATACGGAGTAATCATACTTTACATGTGACACGCAGGGTGAACTTTTAATTTTGTGTGACATATGATCGTGCACATTCTGCTATTTTCAAAAAGCTGGATCCAAACCTACAAGCATGAAGTATGGTCACACCTCTCATGCGGTGTGTGCGGTCCATCTGTTGTGTATAGAATTGTTAAGTCAAAACAACCAAAAAACGTTTCTAGGGCACAGCAGGCAACATACATGAAGGTAGTTAAGCTCGAAACTGTCTCTTTTTTCGTGTATGTAGGAGGAATCTGTGCAATACTTTCTCGTCTGGGGCTCATTGCAGTGGTTTATGAACATTTTTTTGGTTTCTATCAAACTAGCATAACTCTTACGTTCTAGCCAGCCATCTTGTTTTCATTAGTAGTACAAAACCGCAGCTCACTGAAAGAAAGAAGTTCTCATTGCGATGCTCTGAATATGGGCCACTTCACCTTTATCAGTTTCTAGTACAGTCGTTTTGATCAAGCGAGGCAGGCCAGTGGCAGGTATTGATTCAAGTAGAAGTTGAACACCATTATTCGTGCTTATACATAATAGGATTGCATCTAGTCACGACGATGGATGGATAGGGGTATCGGTGGAGAGCCAAAACGGGAGTCGATGGTTGACATAAATCAATATCACCATGGACTTCATTACCTAAACGACACTAGTAGATACAATAAAAAGATTATTAATATTGTTATTATTATTATTATTTTATTATTTCTATTACTGTTATTGAAATGTGAACACTGTGACTGGGACATATCAAATGTGTTCACCGTAGAAACTTAAAAAGTGTTCTCAGAATGTGTCCTTTATGTTTACGTATAAATAAATCGTGAAACATATATAGGTATGTTCACATAATAAGAAAAGTTCACATATGGAGTTTTTTTCTATTTACCTATAGAAACCAGTGCTGTCACATCTATGCTATCAATTCTCTTGTTTCTAATGCTGGCGGATGTGTTTATGGATTTGAAGTATTGTTTACGCAGGTGTTCTCTTCCTATTAATGTCAAGGTTCGGTCAAGTCGCAGCTGACTGGCTCAACATGCTAAACTAAGAATGATCATAAATGGAGATCATATGGACGCGCTTGGTGGGTTGTGGGGGGTGGCATTGTTTCGGACTTGAAAATGTTCAAATTTGTCATTTTATTGGTTAATTATGTTTCAGACTTTGTTAATAGGTATGGATAATGGATGCGAGCGATGCCATTTTCAGAATCTAGCATCACTGACCACTCGAACCGACATATCGTACTGCCATCTATCTGCGAAAGATGTCATTATCAGTCTGGCGTAAGGAACAGGCTGATCGAAATCTTAGATAAATAAAATGTTCTTCATCTAAGTCTAAATATACATTTCGTCCTTATGGAGACGGTCAGGAACTCATGGACCTCTCAGCCAACTTACCTAGCCACCGTGTCCTGTAATTGTTTATTCCGGGTTTTACAACCCCCATACATGGAATAGGTGTTTCTTTTTTATGGATGGAGGGGTAGGCCCCGTGCACGTATCCATGATTATTCAACACTTTTGTTCTTGATGTGTGAATTTTATAAAGAGTTCATGGGCGAGAAAAAACACGGGTGGCCTTATGTGTAACACATGGAGGTGATAAGTGCTTCATCTGCCGAATGTCAACCTTTTTATGCTGTATATACAGATGAAAGCCTATGATCGTGATTAATTCGAACTAAGGCTAAGGTTAAATTGAAAGTGTTTCTCAAATACAGAAAACTCGGTTCTTAGCTGGCTCTTATCCCCAATAAAATTTATGTCTCGGTGTGTTTTTTGCAGATAGGTTTATTTAACTAAGAAATTGGTGTGTTTATCTTATCATGCTGGTATCACCTGGCATGACAATTGAGCTGATTGTGAGTTGGATTGTGACCAGCCGGGGTTTTACATTTCGACGTATCCCATCATTGCACTCCCATCTGCACCAGGAATTTCCGCAAATGGTCATTGTATTTGGATATCTCGCATGTTATATGGCTGCTGCCTACATTAATTTCAAATATGATTTTTAAAACCGACAATAACTGAAAAAATCCAATACATAATACGCTAAAACGAACACGTATACTGTTTTGTATTGGGCGGAATTCACTATTTGTATTGGCACAGCACTTCCTAGTCCTGCGATGGCGTCATGCATCATGATCCCAAAGGATATCAGCTGAGAAGCCAAATAGCTGACAAGAAACAGGCTCCATTACCTTGGCCTCGAGTGCGAGTAAAAAATTGGTCTCTCATGTGTCCGCTGCACATCTGCCTTTTTGACGTCGACCAACAGATGTCCTGACTAGCGCGAGAGCAGCATCCCCGCAAGGTCACGGAAGCCTATCAATTTCCCCCGAGGATTTTCACTTATTCTTTCGCCCCATTTATCTCAGCACTGGCTGAGGGCTGCCTGGTAAGGTACACCTACTGTCCCACATACGAGAGATCTTGTTGGAGATTGTACCAGTGGGTTGCCAGTGAGATGCGGATGCGTCAGTATTACTGTACTAGTTTATAGTGTGTCAGGAGAGTATTAAATTATACCTGATGAGAGGCCTGAAGCAATATGCCTGGGGGTCGTTCACCTGATTAGAAGTAGATGGTAGAAAATTAGTCACAGCTTGTGATGTTGGGGCACACACGCCAGCTTCAAGATATCTATTTTACTCATCTTTGTGTTCCCATTATTAGGTGAACGATTATCAAACTTTATTTCATTATAAGTTTTATACCATTTTAGAAATTATGAAGATTAAATGATTTCATAGTTCGATACATTATCATATCTTCACAGCCATTATGTAATATCATATCTCATCAGGAATTAATGGTTGGTAAATCCTCATAGGAATTTCAGATTTTCAGAGACGTGAAAACGTGCAGAGGTTTGAATAGGCTATCACTGATACCTTGTTCATGGATATATCGGATGAGTTGAATGGAGGAAGGATATTACACTCATCTTCAGCATAATTCCCACTGGTATGAAATCTGGCCGTCGGTGTTTGTTCTCCATTCCTCTCGAGGGTACAACAATTAGATAATAGATAAAACTTGATCAGATTATTAGTGTTGTTGCCTCCAGACACATGGAATACAGGCATATCGCACCGTTCAACGAGAAAGTCCGACTTTGTGTTTAGACGGAATTACAATGTATGCATATAGTGCTTTAACTATACCAGGTTTATATTTGAGCACTTAATTAGCATTGTTGTTAGCTTAGATGATCAAACACTTTTCTTCATCTACGTTTTTAGCGATCTGACCTTGAATACACAATTAGGACTATGGAAAATATCAAAACAGCCAAGACCCGCAAAAATGGAACATTTGGAAATTTTGAAAATGAAATTCAGTATCAGAGAACATCCACACAACCTGAAAATATGTGTGTACTTTCTATTACTATAGAGAATCAACTTGTTATTTTCCCTTTACTATAAAGCAACTCAGGTGTTTACACGTGCTTAACAAGTTCATTTTAGCACACTAGTGCGATTTCCAGAGTCTAGCATATGAGCATGGCCACATAGAAACAGGGTGGATATACACATTACTAGAGTATTTGCATTAGAAAATTACACTGAAACATGGTGTACTCAATATAGGTGAGGTGGTACTTGGAGCTGTGAGGGGCTCAAGTTTGTATTTGAGACCCAATTTCGTGATCATATTCAAGGTCGATTGGGCGTTTTGTAGGAAGCATCTGCCTAATTACAAGAATTGTCAAAAGCAGTGTATGAATTTAAGATTTAAACACGGAGAAAGGATGGCAGCATGTCACTTATTACTGATTGCGGTTATTTTAAAGTGGTTTCCCTTGCCTCATTACTGCCTAATTAAGCTCACGATGTGAATGAGTTTATGTTTTCTAACAAGAACCCTTTTCGAGCGACGAGCTGGCTTCCCGGAATCCAGAATTGCAATCGACATTCCGATGAAACATTCCCCTCTCGCCGAAACCATTGTTCTCACCTGAATGACTACACAGGTATGTGTATTGTTTCCCGTCAATGCTAATACCCACTGTAATAAGCTTTCCCCTTTTGATGTTTACAACGTACTCGTGCTTTCCTCTCTAGTGCCGAGATCTTAGCAGGGTTAATCCGACATTAAACACTGGTATTGACGTAGTGGGTATTGCTGGCTGATTGCATGCACAGGCCATAGAGGGACGTAGAAATAGTGCTTGTCCGTGACGCTCTTAGGGAGCACTTGGGTCTTATCCTGTTATCCAGAGGTCAAGTCGTTTATTGCAGGGCGATCAACACCGATCCTACTTCACCTATTCACAGCAGCAAAATCTGTCACACTAGGGCTGAGAGAAAATGTAAGTTGGATAATGTGTATTCAAACTATACTATAGCATACTAGCAAGGCATTGTGGCTTTTTACATCATGTATCAAGAATTCAAGATTGTCATCCAGTATTCCGAATAGTAGCTGAACAGGAGATTTCAGCATATCAGGTGCTCTAACAGGAGAAAAGCAATTCTGGGGTCTAAAATCAGTAGAGTACTCCACAAATCAGGCGAGCTGACAGGTATATATTCGAACTATCGAATCTACAATGACAGGGTAGCCATTAGTTATGACAGTTAGTGGCTTGTCAATCATAGGCTCTGATGCCCGTCAAAAAATCAGTACATACATGTATAATCCATGGGAAATCAAGCATAGCGTTCATTACTAAATCAACATCTCTGATATTACGAACCAATATTACTTTTGAGAACGCCTTTTTAATTGATTCATCGTCAGAGGGTAAGAATGTCATACATTTGATACTTGAAATACATATCAGTTTCTAAAACAAGCTGCTTGTATACCACACTACAGCATCATTTCAATTCCTCTCGCCTCTATTAGTAGAGTGCTTCCGGAAGTCCTAGTATTTGGTAGGGAGGTCATGTGTGTTTATAGCTTAGGGTTATTAATCTGTCCTATCTAGGTCTAGGTCAAGAGGTGGTAGTCAGCTATCTCGACTCCTCTTAAGGACTGACTCATATAGTAGTAGATGGAGACGAATCCATAACCTGATTTATGTCACTCAGAACGCTCCTTATGACATAGATAGCGAATCTTTCTTCAAGTGGTAGAAGCAGATGTGCGGCCAGAATCTTGGATTAAGAAAAGAATGGATATGTACCGAGAGACCAATTACTATATGCCCTATAGTTACATGCTGGCCTCATGCCAGGACTACCAGATAAGGCAGCAGGGCGAGGTCACGTGGGAACAAGGACCAATCAGGGCTCTTGCATCGATTACATTACAGAGAAACCTTATCTCCACCACCTGCTGGGGGTGCCCAGAGCACCTATTAGCCGCTATTAGTTGACACTGGTTGAGGCTAGCATGTTCAGGTTGACCGGCTGGTTTCCATTCCATGTGTTTGGTCTTCTAAGCCAGAATATATAAGATGATAGAACATGCCAAGGATTTATAATGCCCGTGTGAATGGCTCTCTGAATAGTTTACGCTTTCCTCTCATACCATTACTTTATATGATATCGACTGTCGTAGATAGTTGGCTTCGGTTTTATGACTAGGCTGTACGCTATTTTATTTAACTGTTGCTTCTCTATTCTGTGTAGTAATCTATTCACTTCGCCTCCGCCACAATACACTCCATGAGAGGAGAATCTACTCTATGAATATCCCCCTCTTGTGGCAATAATAGGAACTAAACAATATGGCATGCCCCATGCCTGATGTAGGTGTATTAAAGCATTGTTGATTTAAATACGTGAAGTAGAGTGAAACCCCACTAGGGGCTGAAGCTAGCCTACACCTTACAAATGGTAGGTCTGAAATCAAGCGTTGGGAACATTAGCCTTCAGATTCAAATAACGATGTCAGTTTTTTTTTATGAATAGGCGATGACTCTGCTGTCGTAGTGAAAAGGCTCACATTGGACCAGGCCAGCTTCTTTCCTTAACCATCGTGACTATGTTTAATTAAATTTACTCCATTCCCCGCAGTAAATCATTAGACTTGATAATATGTTTACCTGCAATCAGCATATCGACGGAAACTAACAGTTAGCACTTGTAGGAATGTGAAACAGTTGAAAGGAATCTGTTTTGTTATGCGACACAGCGTGGATACATCTTAATTTATATTCCCCAAGAATGCGTTGCTAAATCATTGAGGGAGTCCATACGTGACCAGGATTTATATGCCATGTCCTTAAATCAAGGTCAACAGTCTCTCTCTCTCTCTCTCTCTCTCTCTCTCTCTCTCTCTCTCTCTCTCTCTCTCTCTTCATAGTGTAATCAAAGGTATCTTCTTCCAACCGTCATTGTATTGTATTGTATTGTATCTTTATTGACATACTTGCAAGTATAAATTGATACAAACACAAAAATAAACAAATAAATAACAGTACAGAACAAACATAGATATAATTGCTACTATTGTCCTGAATCAGATAGTATCTGGAAAAAATGCAATGGACCTTCAAGTCAATTGTTTGAATATTAAGCCGTGAGTTCATGTTCACCTACTCGTGTTGAAGGAAAGATCCATACACCTCTAGACTACGAATAGGAATAGAAATATTTGATTACGAGATATCGACAAGTGTTATTTGACATTGTGCTGGGGTTTGTTTACCGTAGCCTTATTTCGAAATCATTAACTCAGCTTTTTCTACCATCAACTACGATCACGAAGCAAATGTCACTGGAAGTAGCATCAATCATACGAAAACATGCCATTTAGATAATTTGGTATCTCGGTTGTGATTTTTATGACCATCATTAGGTTGTAAATCGAATAAAACAAATTACACAATAATTCTGTTGAAGATACTTCACCTGGTTCTTTTCTTTTTGAATGAGTTATTTTTTCCTCAAATGTCATCACTTAATTTAATTTAAGCATTTTCGACTGTAACCATGATATCACAGTGTATAAGGTATCACGCTAGATACATGCTGATGACAATAGAGGAACCATGCTTTGATGAAAACACATGTTCGTAACCCATTTAAAACGATTAAGTGATTCAAGTCGGTATTTTTGTTTTACATCAGACTTGACAGACAAGACGGGGGCGGCGGGGACCTGCTGCCAGTAGATCTCAACGCATGTGGGATCGACTCAGATAAATGCAGTAGCATATGCTAGAGACCAGTCTTTAATGACCTAAGTGCAACGCTTAATACTCTGTAGGCGAGTAAGTCGCGCTGGGCAAAACCCATATGCGTATATTGCGCACTGTGATTGTATGATTGGTCCCTCGCTGCATCTCCCTGCTTTCTACCTCTCTGGTTTTCCAGAGACTAGGACATACCATACATTTTCCCAGTAATGCTCATTTTTCATTCTTATTTTTTTCATTGTTTTTTTACCTGTTGCTAATGGGCTAGATGATACAATAGCGAAAACGATTTATGGTAGTGTTGAGAGGCAGGAATTATTCTTATCGTGCTGTGAATGTAGTTTTTTTTCAAAATGATATATATCTTTGCAGTCTACACCGTGATAAAAACACAAGAACTCCTCCAATGATTTCGAAACGACAGTACAGTAAGACCCTACTAAATAGTTTGGGTCGGGTAAAGAATGAATAATTTTCTATTTGCCTATCCAGGAACCTGTATTTCATAGATTCCGAGAGTTGGCCTCACGGGATCTCTCCACAATTGCTAATCTAGGCTACACAAATGATTGTTGACGGCTATTCACAAATGCATTTTTGTCAGAAGCGAATAATCAATGGGTTCTCAGTTGGAAGTGGAGCGGTGGCTGATTGTGCATTTCCTTGCTGGCAAACTTGCACATCCTGCCATGCGGCTAGAAAATAGCTGGATGTATTATTTGATTTCCGACCTGCCAATCTTGGGTTTATTCTACGATTTTTTTCGTGCGCTGCCAGTACTACGTAGACTCACAGATACATACAATACTCAGTACGAAGTGAATGTACCCTCAGCTGGATTTCGCGGCGCTCTGATATATCAATCTGACTTAGTTCTTATTTCTTCATTATACGAATTTGGAAGGATAACAGTAATTGGACTTCGGGGCTACCAGACCTGTTTTAAGTGCATTGTCTTCTCATCCACCTGGGGAATCGGGGACAAGTTGTGAGGAACCTGGTGGTTGCCTTTGAGAGAGGTCAGTATATAGCTATTACAGCAGGCAACACAAGGAAAGGTTTATATAGTCTTGTATTAACACCAATCAATTAATTATAAATGGTATATCAGGAAAAGTTCGACATTCATTGTCATAATTCCCGTTTACCGTATAGTGGCAGAGTTATGTCGCCGATAGAGGTTAACAAAAAGAGGACGACTAGGAAAAGGCGTAGACCTATCTCGATTATTTATGCTGTATTATGTATCACTGGTTCACTTAACATCTGATAACTGCTGTGACTATTATACCTGCCTGGTAACCTCAGTATTTGAAGTTGGTATAACAACGAAGTTGGCCCGATCACATGTTCCCTCTATTAACCCTCTATTAGGGAATAGTGACACTAGAGCATGTACCTTACATCGGTTATGGGTCAGCTTTAAGGGCAAGGGTTGATTCAGCTGGAACCACGAACCTAATACGGTCCAGCAAGCGGCCTATTTTCCTGCAGACCTCCACACCATGTATGTACATTGTGGGAGCAGCTGTTGTAGAGGAGGATGAGGCAATGAGTGATGTGTAACCTGATGTGCAGTGTCATGTTGGACCACCATGGTAGTGTAGGGGACCGTTAGAGAACACGTGCGTTAACATATACAAATCATGTACGAGGACACCACCCAGCCACTGGTGGAATCGCCATATGCGCTGGGCGAAACTCAGTACCGTAAACTACCAAACTGGGACATTAGTGGACAAGTTTGATTTCCTCTGTTCTTTGCCCTAAAAGCTTCTTTTATTCAAAGATCACCAAGACGAATCACCCTTCTGAGATAAATGTCAACTTGATTGACCACTTTGGCCACCTTGACCACTATGTGCACGGCAATAAAAAAAAAGAAAATAGAAAATATACATGGTAGCTTCGAAATTTATTTGTTTCAAATTTATTTGTTTCAAATATTTGGTATGACTTATTTTTGATCGAGACCTCGTAATGAAAAGTTCATCAGCTCACGAAGCAGAGAGTAGTACAAGTTCCTTGTTGTGATAAGCAGAATATTATGGTGAGTCGATGTATGCTTCCACATTCTGTGCCAGAAATCGATAAAGGGACTTTTGGAATTATCACTTGCTCAACGTGGAATCTGGAACCGGTAACCTAGTTTACTTAGGAAATCTATGAGAGGATACGTCCTTGCATAATATGAGATCTTACTTGGAGTAAGATATACAGCGGAATTTAGTTTCCAGAACGGTTGGTAGATGGCGAGCGTTGATGCCATTTCGTACACACTCGAAACCCTCATACATATCAGATTCAGAACCTACAAAGTGATACTCCGTCTCTATCGACTTAAATATGTCAGCAATGAATATTCTCTACCTTGCCTTACAGAAGAAGAGGTATGCAGTGAGGGAATACATAAGCGAAGTGAACCCTTGTTATTCCTGGTGCCAAATTGAACATACGGATAATATGATTTTTTTCATACCCTACATACAGTACAGCCCTCATATCGTAGCTGCTCGAGCATCGAGGTTGGGGGTTATAGCAAGTACCATATTGTGACTGTAATTAGATAATTATATCCTATATATTAGAGCTGGGCTCATTTCATGCAATTAAAGCTCCCTGCCTTGGCCGCGTTTAAACTCGTTGTACTTGGGCAAGGTCATATATACATTGCAGGAATTAGTGGCCTAGCCAAAATGCTGGTCCTCGTTATGCGGGTAATTGCATCAATATTCTCCCATAAATACAGGATCAGAGGAGGGCGAAATTTAGCGTAAATCAAACACTTCCTCTGCCTGAAAAAATCCAGGCCTACTAGAATGTGGCATTTTGATATCCCATCGGTATAAAACCAAGAAAAGCAGCTACCATCTAACCGAATTACGGAATACTGGTGGAGTCTTATGGCTTGGCTACTGGCTCCAACTCTGAATCCATTTATTCCTGATGGGTTTGGTGTTTGGAAATTAATCTCTTTATATCCACTTGATAATGATTTATCTATTTATTTGCCCTTTAGAAAGGATTCATCTTACCATACCTCTTTGACTATTGATATCCCATATCCCATCAGTATCAGACTCGAGACATAGAAACTCTTTTAACTAAATTACCATGTATACATGGCGGCGCCTTTATCATTCTATCGAACCAGGCTCTGCACATTTATCTTGCTAGCTGCTAGCTTCCATATTCACAGAGATTTATTGTTGCCGAGGTCTGTATTCCCGTCAGCTCTACGAAGCCATCCTGACAGATCACGGGCTTGGTTTCATTCGCTAATATGATAGATTGCCCGATTTGCACACACCGTGCTTTTTACCCCGATGGAGTACTCATACCCTGGTACCAAGCTTGTCAATCTGGGCAGGGATTTCAACCAAGCGTTTCCTGACAGTCTGTATGCATCAACACGTGTGAAAGCCGTGGAGATGATATCCTACGCCTCCCTGTCCTGAACTGGCACACAGACAAACATACAAAACAGTTGTGCTGCTGAAACCAATAGCGAAGTCCTTCAGGTTAACAACCTAGGACGTAGGCAATGAATCCTTGATTGCAAGCCCCTTATCCTCTTATTGATTCATAATATTATCAATCTTACCCTGTGTCTTCAGGGTAAGAGCATAGTCTCTAGACGATGATCTTATACTGACTTATATACATTCAGACAAACCTGGATTGGTGTTTTCTTGTTTGTGTCTCGGTACAATCACACTTGTTATTATATGCCTACTGCTCATTCTCTGCTGTGATTGGTCAGATTATGGTCACATGACCACCTTACAAAAGTGATATTGGGGTGCAATATTACTTTCCAACACTCAGACTCAGAGCTGTCAGGTTTATGTGCTCAATTATCAACTTGAACTCTTGGAAAGGAAACCAACAGAAGTGAATTGAGACAAGGAACTCATGATTTAGGAAGAGAATTAGGAAAACACATTTTTAAATTAAACAATAAATCATTACATTTCTGAAACTAATGCATGTGACTTTTTCTGGTATTTAAAGTATTTTGATTGCGATACTTGTATTACTGAATTAACACAAGAATATATTACTGCTTTCAAATTTACAATAACCCAATGGTTTGTGGTAAAACCTGGAAATGGAAAAACATATCAATGATAATTACATTTTCATAATTCTTTAAATTAGAGTGCAATAAAAATTGATATTGCACTCACCCAAGTGCCATATTTGTATATTGTTTTAACCCTTCCAATGCTGAGGCTACTTGCGTCAAAAGCGCAAGGACACACCGATTTTTGTGAAAATTATCTAAACCCTGCCATGTTGGTATTCATTGGATAGCTCTTGCTGAGGACTCTCAAATGAGTACCCACGTGCCAGAGGTTCAATCATTTTCCAGGTGTTATGCATAATTTTGCATCGAGCAAATCAGCCTGCCACCGGCTAGCATAAGGGTTAATATAGCCAAACCCAAATGGTAACAATCTAGTATCCAGATACTGGGTTTTGATCTAGCCCTCAGATGCAGACAAACACACAGATAAGAGCAGTTGTCATGAAATCAATAGAAAAACGCTATAAGGTAACAGGTCAGCACCTAGGTGATGTTTTGGAGATACAACGCCTCCATGTTCTAAGCAGGCTTGGAAACAACGCACAGAATAGTTCTGCTGTACTAAACAGCCAGTCCTTTAGGGTAATGAATGACCTAGCACCTAGGCTATTTTTGTCTTTACAAACACAGATTGATAAAAAAACTTGGATGACCTAAGGTAAAAAGTAAAACAGTTGTAGCCCTCGGAAGTAAAGTTTGTAATGTACAACTGATACATTTATAAGTTGAACACGTAATTATTTATTGGATGGAGATGGTCTTGCTCACATTTTTGAGGCTTCACTGTGTTGCTATATAACAGGGCGGGTGCTTCGTTCATAACCGCAGGAATGTGTCAGAAGAGTTGGCTTCTTGTCAGACTTGCACAAAGAGACACATGGTGATTTCATCGTGGTTCCCTGAAACTGACTCGAACAGGAAACACTAGTACACAAAGCCTGGAGTGGCCCACAGGCTATGCAATACTTGTTTCCTCTCTTCTTTAAAAAGTTCATTCCTGGCCGTTCTTCACAACCCATCAGTTCATATAGGAAAGTCTGGATGGCACATGCTATGGTCAACAATAACTGTAACTGGAAATATAGCATGCCATTGCGGCCATTCTGGGTCGGCCCTGATAGTCATATGTTCCAAGGCATTGGCAACTGACTGCTAGATGTCTCTCACAAATGCCTGGATTCTAATCACGGCCGGTGCATGTGAGAAAACTGCCAGTAACTCGGGGTTAGGCAGTGTATTTCACCAGGTACACCGGTTTCCTCCTCTACTCCCTAGAGGCTTGGCATAAAAAGTGTCGATAATCGAAATTCACCATTCTATTTCTAGGCTACTATAGGTAGATCTATTATGCAAATGATTTGTACCATTCCATGAAGCAGGTACCTCAGAAAGAGATAGTCAGGTTGGTTCATGTTTTTTTTCACGTGGCGGCGCCAACATAGCATGTCAGAGTATAGCTGAAACCATAAGAGATAGGAGGATCATAGCGCCATCTATAGGCCACCGCGAGGACTATACTGATATATTCGTGACTGGCTGGTTAGTCAACTCAGAGAGGAAAGTGAACTTTGCAGGAACTAGGAATATATTATACTCCCCTGCCAACACACATCGCCTGGCAAACCTGGAAATAAATCATCAACTGATCAAGTAGAGTTATTTGACAATTATATCGGATTATCAAAAACCAAAAAGACAAAAACGATTTTAATCACGTTTTTCTCGAATTATTACTTTGGTATCAAGCTATCTCCTTTTGTATCTGAGCTTGTGTACGCTGCAGGTATGAAAGGGTCAATTTCGGCCATCGTTTTCCCTCAGAAAACCCCACACAGACAAAAAGCCAGCGGTGTCGGCCAACGACGAAGAAGATGCGATGTCAACACAGCTGTGTGTTTGTTATGACTAGCACGTTCGCCAAAGATGGTTACTATGGTTACAGCGTTCTAGTTTATGCGTAATTCAAACACTTCAATTTTCAAACAAAGAATTTATGAGAAATCAAAATAATGGACACCGATGAGGTTCCCCTCCGAGACTTTTAAGTGTTATTTTTTCGTTGCAGTTTTATTTGATTTTTTCGCAGAGATGTAATTAGATTAAAAGACTTCTCCTTTTTTCACTCGAACGAATTAGCATATCGAATTCGGATGTTGCGTAGTACAGCCGTAGGCAGTATTGTCATCAAGGAAGACGTAGTATGCTTTATTTGATTATACATCGACAGTGAGATTCAGCCTCGCCTGCTACAGATGAACCTATTAGCACTACAGTACATTGTATAAGAGGTCTTTTTTGGCAAGCCTTGAAAGATGTCCATACTTTATCCTCACGGGTAATTTTAAAGATGAAATGGAATAATGAACGGCATGAAATATGGGGGTTCGTAGGAAACATCTTGTCTAAGCTTCAAGGTGGATATGAGCCGAGTAGGAAATATCGTATCAAACTCCTTTACTTAACCATTATAAGTTACCATCGTGATTAAGGCCGAGTTGCACGCATTCGATGTTTTTGACGCTTATCCTAGTTATTTCTGTTGAACCTCCCATTGATCTATTTGGGAATCATTTTGTTGGCATCTCATGATAATTTGCCGCCTGTATGTATTCCCATCATTTGTTTATAGAATTAGATACCAAGGGTTATCACAAAGTCAATGATTCAACGGTAGATAGTTGAGTGGTAATCGAGGATAAAACTTAAGAAATGCCAGACTTCTATCCTTGATTCTCAGTAAACTCAACTAGGTCTAGTTTTTTAACACCAAGTTCTCAAGATTTTAGTGTGGATATCTCGGTCCAGGGCATCCGGTTTCAGTTCAACTAAAAACTCTTCTTTCCGCACTTGTTGACAGCTTTAATCACAGTCATTCCGCATCAACATATTCTCTTATTTATATTGTGTGGTTCAAATTTCGGGACGATTCATTGTATAACCGTCATTGTTACCATACAATTTTAGGTAGATTTGAGGTCGGGACTTGTAAAGACTAACTTGAGTTTTCTGAACGTACTGGTTTAAAAATGAAATTCAATATTCAGTCTATTCGCATCTGGAGCATGCACATGGTCTGATAAAGAAAATACCTCTGTCACAAGGAAATGCATTGAGAAATATTTGAATGAAATCTGTTTGTGGTCTTACATCCATTCTTCAAATTGTTTACCTTTTTTGACACGTTCAATGTTGTCATGTATGCATTCCAGATGCAAATAGATTGAATCGCTTTTTCAATTTCAGCTTTTGTTTGACATAAAATCTCCTCCTTATTTATTGCAAAATGAGTTAATAAGATAAAGTCACAATAACACTTGCACTATGTGATGAAATAGTACAGAGTTAGTTTTACGTATGTTTCTATGAAATCATATCCAATATGGCAGGATATCTTTGACTCTTCTGAGGCCAAGCACTATCGAAGGAAATAGGGAACTTTTTGAACGATAGATTCAGGGGTACAATTCTAATTCTTATACCCCATGTATTCATACATATCAATGTGTGTGTATATATATATATATATATATATATATATATATATATATATATATATATATATGTATGTATGTATGTATGTATGTATGTATGTATGTATGTATGTATGTATGTATGTATGTATGTATGTATGTATGTATGTATGTATGTATGTATGTATGTATATATATATATATATATATATATATATATATATATATATATATATATATATATATATATATATATATATATATATATATGGGATCTAAGAGTATCTTCCCATGATTATTGGAATGGGGAACGGGTAATGCGACACGCCTGCGGTCTCCCATATTTGTAATATTTGTATCAGTCATCATCCTTTGAAGACAGTATCTTTAATATTCAGAATTATGATAACCGTCAGAAAATTATCAAAATACCCCAAGTTACTTACTTACTGTCCCGTAACTAAATGTTGTATTAAATTACGTCAGGATGTGGTTTTGATTAAGGTTAGATAAAGCAAAGTTTCAGCACTCTCGCTGATTAAATCCGCCATGGATGATATCGACTAGACGCTCCCCTGCCAGTTTTCACCTCTATCTATAGATCTACCGTGCATGGCGTTTATTCTCTGATCTCTCACGCAGATTCAACATTGATTTTTCTCCTCTCGTGTCTTTGTAGGCCTTCATCAGGTTGCCGCCGCTGTCTCTGACTAATAGGATCCCCGGTGGTGAGGTAGACGGTACCAGCCCGCGCCCGAGCTGACCCTGCGCCCCCTGGCGACGTGTTCCAACATCACCTCCTGGCTGCTGAAAGGCGTATTACTCATCCGAGTGAACATAGCTGCGATATGCTCTCAACCATCTCTACTACCATGGAAGGGGATTAGATGTCAAATCTTAGTGCAGAAACGCAATAAATTTCCAATTCCTCCCCTGACGAAATTTTAAACTATCCCACCACTGAAAACAACCCCAGTCTGTCCAACAAGCTATTTTCTCGCTTGTATAGCACGTTCTAAAAACTGTGTTGGAAATAATTGTAAGCATGGAAGTCCAGCAGAGTGGGGGTAAAGAGGGTGAGAACGTCAATTGGCGTTTGTCCAGGATAGAGGAGGAGCTGGAAAAGTTGGATATAGAACTGGCAGTGAATGCTGCTGGAGAGCAGGATGTGCTGAATGGTGGTGGTGGTGGGGTTACGCGGAAGGATTCCGTGAAAAAGAGTCCCTCAGTAGTGGTAGTAGCAGCTAGCCCAGAGCGACAGGCGCCTACGCAAAATGACGAACCACAGATCGTCATTAAGCGGTACAGTGCTTATGGGCCAGCTAAACGCAGAAGTTCAAAATCAAGACCCAAATCAGAAGTGTCTTCCACTCGGTCTAAGGCAGGACGTGAAAAACAGGATTCTGAAAAACACAGGCCTAAATCAGTGATAACTGAGGAAGACTCCAAGCAACAGCGGAGGAAATCTGAAGGACAGATTATTATTTATCCTAAATTGGCCAGTCCAGCGAAGAGCAAGAGAGTGAAGCAGACGACTCCACCGCCAGACGTATCCAGGGAGACTTCTCCCTCTCCACCCGCCACAGTAGCGGAGGTAACTATGGAAACGAAAATACCACCTCCACCCCCATTACCGGTGAATTTAATTAAGGTCGTCACGCCTGTTGTTTCTATGGAAAGTAAGCCGCCGCCGTCATCAATGGAAAAACCAAGAGTTACTATGACGACCGAAAAACCCGTTGCTATGACAACACAACAAGAAAAGATAGTAGGAGTGACGCAACTAGAGAAATTGCACCCCCTGACGGGGCAAAATGACTCAAACCGAGGAAGCTCTGTGAATTCTGAACACACCAGACCTTTGTCTGTGCAGTCTAATGATAGTGGAACACACTCGGAGCTATCTGTGGAGAGCAGGCCTGTGTCTGTAATATCTGCTGCAGAGAGTTATAACAGTAGCAGTGGCCGGGCGGGGCAGACAGTGAACTGCTCTCAGACTCCGAGTGAAGCTGGCAGAACCGTGTCAACGGTGCAAACTTTTCAGCCCCGACCCGTCAGCAGCGGGTCAACCCAGGACGGACCGCTTCCACCGCTGCCAGCATCCCCTGCCAAGCCCATAGTAGTGCAACCCGAGTCCATAGCGACGAAAAAAGCCCACCACGAACACTCAGAAGTCGTGCCCATTGTGATCCAGGCTGATCCGAGTCGGCGGCTATCCACACAGGATCAGCCCATCTATTGTAAAGTCAGTATAACTCCTAATAGTGATAAAACCACGGAAGTTGACACTGCTGCAGAGGCAGTGAAAAAAATCACCGACAAGTATGACTCGCTGGACAAAGTGAAACCATTTATTGAAAATAATATATTCTATGGCGATAAAGGTGGATGCAACTTGCAGGATTTACCCTTGCCGGATCCACCGGCATTCGTGCTAGAAGGGGATTACGATGATCCGGATTATGCGGATTATCAGGAGTGCCTCCCACCCCCTCCCCCTGAAATAGACTTGGAGGAAGAAGTCATAACCGCTATGCCGGATGAGAAAACGGGCCCGCAGGCCCTCACTGAACATGAAATATTTCAGGTGGAAATGTTTTACCGTAGCCACAAGACGGATGTGTACGTCTGCCCAACTCTAGTCAATTTATACTTCGGCAATCTGGAAACAAAAGCCACCGAGGTTCAAGAATGGAAAATTGCAAGGACTGGCATCCCCGTTCTGTTATTGAACACTGGAGAATCTCACAGAAAACGACGCCTACAAATTGTCCTCGCGGAAAAGGGTACGGGGTTTGTGTTATGGAAGGACCATATTAACCATTTAACGGCCTTTAAATGCCCACACCCTAATTTCCATACATTACACTTATCCACGGACCATACAAAAATGGCAGGGTTCAGTTACGATGATATTAGTGCTGCCCAGGATTTTCAACGCAAATTCGAACTGTTGACCTCGGATCCGGACGACGAGATATTGCATTTGAGCTCCTCCGGTAAGAAGAAGAAAAATAAGAAAAAAGAACCCAAAATGCCGAAACCAACGAAACCTAAAAAATACAAGGCGCCAGTCAAAGCAGAAATCTCACAGCCTTGTGGCTTCACGCACATTTCCCGGGTGGATAGGTCTGAGGGGGAGCATATTAAAAATCTCACAAACATCGCCCCTCCATCCACTCCAACTAAAAGTGATAGACGGGAATCGACAGCGTAGAGAATGGCATATTTAACCCTTATAGTACTGCATCTGATAACAACAACATGTGATTTAACCCATTTGCGTCTGGAGATCAATCATGGTCTGACACACAGGAAAAATATTTTGTTAACCAAATAATATTTTGAGAAATATTCTACTGACAGTATATGTAACTACAAAGGTAAACACTAGCATCTCAGATGTTTTCTAATATCACTCCATTTGATGGGTTGTTTGAAGTTTATATATTATGCATACTCCAGATGCGAATGGGTTAAACAGTCCTATAATGAGCCTATTTCTCCTATGCATTATTATATGAAAGAATAATCAGTCTCTATGACTGCTAAAAGGCAGGTTTTAAGGTAATTCCGCATTGCAAGGGTCAAGCATTAAATTTCACTCCAACAACTACGAGCTAAGGTTCTCTATGGAAATCTAATGCTTATTTGGAATTGATGTAATAAACACAAAATTCACTACGCCATACAAGAGCCATACATAACCTAGGCTATGTATATCTCTGACCATGCTGTAAGTTGAATTGCTCTACGGAAATCTCGCTCTTTGTGGTAGTAGATGAAATAGAAACGGGGGGCGTCCTGCAGGCTGCTGCCCTGACTCAGTGGATTCGGGGGTATTAGCTTACCATTGGTCCAAACAGGAAACAGGCGTGGATGCTGTTTTTCCCCGTGCGTCATATGTGTATGTATGGAGAGAAGAGGGCTAGTTAGCCAAGCTTGAACTGCAGCTATGTGAGCTACGTATCTGTGTGTATGTACATGTAGAAATGCTTACAGATGTCCAATTATAACTTTATTATTACTCCTATCCTACACCACGCCTTGTAAGTCTTCCCGAATCAACAGTTAAAAACCACAGCTCTCCAGAATGGAGATTATTTATGCTGGACTCTGGAGTCGACTGCGATTAATTTTGGTTAACATAGCAGACTCAGGAAGTTTTGTTACCATCTGACCGTTCATAACTCTATAGTCGTGTAACTGGTTTACAACAAAACTGTAAGTGAAGCATACGTCACCTATCTGATATTTTATCAAATGACAAATGAGTGAAAAAGAATGCATTGAAAACTATGCTGAATCTCTGTACATTTTCTCTACTTTTAACCGATTTAAACAATATATTTTAAATCCGCAGACTGGGTTATTATGCTATTAAATCATATTCTGGCATGCGCCACCTAGTGGCGATATTTGTCTCTATTTGAAGGAAAACTTCAGTTATATATGTATATATAGTGTTTGTATTTGGTTGCCTCGGCTTTATGAAAGTAGGCCAAGTCAGTGAGAATGTGTGCCAATTTGTGTATATTTCCTCCGCCAACAGATGTAGATTTCAAGCAGCCGCGCGGAGATGGTTGGGAAAGTATGTGTGACGTAACGGCGCGTGAACTTAGTTTGTGTATGCTGCCTGGCCGGTGATTCACCGCGACCACTATGACTGCGCTTGCTGGCTGGCGGGCTGTCGAGATCCTGAGAATCGTGCATCTATGTTGCTCTCTCTCTCTCTCCGTCTCACTCAGTGTTATATATAGATCATAATCTCTGTCTTTAACCCATTGACGTCTGGAGCGAATACATGTAGTCCAGTCAAATTATGAAATACCTAGAACAAATTGCTACAGAAAGTTTTTTTGCTTTGACTGGTTCATTGGACCTAACTGAACATCATATCAAAAGTTTCCCGAAAGTTACCCCCTCTAAGGGCCCTAATTTGCATAAATTCAAAATGGCCAATATGCCAAATTGGACAATTCACAGATTTCAGGGCCTTGTATTTCAATCAACTAACAATCACACATCAGTTGAATTTACAGGTCTGAATTAGTATGTTATATAGATGCTGTAAACAGAAAATATAATTGTAATATTGACCGTTTGGTCAAATATGGTCATTTGAAAATGGCCATCTGACCTCCAATCAGAACCGTTTGGTTATTCACATCAATGATTTTAGGGCCTTGTATTTCCTGACATAACAATCACCCAGGAGTTAAATCCTCAGATCTGAATAAGTATGTTATATAGATGCTGTAAAAAGAAAATATAATTTTAATATTGACCCTTTGATCAAATAAGGTCATTTGAAAATGGCCATATGATCTTAGATAAGGAGTGTTTTGGTTATTTGGTACCAGTTTGGCGGACCGCATAACTTGGTACCATTTGGGGGGACCACCAATAACCCTTATATTTTGAAAGCCCTGGAACCCCTCTTCAAGTCCCTGCATGATGGACATCTGCATCTGGTAGCTGTTTTGAGATATTGACCACCCAAGGTTCTTGTAATGTTCCTTTTTTATGCCAAATTGGACAATTCACTGACTTCAGGGCCTTGTATTTCCTGAACTAACCATCATATAGCAGTGATATCATTAGGTCTCAATGAGTATGTTACATAGATGCTGCAGAAAGAAATATTTATTTTAATATTGGCCCGTTGGTCAAACAAGGTCATTTGAAAATGGTCATTTGACCTTCGCTAAGGAGAGTTTCGATTGTTCACATCACAGATTTCAGGGCCTTGTATTTTCTAGACTAACAAGCATATAGCAATTAAATCCTCAGGTCTGAATCAGTATGTTACAAAGATGCTGTAAACATAATATAATTATAATATTGACCCTTTGGACAAACAAGGTCAATTAAAAATGGCCATTTGACCTTAGATACGGCGCATTTTGGTTACCGTATTACCCCGCGTACACCCCGCACTTCTATACAGTGCAGCACCTATGTCAAGGAGGGGGTGCGTGTTATCAACAGGTACATAAACCAGAACTTTTTCACATCGATGCCACGGGTGCGGGGACATGTGGGGCAGGGTTGGAAAACACCATTTAAGTACCCCAGGGAGGAAAGTACGGCATATCCATCCATATTTGGATTTTGATTACGTAATAATTAGGGGATAAAAGGGCCTCGGGAGGGTGAATTGAAATTGATACGGAATTACGGATAAACCAGGGGAGCAGATTTGGCACGAGCTGTTGTCTGCTCTTTTGACGAGTGATGTCAACAAATGGGCACAAATCAGTATCAATTACAATTTACCATCACAAACCCTTATCAAATTGTAATTGTGTCCTGTTTATTTGTCCTAGACTCGCTCCTCTCAGCTGAAAGACCAGGGCAGACATATAGCTCTCTAACTTAATTGCCAGCCAACTCCCCCTGCGTATTATAAATGGGGAATTGTATTTTACATAAGGAGGTGACGGGTTGCGTATTATCTAGGGGGTGCGGGTCGTACGCGGGGTAATACGATACTAGTATTTTTTCAATTTTCAATGGCTAATTTCTCAAAATGTACTTAATCTATTTCAGAGCTATGCAAGTATAGAGTAGGGATACTGCCAGGGGAGATGGCCCTTTCATGACCATTTTTAGTCAAATAGGGCCATCTGAAAGTACCTGTTTCACCATGATAAATATGTTTCGGTTGATTTTATCAGTTTTTGCAGATCAATATGTCTTAGATGTATTATATATTTGATACTGTTTATACCCTCACATAATGTATCATGGTACCTGTTAAAAGTTCTGATACCAAACTACTTTGTCCAAAAATTGAAATGATGATCAAGTGCTTCCAAAATAGGTTCATTTGCAGACTCGCTGAATGCGACCAATTGGTCAAAGATTTGGATCCAGCCCATAGAGTCACTTTCAAATTTTATTTTTGATAAGAAAAATGACCAGAAAAAAAACATACTTCATTATACAGCATGCTTTTAGATATAGCCCTCAAAAACTGCTATAGTAAGTTGTAAGATATTGATCTGCATAAACTGAGAGAATAGCCAAAATGTATCTTTTTATGATTAAACAGGTACTTTCAAATAACCCTTTTTGACTACCCCTATACATTATGCCTATTGTATACTTGCATTGCCCTGTAAATATTGTTTATCTAGGGTAAAGTACTGCAGACATTTAATTCCTGCAGCAATCAAGCGGATGTCTGCAAGTGCCTGGTTGTACAAACACCCATGGATAACATATCAAAAAGTAAGCCAAGGACATCATTGACCAACGTAGCTTGTGATTCAAAGCTACTTTCAGTTGTGAGGTCATCCATGCCCAGGAAAGTGGGTGGCAATCAGGGGTACAGTTGTGTATTGTGTTGTGCACAGGCTGCCCATGCATTTAATGCAGGAATTAAATGTTAGCACGGTACATTTAGAGCAATTAGCTCCTTCTCTAAGGTAAAAAGACCATATTCAAATGACCGTATTTGACCAAAGGGTCAATATTTAAATCATATTGTCTTTTTACGACATCAATGTAACAAACTTGTTCAGACCTGAGGATGCTGTATGATTATTGATTACGTCGGAAAATACAAGGTCCTAAAATCTGTGATGTGAATAACCAAAACTCCCTTTAGCAAAGGTCAAATGGTCATTTTAAATGACGTTATTTGACCAAAGGGTCAATAGTAAAATTGTATTTTCTTTCTGCAGCATCTATGTAACATACATCTTCAGACCCAAGGATTTAGCAACTATATGCCTGTTAGTTCAGGAAATACAAGGCCCTGAAATCTGTGAATTGTCCAACTTGGCATAAAAAGGGACATACCCGGTACTAGTACCTTGGGAGCTCAATATCTCAAAACAGCTACCAGCTGCAGATGTCCATCAAGCAGGTACTTGAGGGGTTCATGGGCTTTCAAAATATAAGGGTAATTTGCAGTCCCCCCAACTGGTACCAATTTACGCAATCCCTCCCCCCAACTGATGCAAAATACCAAAACGCTCCTTATCAAAGGTCAAATGGCCATTTTCAAATGACCTTATTGGACCAAAGGGTCAATATTACAATTATATTTTCTTTTTACAGCATTTATGTAACATACTGATTCAGACCTGAAGATTCAGTTGCTATATGCTTGTTAGTCCAGAAAATACAAGGCCCTGAAATATGTGATGTGAATAACCAAAACTCTCCTCAGCGAAGGTCAAATGGCCATTTTCAAATGGCTTTGTTTGACCAAAGGGTCAATATTAAAATAAATATTTCTTTCTGCAGCATCTATGTAACATACTCATTGAGACCTAATGATATCACTGCTATATGATGGTTAGTTCAGGAAATACAAGGCCCTGAAATCAGTGAATTGTCCAATTTGGCATAAAAAGGGGTTCAAGGGCTTTTAAAATATAAGGGTTATTGGTGGTCCCCTAAAGTGGTACCAAGTTATACCGATATTAGTTTTTTGGGGCTTAGTACAATCTAGGGCAGTTTTCTAATCTTAAACCTTGGTGTTAAAATCTTTTTTGAGTCTGTAGGGTGGCTTCTTTCGTCAGCAACGTTGCAAAAAATGTCCGTTTTTAGCACTTTCTAAACATTTTTGTCCCAAATTTGACCACTAGGATACATTTTCGGAAATTATTTTTTCATAGCAATGTCAAACAACATCTGTAGTACATACATGCCAACATTGGAGGTTTAACTCTAAAAAACAAAAAAATGCTGAAGAAATCCCCAAAATCATATGTTTATGGCCATTTTTAGGTGAAAATATGCAAATTAGGTCCTTAGGGGGGGTAACTTTCGGGAAACTTTTGATATAATGTTCAGCTAGGTCCAATTAACCAGTCAAAGCAAAAAAACCTTCTGTAGCAATTTGTTCTAGGTTAGGCCATTTTCAGCGTAGATTGACTGGACTAATGGTCTGACGCATATCTTGATAACGATGCAATATTTTGAGAAACATTGTGACTGCAAGTTGTTGCTCCTGTTGTGTTTATCAATAGCTCAGCAACTAATTTCAAATATTAACCCTTCCAATGCTAAGGCTACTTTCGTTCAAACCCCTGTCATGTTGGTAATCATTGGATAACTCTCACCGAGTACTCATATGTCAAGGTTTCCTGTCATTTTTGTATAATTTTTATTGGCCAAATTAGCCACCAGCAGCATAAGGGTTATTATAGTTGGTGAGTTATGCTCAAATGTGTTTGGCGTAGACCATGTGAGCACTCACCCAGGGAAATGCAGTCAGGATGATTTGCTTTTGAGATAGTAGCATGAAGGGGAAGCATAACTATTATTCTATTTAATGAATTATGTTTTAAGTTGCCAGACCATGTCAGCTCTCCCGATGTAAATGGGTTTACACATTCGTGCTCGGAGTTCTTCCAGGGAAGATATGCCTCTGAAACAGTAATATGAGAATAAAGCATAACTACACAAGTTACAGGTTGAGTTCTGATTTACATTTCTCCTTCGAATGATATCCTGAAATGCTTCGACAAAGCAATCACAAAATATGCATTGCCGTTTTGCCTTTATTGAGTGTACTTATGGTTTAGTGTTGAAACTTGAAAGTGACCTGATGATCGATCGTACACATTGCGAAAATATCTTATAATATAAACGAAGAAATCAAGAAATATTCAAATAAATCATTTGAAAATCAACTTTGAAGTATGTATTGACTTTTAAAATGAGTTACCGTCAACGCTGTCGAAACATAACATGGGACACCAATGATGGACAAACTTAAGATAGTTCTTAGGTAGTGGACACTGACCTAACAAACATACACTGATTTGAGCAACATATGAAAAAGGTATGCTTATATTAAGACAACGGTGGTGCTTTTGTAATTTATCTCTATTCAATTTGGAAAAGAGTAATAGGTCAAACGAACGCAAAATCTTGGTAACCAAAGGGTTGAGGTCATTGCCACACGCACACAGTTGGCCGGCATTAACTTTAATAATAACCCTCGTCTAGTGTGGTGCCGTTCCGCTGGCTAACATCTTAAGTGGTACCATCTTTAGGGAAATGGATGCCTCACTTGGCTGCTACCATAACGTCTACTCTAGAAGCACCAACCCTCCCATCGAGGTTCGACGTAGATCCAACTTATTGCCGTTGCTCCATATAAACGAAGTATACCAACCTTTGTGCAAAAACTTCTCATGGAAGTCATCTCTGTGGAAAAGTGGAGATGAAATAGTCTCTACCGGTCATTCAACATACTCACTTTAAATGATCTTAATTAAGCTATATCATTAATCAAAACATAACGAAAAGATGGCATCTCATATCACCCATCTTTATAGAGATGAAACCTGATCTACCCATCTTTCGACGGATGCACTGTAAATGATTATAAATGTTACATGCCAAATGATAAGACACTATAAACGTCCTCGATCGTATCATACATGATAAGAACCCGTATCTATTGTTAATGGCAAACTTTGCCACCTATCAATTTCCATCATGATGAGATTGGAAGTCCCTGGTGTAAGCCAATATCTGAAATAATGATAAGGTATCCTTCTCATTTACAATTTATGATCTCCTAATTCAACTCCATATACAGGGAGTTATTTGTTTTCTTTGGTTTTGGCAATAGCCAAATCAGGCCTAACCTTGGTAGTGACCGACGCATATTTCTTTATTTACAATTCTAACAAATAGGCTCAAGAGTCAATTGCTCTTAAACCATTCACTGGTTTTAGTCCATGAGCCAAGCCCGGATTTTTTTGGAAAAACGTGCTGAGAGGGGGAGGATGGTTTCTTGGTATCAAATGAAAGAGCAGCATCCCGCATTCCATTTTCTACTTGTTAGCAAGCTTATCGCTTGCACGTTAAGTTTGTACAGAGGCCTGAAGTTGTGTGTATCAAAAATGGCAGATTTCCCAAATATAAGAAATTAATGGGGTAGGGGTAACAAAATCCACCATGAAATCTGAACTGGACAACTGACGGTAACCAATGACCCCTTGTTACATTTGCCAAAAATCAGGCTTTTGAATGAAACCAAGCAAGTTTCAGAATTTGACCTTAAACTCAAGTTCAAGGTCAAATCAGGGTCATTTTGAGGTCAAGGTGAAAATTGGTGAGAACAAAACCATTGAAAAAAGGTTATTTTTTCTTGTTCCAGGATAAAAATAGTAAGCACAACCATTATTTTGGTCTTAAAACTTGCGCATAAGGAATATCAAAGGAACAAATTTACATTTAGTGTAAAAAAAGATAAAGAATGTGGGTTTATGGGTCAGAAACAAACAAATATGGAGCTTCATAGAAGCGCTCATTTAGGTGTTTGCCATAAGATGTTCTTTGGTGTGTTACAAAGTCCACTGTGGTAGACGTCCTTGTTACATTGAATAGTTTGATAAACGCTAGGCATGCTATATACCAAAAATGTCATAGGAGGAAACACTTTTTATCCAGAAGTATTACATGTAGAGTTGCAGGAATACCATCTCTAGGATGTGGGTCAAAGGTCAAAGGTCATCAAGTGATATGGGCCTTATAAGTAAGACTTTGAGGTCAATTTCAGTCTCATCTGCCCTCCTATTTCATTGCTTCATCAATGACAATATTTGCACAAGGTGGAGTGACATTCAGTTCCATAATATTAAAGAACCTTATTCCCCATTTCATTTTCTACTTGTTGGCAGCCTTATCGCTTGCACATTAAGTTTGTACAGAGGCCTGAAGTTGTGTATATATAAAAACATTATAAATCTGTAGTAAATACGAATTATGGGGTGGGGGTAACAAAATCAGCTCTAAAATATGACATATACAACAGACTACAACAAATGACCCCTCGTTAGAATTGTATAGAGACAGGCTTTTGTAGGCATTTGTATTTCAGAAACAATTTGACCTTGAACACAAGTTGAAGGTCAAATCAGGGTCATTTTGAGGTCAAGGTGAAAATTGGTGAGGACAAAACCATCAAAAAAAGGTTATTTCTTCTTGCTCCAGGATAAAAATAGTAAGCACAACCATTATTTTGGTCTTAAAACCAGCGCATAAGGAATATCAAAGGAACAAATTTACATTTAGTGTAAAAAAAGATGAAGAATGTGTGTTTTCGGGTCAGAAACAAACAAATATGGAGCTTCATAGAAGTGCTCATTTAGATGTTCGCCATTAGATGTTCTTTGCTGTGTTACATAGTACACTGTGGTAGATGTCCTTGTTAGATTGAATAGTTTGATAAATGCTAAGCATGCTATCTACCAAAAATGTCAGAGGAAGAAACACTTTTTATCCAGAAGTATTACATGCAGAGTTGCAGGAATACCATCTCCAGGATTTGGGTCAAAGGTCAAAGGTCATCAAGTGCAATGGGCCTTATAAGTAAGACTTTGCGGTAAATCTCAGTCTCATCTGTCCTCCTATTTCATTGCTTCATCAATGACAATGTTTGCACAAGGTGGAGTGACATTCAATTACATGATATTAAAGAACCTTATTCCCCATTTCATTTTCTACTTGTTGGCAGCCTTATCGCTTGCAAATTAAGTTTGTACAGAGACCTGAAGTTGTGTATATATAAAAACATTATAAATCTGTAGTAAATACGAATTATGGGGTGGGGGTAACTAAATCTGTTCTAAAATATGACATATACAACAGACTACAACAAATGACCCCTCGTTAGAATTGTATAGAGACAGGCTTTTGTATGCATCTGTATTTTAAAAACAATTTGACCTTGAACACAATTTGAAGGTCAAATCAGGTTCATTTTGAGGTCAAGGTGAAAATTGGTGAGGCAAAAACCAACGAAAAAAGGTTATTTTTTCTTGTTCCAGGATAAAATTAGTAAGCACAACCGTTATTTTGGTCTTAAAACTTGTGCATAAGGAATATCAAAGGAACAAATTTACATTTAGTGTAAAAAAAGATGAAGAATGTGTGTCTTCGGGTCAAAAATAAACAAATATGGGGCTTCATAGAAGTGCTCATTTAGATGTTCGCCATAACATGTTCTTAACTGTGTTACATAGTCCAATGTGGTAGACGTCCTTGTTAGATTGAATAGTTTGATAAATGCTAAGCATGCTATGTACCAAAAATGTCAGAGGAAGAAACACGTTTTATCCAGAAGTATTACATGTAGAGTTGCAGGAATACCATCTCTAGGATGTGGGTAAAAAGGTCAAAGGTCATCAAGTGCAATGGGCCTTATAAGTAAAGCTGCGGTCAATTTCAGTCTTATCTGTCCTCCTATTTCTTTGCTTCATCAATGACAATATTTGCACAAGGAAGAGTGACATTCAATTCCATGATATTAAAGAACCGTATTCCCTATTTCATTTTCTACTTGTTAGCAGCCTTATCGCTTGCACGTTAAGTTTGTACAGAGGCCTGAAGTTGTGTGTATATAAAACATTAGAAATCTGTAGTAAATACGAATTATGGGGTGGGGGTAACAAAATCTGTTCTAAAATATGACATATACAACAGACTGCAACAAATGACCCCTCGTTAGAATTGTATAGAGACAGGCTTTTGTATGCATCTGTATTTCAAAAACAATTTGACCTTGAACTCAAGTTGAAGGTCAAATCAGGTTCATTTTGAGGTCAAGGTGAAAATCAGTGAGGCCAAAACCATCGAAAAAATGTCATTTTTTCATGATCCAGGATAAAAATCGTAAGTACAACAATTCTTTTGGTCATAAAATATGCGCACGAGGTTGAAAATAGGATAAATTCTACTTTGAGTGCATAGAAATAGGAAGAAAATGAGTTCTTGGGTCCAAAATAGACATATCTGGTGCTTCATTGTGGCGCCCATGTAGGTGTCTGCCATGAGACTGTGTGGTCTAAGGCACCGCCACTGACTGCACTCTGCCTCTGCCTGGGTTCAAATCCCGGCTTGGGCATGTGGGAAAGTTGCCAGTGACTTGGGGTTAGGCGATGGTTTTCCCCGGGGACTCCAGTTTCCTCCACTACTTACAACTGGCTAGTCACGAATTAGCCATAATTGGCATAAATGTGACGAAAAACAAAATTCGAAGTCCAAAGCCATGAGAAGTCCTTTACAGCATATCCTGGTTTACAATGGTAAAAGTCCTTATTAGAATGAAGTTTGATAAATGCAATATACCAAAGGTGTCAGGGGCTCAAACACTTAATATCTGACATAAGTACAAGTAGTGTTCCGGAAATAGTATCTCCTGTGTATGGGTCAAAGTTCAAAGGTCATCAAGTGAGGCCTATAAGTAAGATTTTGTGATTAATTAATGTCTCATCGGGTCTCCTATTCAACTGCTTTATCAATGACAATAATTGCACAAGGTGCAGTGGCATTCAATAACATAATATTAAAGAATCTTATCCCCCATTTCATTTTCGCCTTGTTGGCAGCCTTATCTCTTCCAAGTTAAGTTAGCATATCATAAATAAAATACACTAATTACAAATGAGTGACAGAAATGACGCCCCATTAGACGCTTTATTAGATAAATGGGTGCGGGGTAATCATACAATCTGAACTATATAAGTGACTGAAACAGATGACCCCTTATTAGAATAGTCAGGTTTTTGCATGAATGCATATAATATTTTGTAATTTGACCTTGACACTAAATTCAAGGTCAAATAATGATCATTTTGAAGTCAAGGTGAAAATCTTTGAGGCGCAAAATCATTGAAAAACGGTTATTTTGTCTTATTCCAGGATAAGAATATTGAGCACAACCAGGCTTTAGATCTTAAGATATCCCCAAGAATAATGACATAGGATATTTGATTTCCAATATGGCCGCCAGTTGTCATGAAAAACAGTATGTAAATTTATTCAGGTTACTAAGTCGGTGTTTAACTGTCTGAAAGCAAAGTAACATGGGCCCAGTTAAGTAAGACATCTTTACCCTTCAAGTGTACAGCATACTTTTGTTTAATTGACAATAGCTTAGCTTTATTTTAAGTACAGCAGCTCCAGGCCGCCATCTTGAAATCCAGTTTAGATGCCACCTGATGATAACAGCTATTTAATAATATAATATAATTAAATAATTTAATATTCTTTTCAAAAGTATTAACAGTTAACTCATAAGTGGCTAGGGGTTATTTATTCTTTAAAGGTTTAGGAGGAATCAAATAATCTAGAAGTTTGAGAAGTCAACGTGTTTGATTGTGTCTCTGCAAAGTAACATGAGCCCAGCTTAATAAAGCATTTTCATCCATCAGGTGTTCCATGTTTTGCATGTCCGAATAAAGGCTGAAAGTGTTGGAAATTTCATTAAAAGGGGTTCTAGGTTCATAATCAGAAAGCTGAACTTTCATTAAACTCAAACCAAGTTTGTGGTAGAATAGACTTCGAGGCAACTGTGTCCATGTTCATTATGTTACTGAATGTTTTTGGTACGTAGCATGCTTAGCATTTATAAAACTATTCAATCTAACAAAGACTTCGGCCACAGCGGACTGTGTAACACAGTAAAGAACATCTAATGACGAACACCTAAATGAGCGCTCCTATGAATCTCCATCTTCATTTGTTTTTGACCCAAACACACACTTTCTTCATCTTTTTTAACACTAAATGAAAAATTTATCCTTTGATATTCCTTATGCGCAAGTTTTAAGACCAGAATAACGGCTGTACTTATTATTTTTATCCTGGAACAAGAAAAAATTACCTTTTTCCGATGGATTTGGTCTCACTTATTTTCACCTTGACCTCAAAATGACCCTGATTTGACCTTCAACTTGTGTTCAAGGTAAAATTGTTTTTGAAATACAGATGCATACAAAAGCCTGTCTCTATACAATTCTAACGAGGGGTCATTTGTTGCAGTCTGTTGTATATGTCATATTTTAGAGCAGATTTTGTTACCCCCACCCCATAATTCGTATTTACTACAGATTTATAATGTTCTTATATATACACAACTTCAAGCCTCTGTACAAACTTAATGTGCAAGCGATAAGGCTGCCAACAAGTAGAAAATGAAATAGGGAATAAGGTTCTTTAATATTATGTAATTGAATGTCACTCCACGTTGTGCAAATATTGTCATTGATGAAGCAAAGAAATAGGAGGACAGATGAGACTGTAATTGACCGCAGTCTTACTTATAAGGCCAATTGCACTTGATGACCTTTGACCTTTGTCCCAAATCCTGGAGATGGTATTCTTGCAACTCTACATGTAATACTTCTGGATAAAAAGTGTTTCTTCCTCTGACATTTTTGGTAGATAGCATGCTTAGCATTTATCAAACTATTCAATCTAACAAGGACGTCTACCACAGTGTACTATGTAACACAGCAAAAAAACATCTAATGGCGAACACCTAAATGAGCGCTTCTATGAAGCTCCATATTTTTTCGTTTCTGACTCGAAAACACACATTTTTCATCTGTTTTTACACTAAATGTAATATCTCTTCTTTGATATTCCTTATGCGCAAGTTTTAAGAACAAAATAATGGTTGTGCTTACTATTTTTATCCTGGAACAAGAAAAAATAACCTTTTTCAATGGTTTTGGCCTCACCAATTTTCACCTTGACCTCAAAATGACCCCGAATTGACCTTCAACTTGTGTTTAAGGTCAAATTGTTTTTGGAATACAGATGCGTACAAAAGCCTGTCTCTATACAATTCTAACGAGGGGTCATTTGTTGCAGTCTGTTGTATATGTCATATTTTAGAACAGATTTAGTTACCCCCACCCCATAATTCGTATTTACTACAGATTTATAATGTTTTTATATATACAAAACTTCAGGCCTCTGTACAAACTTAACGTGCAAGCGATAAGGCTGCCAACAAGTAGAAAATGAAATGGGGAATAAGGTTCTTTAATATCATGTAATTGAATGTCACTCCACCTTGTGCAAACATTGTCATTGATGAAGCAATGAAATAGAAGGACGAATGAGACTGAGATTGACCGCAAAGTCTTACTTATAATGCCCATTGCACTTGATGACCTTTGACCTTTGACCCACATCCTGGAGTTGGTATTCCTGCAATTCTACATGTAATACTTCTGGATATAAAGTGTTTCTTTCTCTGACATTTTTGGTATATAGCATGCTTAGCATTTATCAAACTATTCAATCTAACAAGGACGTCTACCACAGTGGACTATGTAACACAGCAAAGAACATCTAATGGCGAACACCTAAATGAGCGCTTCTATGAAGCTCCATATTTGTTCGTTTCTGACTCAAAAACACACATTCTTCATCTTTTTTTTACACTAAATGTATTTTTTTTCCCTTTGATATTCCTTATGCGCAAGTTTTAAGACCAAAATAATGGTTGTGCTTACTATTTTTATCCTGGAGCGAGAAAAAATAACCTTTTTTCGATGGTTTTGGCCTTACCAATTTTCACCTTGACCTCAAAATGACCCTGATTTGACCTTCAACTTGTGTTCAAGGTCAAATTGTTTTTGAAATACAGATGCATACAAAAGCCTGTCTCTATACAATTCTAACGAGGGGTCATTTGTTGCAGTCTGTTGTATATGTCATATTTTAGAGCAGATTTTGTTACCCCCACCCCATAATTCGTATTTACTACAGATTTCTAATGTTTTTATATATACACAACTTCAGGCCTATGTACAAACTTAATGTGCAAGCGATAAGCCTGCCAACAAGTAGAAAATGAAATGGGGAATAAGGTTCTTTAATTTTATTGAATTGAATGTCACTCCACCTTGCGCAAATATTGTCATTGATGAAGCAATAAAATAGGAGGACGGATGAGACTGAAATTGACCGCAAAGTCTTACTTATAAGGCCCATTGCACTTGATGACCTTTGACCTTTTACCCACATCCTGGAGTTGGTATTCCTTCAACTCAACATGTAATACTTCTGGATAAAAAGTGTTTCTTCCTATGACATTTTTGGTATATAGCATGCTTAGGATTTATCAAACTATTCAATGTAACAAGGACGTCTACCACAGTGGACTTTGTAACACACCAAAGAACATCTAATGGCGAACACCTAAATGAGCGCTTCTATGAAGCTCCATATTTGTTTGTTTCTGACCCGAAAACCCACATTCTTTATCTTTTTTTACACTAAATGTAAATTTGTTCCTTTGATATTCCTTATGCGCAAGTTTTAAGACCAAAATAATGGTTGTGCTTACTATTTTTATCCTGGAACAAGAAAAAATAACCTTTTTCAATGGTTTTGGCCTCACCAATTTTCACCTTGACCTCAAAATGACCCTGATTTGACCTTGAACTTGAGTTCAAGGTCAAATTCTGAAACTTGCTTGGTTTCATTCAAAAGCCTGATTTTTGGCAAATGTAACAAGGGGTCATTGGTTACCGTCAGGTGTTTAGTTCAGAATTTATGGTGGATTTTGTTACCCCTACCCCATTAATTTCTTATATTTTGGAAATCTGCCATTTTTGATACACACAACTTCAGGCCTCTGTACAAACTTAACGTGCAAGCGATAAGGTTGCTAACAAGTAGAAAATTGAATGGGGGATGCTGCTCTTTCATTTGGTACCAAGAAACCTTCCTCCACCTCTCGGCACGCAAAACTCCAAAAATAAGGCCTATTTCAGAATTGGCTCATGGACTATAAGGGCAGCCACATGATCAACTACCATGTAATGACCTGCACCCTTCAGGGTAGACCCATCATTGAATGGTGGTATATGGGTCTCCTGTGGGTCTGTCACAGGTCTATACCACTGATTAGTGATTAGACCATGGAAATACAAACACTGACTATTCCTACCACGGGACTTCAGGTGAAATGGTAGCATGCCTGTGGTTCAAGGGGAGAAGGAGGTCTATATTAGGGAATATTTTCATGCTTACCTTCCAAGATCGGAATCTGGTGGAAAGTTTGCAAAGATGATTTCCTCCCCGCCAGAGGGCAGTAGTAGGAGTGCCTCCAGAAGGTGTCCTCGGTCATCATTATAGAGTGTGACATTTAGCCTCGCAAACAGGATAGCCACTATGAGGCCTGTGATGACCCTGGTCTGCCCCGGCTTTTCTGCCTTCCATTCCCTTAACACCTCCAGACCTTTCCATGCATACCCTTCAAGCACCTGAAGCAGAGATTACTCACCTTGTCATACATATAGTAAAACAGATCAAGTCCTTAAAGATTCACATGAAAAATAAGTTACCATATTGCTGATTCACAAATATAAATACAATTTAATTGTATAATGGTTTATCCTTCAAAGTCCATGGCATAGGTGATGGAGTGCAGATATGAATAACTAGCTGCAATCGAGGGCTACCTAAGGAGCCAAAAATGCACTGGTGTTTCTCTACATGTTAGCTTTATTTTAGCCTGCAGTGCATGTGCACCCAAGTGGGTTCGCTGAAAATATCCTCCTTGAAGACCCATAAGCTCTTTTCTCATACAAATTCTCAAACACATGTGATTAAGTCCAATAACCCTATTTTCAAATAAAAGTAATTACTTACAGTTTTTATTTTGTCTTTGTCAATCCTCCTGTAATGGCCAAGGAATTGACACTGGTGATGCATGCAGTCTTGCATGTGCCTCACTTGATCTAGAATCTCCCGTGCTCTGACTGAAGACTCCAGGCTTTCACCATTGACAAGGTTCGACCAGTTGGGCAGCATCCGATAGACAGCTGTCTCTGCTCCAGAAAACACCTTCTTGCCGATGTCACTTCCAGTGAAATAATTTGTAAGCCTCTTCCAAACACCAGTATCTTTGGGTTCTGGGTGCATCATCCCATCGTATCTGATATATTCTTCTACAATAACATCATCACAGTTATCCTTAATCAATTTTGTAAAATGAGATTAAATTTCCCAAAATGTATTGTATGAATGGATTTTATTAAAAGAAATTTCAAAACCTGTGATATATATATAAATATATATATATATATATATATATATATATATATATATATATATATATATATATATATATATATATATATATATATATATATATATATATATGTGCTCCACCTATTGGATTGTTAAAAGACTACACTTACATTTTTCTTCTGGCACATAACCTAATAGTAGGTCTTTTCCTTCATCCAATTCATGTTTAAAAAGTCTTCATTAAGATCATTTGTTAATACGAATTGTGCAGCCTTGATAGCAAAGAAATCAATGAGGAGGTCTAAGAGGACAAATGGGTTTCAGTGTTTGCACAGAAGATGGAGGATCGAGACGTGCGGATGGACCGATAATAATGTACATTGGCTTGCAAATGCACCAAAGACAGCCCTGACTAATGCCCCCAATTCACAAGCAACCAAACCAACCCGCTAATGAAAATCAAGCAGAAATTCAAACCACAGGCTTTGGAGCAAGGCATCCTAACCACTAGGCCATGGTGGATCTATCCCCTCTCAAGTTAGAAGTAGTAGTAGTAGTAGTCGATAGTAGTAGTAGTAGTAGTAGTAGTAGTAGTAGTAGTAGTAGTAGTAGTCGTTAGTAGTAGTAGTAGTAGTAGTAGTAGTAGTAGTAGTAGTAGTAGTAGTAGTAGTAGTAGTAGTAGTAGTAGGAGCAGCAGCAGCAGCAGCAGCAGCAGCAGCAGCAGCAGCAGCAGCAGCAGCAGCAGCAGCAGCAGCAGCAGCAGCAGCAGCAGTAGTAGTAGTAGTAGTAGTAAAGTAGTAGTATGTAGTAGCTGTAGTAGCTGCACTTACTTGCTTCGTTTAACTTGTTTTGCTTCATGGAAAATGATCGATTTGCAATTTTTTCCGAAGTTTCTTGATAAATGTGTTCCCATCTAAGGTACTTCCCTGATCGGATAAGGTACTTGTATTTGAGTACTTTGCCTCTTTCCAGAATAGTTTTGGGTATTGATAGAGTTCCTTTACACAGATAAGTCCCATCACCATAGCCCCTGAAAAACAGTAGTATAGATTCAGGACAAATTCATGTGCATGCTCTCAGACTTGCAAATATAGCCTTCATTTCTGTCATATTCTGAGTGATCAAAGGTTGGCACTTAAGGTGGCTGATGATGTTGATTTATGAATATAGGGTAATTTTTAGATTTTTATATTATGTTAAAGCCTACACCCTTTTCCTCATAATCAGACCACCTTTGTCTAGGCCATCCCTCAGCTGGGTAAGACACTGCATCTATTGCACTTCAAACATGTATTTTGGGTGTCAAATATTGAAAGGTAGCTCTAGCCCCATGTATTGCCCCAGTGTAACCATTTAATGGCTGTCGCCCCATGTATTGCCCCAGTGTAACCATTTAATGGCTGTCACCCCATGTATTGCCCCAGTGTTATCATACAATGGCTGTCGCCCCATGTATTGCCCCAGTGTTACCATTTAATGGCTGTCGCCCCATGTATTGCCCCAGTTTTACCATTTAATGGCTGTCACCCCATGTATTGCCCCAGTGTTATCATACAATGGCTGTCGCCCCATGTATTGCCCCAGTGTTACCATTTAATGGCTGTCGCCCCATGTATTGCCCCAGTGTTACCATTTAATGGCTGTCGCCCCATGTATTGCCCCAGTGTTATCATACAATGGCTGTCGCCCCATGTATTGCCCCAGTGTTACCATTTAATGGCTGTCGCCCCATGTATTGCCCCAGTGTTACCATTTAATGGCTGTCGCCCCATGTATTGCCCCAGTGTTATCATACAATGGCTGTCGCCCCATGTATTGCCCCAATGTTACCATTTGATGGCTGTCGCCCCATGTATTGCCCCAGTGTTACCATTTAATGGCTGTCACCCCATGTATTGCCCCAGTGTTATCATACAATGGCTGTCGCCCCATGTATTGCCCCAGTGTTACCATTTAATGGCTGTCGCCCCATGTATTGCCCCAGTGTTACCATTTAATGGCTGTCGCCCCATGTATTGCCCCAGTGTTATCATACAATGGCTGTCGCCCCATGTATTGCCCCAGTGTTACCATTTGATGGCTGTCGCCCCATGTATTGCCCCAGTGTTACCATTTAATGGCTGTCGCCCCATGTATTGCCCCAGTGTTATCATACAATGGCTGTCGCCCCATGTATTGCCCCAATGTTACCATTTGATGGCTGTCGCCCCATGTATTGCCCCAGTGTTACCATTTAATGGCTGTCGCCCCATGTATTGCCCCAGTGTTACCATTTAATGGCTGTCACCCCATGTATTGCCCCAGTGTTATCATACAATGGCTGTCGCCCCATGTATTGCCCCAGTGTTACCATTTAATGGCTGTCGCCCCATGTATTGCCCCAGTGTTACCATTTAATGGCTGTCGCCCCATGTATTGCCCCAGTGTTATCATACAATGGCTGTCGCCCCATGTATTGCCCCAGTGTTACCATTTAATGGCTGTCGCCCCATGTATTGCCCCAGTGTTACCATTTAATGGCTGTCACCCCATGTATTGCCCCAGTGTTATCATACAATGGCTGTCGCCCCATGTATTGCCCCAGTGTTACCATTTAATGGCTGTTGCCCCATGTATTGCCCCAGTGTTACCATTTAATGGCTGTCGCCCCATGTATTGCCCCAGTGTTATCATACAATGGCTATCGCCCCATGTATTGCCCCAATGTTACCATTTAATGGCTGTCGCCCCATGTATTGCCCGAGTGTTACCATTTAATGGCTGTCACCCCATGTATTGCCCCAGTGTTATCATACAATGGCTGTCGCCCCATGTATTGCCCCAATGTTACCATTTGATGGCTGTCGCCCCATGTATTGCCCCAGTGTTACCATTTAATGGCTGTCGCCCCATGTATTGCCCCAGTGTTATCATACAATGGCTGTCGCCCCATGTATTGCCCCAGTGTTACCATTTAATGGCTGTCGCCCCATGTATTGCCCCAGTGTTACCATTTAATGGCTGTCGCCCCATGTATTGCCCCAGTGTTATCATACAATGGCTGTCGCCCCATGTATTGCCCCAGTGTTACCATTTGATGGCTGTCGCCCCATGTATTGCCCCAGTGTTACCATTTAATGGCTGTCGCCCCATGTATTGCCCCAGTGTTATCATACAATGGCTGTCGCCCCATGTATTGCCCCAATGTTACCATTTGATGGCTGTCGCCCCATGTATTGCCCCAGTGTTACCATTTAATGGCTGTCGCCCCATGTATTGCCCCAGTGTTACCATTTAATGGCTGTCACCCCATGTATTGCCCCAGTGTTATCATACAATGGCTGTCGCCCCATGTATTGCCCCAGTGTTACCATTTAATGGCTGTCGCCCCATGTATTGCCCCAGTGTTACCATTTAATGGCTGTCGCCCCATGTATTGCCCCAGTGTTATCATACAATGGCTGTCGCCCCATGTATTGCCCCAGTGTTACCATTTAATGGCTGTCGCCCCATGTATTGCCCCAGTGTTACCATTTAATGGCTGTCACCCCATGTATTGCCCCAGTGTTATCATACAATGGCTGTCGCCCCATGTATTGCCCCAGTGTTACCATTTAATGGCTGTTGCCCCATGTATTGCCCCAGTGTTACCATTTAATGGCTGTCGCCCCATGTATTGCCCCAGTGTTATCATACAATGGCTATCGCCCCATGTATTGCCCCAATGTTACCATTTAATGGCTGTCGCCCCATGTATTGCCCGAGTGTTACCATGTAATGGCTGTCGCCCCATGTATTGCCCCAGTGTTATCATACAATGGCTGTCGCCCCATGTATTGCCCCAATGTTACCATTTAATGGCTGTTGCCCCATGTATTGCCCCAGTGTTACCATTTAATGGCTGTCGCCCAATGTATTGCCCCAGTGTTACCATCTAATGGCTGTCGCCCCATGTTTTGCCCAAGTGTTACCATTTAATGGCTGTCACCCCATGTATTGCCCCAGTGTTACCATTTAATGGCTGTCGACCCATGTATTGCCCCAGTGTTACCATTTAATGGCTGTCGCCCCATGTATTGCCCCAATGTTACCATTTAATGGCTGTCGCCCCATGTATTGCCCCAGTGTTATCATACAATGGCTATCGCCCCATGTATTGCCCCAGTGTTACCATTTAATGGCTGTCGACCCATGTATTGCCCGAGTGTTACCATTTGATGGCTGTCACCCCATGTATTGCCCCAGTGTTACCATTTAATGGCTGTTGACCCATGTATTGCCCCAGTGTTACCATACACTGGCTGTCGCCGCATGTATTGCCCCAGTGTTATCATACAATGGCTGTCGCCGCATGTATTGCCCCAGTGTTACCATACACTGGCTGTTGCCCCATGTATTGCCCCAGTGTTACCATACACTAGCTGTTGCCCCATGTATTGCCCCAGTGTTACCATACACTGGCTGTTGCCCCATGTATTGCCCCAGTGTTACCATACACTTCCTGATGCCCCATGTATTGCCCCAGTGTTACCATACACTGGCTGATGCCCCATGTATTGCCCCAGTGTTACCATACACTTCCTGTTACCCCATGTATTGCCCCAGTGTCCCCATGCACTGGCAGTTGCCACATGTATTGCCCCAATGTCCCCATGCACTGGCAGTTGCCCCATGTATTGCCCCAGTGTTACCATACACTGGCTGTCGCCCCATGTACCGTATATCTGGATTTTTTGGAGGTAATCTAATTTCGGCCTATTTTGGCTCTCCATCTTGAAGAGCCAAAATTAATAAAAGCCAAGAATGCATACCTTGAACACCCCGACTTCAACCCTGAGCTCAGGCTGTGTTGAGCTTAGTTTCTTGTGTGGACACCAGATGCCAGTCACTGCATGGCATGTAATGTGAGGTTATCTATTTAAAGTAACTAGTTGTCCACTGCAGTACTGTTATGCAAATTACAGTGTGTCACTGACCTAAGTGGCATGCTTCATGATTACAATCAAAAATCTCAGCAGCATGTTATGTATAGTTTGTTTAGAAAACACATGTACAGTTGTCTTTTGATCATACTCCCTTTCAAAATCCCTTTGTTTGTAATTACAAGGGGTGCCACTACCCACCTCCTGAGTTCTATTCACCATGGTAAACTTAATTAAAAGTTAACTACTTGATCAGGTACTACCAATGCGTACGTAATAAGTGCATTTTACACAGTGAGAACTCATCAGGTATTTATGCCACTTTCCATTAGCTTTGCAGGTAAGCCTACCCCAATCAAATTGTAATTTAAACAAAACTATTTCTGTACAGAGTTACTTTTAACAGATTGAACTAGAAAACATGCTTTGCAGCGACAGACATTTTGTCATTTTAGGTAGTAAGATAATTTCAAAAGTGAGGTAATTTTGGCTCAGACCCTGGGAGAGCCAAAATTAATATGAGCCATAATTTCCTTACCCCCGTTTTGGCCCAAAAGAGCCAAAATTTCATACAGCCAAAATAACCAGATATACGGTATTGCCACAGTGTTACCATGTACTGGCTGTCACCCCATGTATTGCCCCAGTGTTACCATACACTAGCTGTTGCCCCATGTATTGCCCAAGTGTTTTACTGTCCTGGCTATTGCCCCGTGTACTTCCAGTGTTGCCATGCACTGGCTGTCGCCCTATGTATTGCCCCAGTGTAACCATTCACTAGCTGTCACCCCATGTATTGCCCCAGTGTTACCATACACTAGCATTCGCCCCATATATTGCCCCAGTGTTACCATACACTAGCTGTCACCCCATGTATTGTCCCAGTGTTGCCATGCACTGCCTGTTGCCCCATGTATTGCCAAAGTGTTACCATACACTAGCTGCTGCCCCATGTATTGCCCCAGTGTTACCATTACACTAGCTGCTGCCCCATGTATTGCCCCAGTGTTACCATTACACTAGCTGCTGCCCCATGTATTGCCCAAGTGTTACCATGTACTAGCTGCTGCCCCATGTATTGCCCCAGTGTTACCATACACTAGCTGTTGCCCCATGTATTGCCCCAGTGTTACCATACACTAGCTGTTGCCCCGTGTATTGCCCCAGTGTTACCATACAATGGCTGTTGCCCCATGTATTGCCCCAGTGTTACCATACACTAGCTGTTGCCCCATGTATTGCCCCAGTGTTACACTGTCCTGGCTGTGGCCCCATGTATTGCCCCAGTGTTACCATACACTAGCTGTCGCCCCTGGTATTGCCCCAGTGTTACCATACACTAGCTGTAGCCCCATGTATTGCCCCAGTGTCACCATACACTAGCTGTTGCCCCATGTATTTCCCCAGTGTTACCATACACTAGCTGCTGCCCCATGTATTGCCCCAGTGTTACCATACACTAGCTGTAGCCCCATGTATTGCCCCAGTGTCACCATACACTAGCTGCTGCCCCATGTATTGCCCCAGTGTTACCATACACTAGCTGCTGCCCTATGTATTGCCCCAGTGTTACCATTACACTAGCTGTTGCCCCGTGTATTGCCCCAGTGTTACCATACAATGGCTGTTGCCCCATGTATTGCCCCAGTGTTACCATTACACTAGCTGTTGCCCTGTGTATTGCCCCAGTGTTACACTGTCCTGGCTGTAGCCACATGTATTGCCCCAGTGTTACCATACACTAGCTGTTGCCCCTGGTATTGCCCCAGTGTTACCATACACTAGCTGTAGCCCCATGTATTGCCCCAGTGTCACCATACACTAGCTGCTGCCCCATGTATTGCCCCAGTGTTACCATACACTAGCTGTCGCCCCTGGTATTGCCCCAGTGTTACCATACACTAGCTGTTGCCCCATGTATTGCCCCAGTGTCACCATGCACTGGCTGTTGCCCTGTGTATTGCCCCAGTTTTACCATGTACTGGTTGTTGCCCCATGTATTGCCCCAGTGTTACCATACACTAGCCGCTGCCCCGTGTATTGCCCCAGTTTTACCATGCACTGGTTGTTGCCCCATGTATTGCCCCAGTGTTACCATACACTAGCTGTTGCCCCGTGTATTGCCCCAGTGTTACCATACACTAGCTGCTGCCCCATGTATTGCCCATGGTACCATACACTAGCTGTTGCCCCATGTATTGCCCCAGTGTTACCATACACTAGCTGCTGCCCCATTTATTGCCCAAGTGTTACCATACACTTCCTGTTGCCCCATGTATTGCCTCAGTGTTACCATACACTAGCTGTTGCCCCATGTATTGCCCCAGTGTTACCATACAATGGCTGTTGCCCCATGTATTGCCCAAGTGTTACCATACACTAGCTGTTGCCCTGTGTATTGTCCCAGTGTTACACTGTCCTGGCTGTGGCCCCATGTATTGCCCCAGTGTTACCATACACTAGCTGTGGCCCCTGGTATTGCCCCAGTGTTACCATACACTAGCTGTAGCCCCATGTATTGCCCCAGTGTCACCATACACTAGCTGTTGCCCCATGTATTGCCCCAGTATTACCATACACTAGCTGCTGCCCCATGTATTGCCCCAGTGTTACCATACACTAGCCGTAGCCCCATGTATTGCCCCAGTGTCACCATACACTAGCTGCAACCCCATGTATTGCCCCAGTGTTACCATACACTAGCTGCTGCCCCATGTATTGCCCCAGTGTTACCATTACACTAGCTGTTGCCCCGTGTATTGCCCCAGTGTTACCATACAATGGCTGTTGCCCCATGTATTGCCCCAGTGTTACCATACACTAGCTGTTGCCCCATGTATTGCCCCAGTGTTACCATACACTAGCTGCTGCCCCATTTATTGCCCAAGTGTTACCATACACTTCCTGTTGCCCCATGTATTGCCTCAGTGTTACCATACACTAGCTGTTGCCCCATGTATTGCCCAAGTGTTACCATACAATGGCTGTTGCCCCATGTATTGCCCCAGTGTTACCATACACTAGCTGTTGCCCTGTGTATTGTCCCAGTGTTACACTGTCCTGGCTGTGGCCCCATGTATTGCCCCAGTGTTACCATACACTAGCTGCTGCCCCATGTATTGCCCCAGTGTTACCATTACACTAGCTGTTGCCCCGTGTATTGCCCCAGTGTTACCATACAATGGCTGTTGCCCCATGTATTGCCCCAGTGTTACCAAACACTAGCTGTAGCCCCATGTATTGCCCCAGTGTCACCATACACTAGCTGCTGCCCCATGTATTGCCCCAGTGTTACCATACACTAGCTGTTGCCCCATGTATTGCCCCAGTGTTACCATACACTAGCTGCTGCCCCATTTATTGCCCAAGTGTTACCATACACTTCCTGTTGCCCCATGTATTGCCCCAGTGTTACCATACACTAGCTGTTGCCCCATGTATTGCCCCAGTGTTTCCATGTACTGGCTGTAGCCCCATGTATTGCCCCAGTGTTGCCATGCACTGGCTGTTGCCCCATGTATTGCGCCAGTGTTACCATACACTAGCTGTCGCCCCTGGTATTGCCCCAGTGTTACCATACACTAGCTGATGCCCCATGTATTGCCCCAGTTACCATACACTAGCTGTAGCCCCATGTATTGCCCCAGTGTCACCATACACTAGCTGCTGCCCCATGTATTGCCCCAGTGTTACCATACACTAGCTGTCGCCCCTGGTATTGCCCCAGTGTTACCATACACTAGCTGTTGCCCCATGTATTGCCCCAGTGTCACCATGCACTGGCTGTTGCCCTGTGTATTGCCCCAGTTTTACCATGTACTGGTTGTTGCCCCATGTATTGCCCCAGTGTTACCATACACTAGCCGCTGCCCCGTGTATTGCCCCAGTTTTACCATGGTCTGGTTGTTGCCCCATGTATTGCCCCAGTGTTACCATACACTAGCTGTTGCCCTGTGTATTGCCCCAGTGTTACCATACACTAGCTGCTGCCCCATGTATTGCCCCAGTGTTACCATACACTAGCTGTTGCCCCATGTATTGCCCCAGTGTTACCATACACTAGCTGCTGCCCCATTTATTGCCCAAGTGTTACCATACACTTCCTGTTGCCCCATGTATTGCCCCAGTGTTACCAGACACTAGCTGTTGCCCCATGTATTGCCCCAGTGTTACCATGTACTGGCTGCAGCCCCATGTATTGCCCCAGTGTTGCCATGCACTGGCTGTTGCCCCATGTATTGCCCCAGTGTTACCATACACTGGCTGATGCCCCATGTATTGCCCCAGTGTTACCATACACTAGCTGTAGCCCCATGTATTACCCCAGTGTAACCATGTACTGGCTGTTGCCCCATTTATTGCCCCAGTGTTACCACACACTAGGATGTAACATACACTATACAAACAGACTGTGGATTTTGCTATTATTTGATTTTAAGACATCAACCATATACTTTCACAAGACAAAACCTCCTAAAAAGTAAATCACTCACTGATCAACTCGTAATTCAACAGCATCCTGCACCCATTTGCCGAGGAATTCATGATCGAAGCGCATGCATATCTTTTCCTTTTCCTGCTTGAAACCAAACTCCTCTGAGACAAGGACTTGAAAATGAACTTCTATAGCACCGTCCTCTCGCCTGTGCTCTTGCTTCACAGTATCTTGAGGTCTGGAACAAGAAAGCGAAAATAATCCTGAAAACTCTAGTATCCTTTTCATGAATTATGTGGGCAGTTTTAGTTCAGAAATAAGAATCAGAATGTAAATTGCTAAACTATTCTTCAGGGGTTAAGGGGCTATTTTTGACTTCTGAAATAAGAACATACAAGTAAATCCCAAAGCACACTAAATCTCCTATGACATACGTGTAGGTGGGCAGTTTTGTGCTCTGAATGAGCAATGTGAATGAAAATTCCTACAAACCCAAGCGGTTGGTGGGCGATTTTTGAGTTCTGAAAAAAGCAAGTGATTTAGTGAAATCCTACAGACCTATACATGTACGATTTTTCCAACAAAGAAAGTCCACAGTTTTGAGTTATGACAAACACACACTAAATCTCTTCTGAAGTAGGTGGGCAGTTTTGAGTTCTGAATTTAGATTGTGAATGCGAAATCCTACAGACCCATGGTACTTTCCAAGGTGTTAGTAAACAGTTTTGATGAGTTCTGAAATAAAGAAGTGAAAATGAATTCCTTTGTCCACTCCTTTGTGAAAGAGATGGAACTTTTTGTACCACAAACGTGACTGAAAGTAGGTTGTTTAGTATGAGTCAAGTGATTGGTTTTTAACCTAGGAACTACCCTTGGTGGAACTTTGGTAATAATCAACCCGGGGCTACCACCGACCAGTGGTCAAACCATAGAAATTGATCATCATCATCAACTTGTTGCGATCTGCCAATGGTCTAGTGTTGCAAACATGTTATACCCGAGGGTAAATAAAGTTTATTTTTCATGTAAAGGCAGTTATGAGTTCTCACATAGGAACATACAATCAAATTCAAACAAATACAGATTAGAATCATATGATTGAAATAAAGAAGGTATTGAGTTCTGAATTAAGAGAATAAATGTGAATCTATTCCTAGTGACTTATTATCATTTCAATGGGGTTTGGGGACACCTTTTGAGTACACACTGGCAGTTACATGCCATAGAAGGACATATTATCATGATAGCCTTCCTGCAGGACCTGCAGCAATTCAAGTATTTCACCTTCTCTTCTTGTGATCTCAGGGGGTCAGTAATGGCCACCTTAGCCTCAATAGTACCAGTCTGTACTGGTAAAAGGTGGCAGGACCTGCAACATCTGGGTGCAGCCAGCCTCCTAGACTTGCAAGAAAAAATCTAAAGTAAACCCCTGAGCAGAGGTTAATTATCTGTTGAACAAAAGGATTTTACTTCGACCTAATTCTAACTTACTCTTTCTTTCCGTTCTTCTTATTCTTTCCTTTCTTTCCTTTCTTTCCATTCTTGGATTGCTGTGTATCATCTCTTGTGGCATTCTTCCCATCCTGTAAATATGAAATCATACACGTTTTGATCCACTTACATCTGACGACTCTGAACATAACTGACATCAAGTGGAGTAATATTTGAGAAGTATTTAAGGAGGGATTGATAAACCTATTAAGAAAAGTAGATTTCAACTTAATATGTATCAACACACTGCTTTTTATCAAGATATCTCCATTTGTTCAAGACAATGTTTACACTCCAGATGTGAAAGGATTAAGGAGGCACAGAAAAGAAATCAATGCGTTTGCTAAATTAGGACTAGAAACTATAGGATATGTCCATGTAAAAGACACTAACTATATATGATCACTTATTTCTGAGAGTAGGAAGAAAATAGGGAGATGACGGTGGTAGATCTCATGACATAATGTGGAACATGGCATGTGATCTCCTGATAAGGCTGGCTGGAGTACTGGACTCTGACTCACACAACAGGGATGGAGATACAGCAGGCACTGATGGGCACACTATATTGCCTCTGCAAGCATGTACCTCCTGATAAGGCTGGCTGGAGTACTGGACTCTGACTCACACAACAGGGATGGAGATACAGCAGGCACTGATGGGCACACTATATTGCCTCTGCAAGCATGTACCTCCTGATAAGGTGGGCTGGAGTACTGGACTCTGACTCACACAGCAGGGATGGAGATACAGCAGGCACTGATGGGCACACTATATTGCCTCTGCAAGCATGTACCTCCTGATAAGGCTGGCTGGAGTACTGGACTCTGACTCACACAACAGGGATGGAGATACAGCAGGCACTGATGGGCACACTATATTGCCTCTGCAAGCATGTACCTCCTGATAAGGTGGGCTGGAGTACTGGACTCTGACTCACACAGCAGGGATGGAGATACAGCAGGCACTGATGGGCACACTATATTGCCTCTGCAAGCATGTACCTCCTGATAAGGCTGGCTGGAGTACTGGACTCTGACTCACACAACAGGGATGGAGATACAGCAGGCACTGATGGGCACACTATATTGCCCCTGTAAGCATGTACCTCCTGATAAGGCTGGCTGGAGTACTGGACTCTGACTCACACAACAGGGATGGAGATACAGCAGGTACTGATGGGCACACTATATTGCCTCTGCAAGCATGTACCTCCTGATAAGGCTGGCTGGAGTACTGGACTCTGACTCACACAACAGGGATGGAGATACAGCAGGCACTGATGGGCACACTATATTGCCTCTGCAAGCATGTACCTCCTGATAAGGCTGGCTGGAGTACTGGACTCTGACTCACACAGCAGGGATGGAGATACAGCAGGTACTGATGGGCACACTATATTGCCTCTGCAAGCATGTACCTCCTGATAAGGCTGGCTGGAGTACTGGACTCTGACTCACACAGCAGGGATGGAGATACAGCAGGCACTGATGGGCACACTATATTGCCTCTGCAAGCATGTACCTCCTGATAAGGTGGGCTGGAGTACTGGACTCTGACTCACACAACAGGGATGGAGATACAGCAGGCACTGATGGGCACACTATATTGCCTCTGCAAGCATGTATCTCCTGATAAGGCTGGCTGGAGTACTGGACTCTGACTCTCACAGCAGGGATGGAGATACAGCAGGTACTGATGGGCACACTATATTGCCTCTGCAAGCATGTACCTCCTGATAAGGCTGGCTGGAGTACTGGACTCTGACTCACACAACAGGGATGGAGATACAGCAGGTACTGATGGGCACACTATATTGCCTCTGCAAGCATGTACCTCCTGATAAGGCTGGCTGGAGTACTGGACTCTGACTCACACAACAGGGATGGAGATACAGCAGGCACTGATGGGCACACTATATTGCCTCTGCAAGCATGTACCTCCTGATAAGGTGGGCTGGAGTACTGGACTCTGACTCACACAACAGGGATGGAGATACAGCAGGCACTGATGGGCACACTATATTGCCTCTGCAAGCATGTACCTCCTGATAAGGTGGGCTGGAGTACTGGACTCTGACCCACACAACAGGGATGGAGATACAGCAGGTACTGATGGGCACACTATATTGCCCCTGTAAGCATGTACCTCCTGATAAGGCTGGCTGGAGTACTGGACTCTGACTCACACAGCAGGGATGGAGAAACAGCAGGCACTGATGGGCACACTATATTGCCTCTGCAAGCATGTACCTCCTGATAAGGTGGGCTGGAGTACTGGACTCTGACTCACACAACAGGGATGGAGATACAGCAGGCACTGATGGGCACACTATATTGCCTCTGCAAGCATGTACCTCCTGATAAGGCTGGCTGGAGTACTGGACTCTGACTCACACAACAGGGATGGAGATACAGCAGGTACTGATGGGCACACTATATTGCCTCTGCAAGCATGTACCTCCTGATAAGGTGGGCTGGAGTACTGGACTCTGACTCACACAACAGGGATGGAGATACAGCAGGCACTGATGGGCACACTATATTGCCTCTGCAAGCATGTACCTCCTGATAAGGCTGGCTGGAGTACTGGACTCTGACTCACACAACAGGGATGGAGATACAGCAGGTACTGATGGGCACACTATATTGCCTCTGCAAGCATGTACCTCCTGATAAGGCTGGCTGGAGTACTGGACTCTGACTCACACAACAGGGATGGAGATACAGCAGGTACTGATGGGCACACTATATTGCCTCTGCAAGCATGTACCTCCTGATAAGGCTGGCTGGAGTACTGGACTCTGACTCACACAACAGGGATGGAGATACAGCAGGTACTGATGGGCACACTATATTGCCTCTGCAAGCATGTACCTCCTGATAAGGCTGGCTGGAGTACTGGACTCTGACTCACACAACAGGGATGGAGATACAGCAGGCACTGATGGGCACACTATATTGCCTCTGCAAGCATGTACCTCCTGATAAGGCTGGCTGGAGTACTGGACTCTGACTCACACAACAGGGATGGAGATACAGCAGGCACTGATGGGCACACTATATTGCCTCTGCAAGCATGTACCTCCTGATAAGGCTGGCTGGAGTACTGGACTCTGACTCACACAACAGGGATGGAGATACAGCAGGCACTGATGGGCACACTATATTGCCCCTGTAAGCATGTACCTCCTGATAAGGCTGGCTGGAGTACTGGACTCTGACTCACACAACAGGGATGGAGATACAGCAGGTACTGATGGGCACACTATATTGCCTCTGCAAGCATGTACCTCCTGATAAGGCTGGCTGGAGTACTGGACTCTGACTCACACAACAGGGATGGAGATACAGCAGGCACTGATGGGCACACTATATTGCCTCTGCAAGCATGTACCTCCTGATAAGGCTGGCTGGAGTACTGGACTCTGACTCACACAGCAGGGATGGAGATACAGCAGGCACTGATGGGCACACTATATTGCCTCTGCAAGCATGTACCTCCTGATAAGGTGGGCTGGAGTACTGGACTCTGACTCACACAACAGGGATGGAGATACAGCAGGCACTGATGGGCACACTATATTGCCTCTGCAAGCATGTACCTCCTGATAAGGTGGGCTGGAGTACTGGACTCTGACTCACACAACAGGGATGGAGATACAGCAGGCACTGATGGGCACACTATATTGCCTCTGCAAGCATGTACCTCCTGATAAGGTGGGCTGGAGTACTGGACTCTGACTCACACAGCAGGGATGGAGATACAGCAGGCACTGATGGGCACACTATATTGCCTCTGCAAGCATGTATCTCCTGATAAGGCTGGCTGGAGTACTGGACTCTGACTCACACAACAGGGATGGAGATACAGCAGGCACTGATGGGCACACTATATTGCCTCTGCAAGCATGTACCTCCTGATAAGGTGGGCTGGAGTACTGGACTCTGACTCACACAGCAGGGATGGAGATACAGCAGGCACTGATGGGCACACTATATTGCCTCTGCAAGCATGTACCTCCTGATAAGGCTGGCTGGAGTACTGGACTCTGACTCACACAACAGGGATGGAGATACAGCAGGCACTGATGGGCACACTATATTGCCTCTGCAAGCATGTACCTCCTGATAAGGTGGGCTGGAGTACTGGACTCTGACTCACACAACAGGGATGGAGATACAGCAGGCACTGATGGGCACACTATATTGCCTCTGCAAGCATGTACCTCCAGATAAGGTGGGCTGGAGTACTGGACTCTGACTCACACAGCAGGGATGGAGATACAGCAGGCACTGATGGGCACACTATATTGCCTCTGCAAGCATGTACCTCCTGATAAGGTGGGCTGGAGTACTGGACTCTGACTCACACAACAGGGATGGAGATACAGCAGGCACTGATGGGCACACTATATTGCCTCTGCAAGCATGTACCTCCTGATAAGGTGGGCTGGAGTACTGGACTCTGACTCACACAGCAGGGATGGAGATACAGCAGGCACTGATGGGCACACTATATTGCCTCTGCAAGCATGTACCTCCTGATAAGGCTGGCTGGAGTACTGGACTCTGACTCACACAACAGGGATGGAGATACAGCAGGCACTGATGGGCACACTATATTGCCTCTGCAAGCATGTATCTCCTGATAAGGTGGGCTGGAGTACTGGACTCTGACTCACACAGCAGGGATGGAGATACAGCAGGTACTGATGGGCACACTATATTGCCTCTGCAAGCATGTACCTCCTGATAAGGCTGGCTGGAGTACTGGACTCTGACTCACACAACAGGGATGGAGATACAGCAGGTACTGATGGGCACACTATATTGCCTCTGCAAGCATGTACCTCCTGATAAGGTGGGCTGGAGTACTGGACTCTGACTCACACAGCAGGGATGGAGATACAGCAGGCACTGATGGGCACACTATGTTGCCTCTGCAAGCATGTACCTCCTGATAAGGCTGGCTGGAGTACTGGACTCTGACTCACACAACAGGGATGGAGATACAGCAGGTACTGATGGGCACACTATATTGCCTCTGCAAGCATGTACCTCCTGATAAGGTGGGCTGGAGTACTGGACTCTGACTCACACAGCAGGGATGGAGATACAGCAGGCACTGATGGGCACACTATGTTGCCTCTGCAAGCATGTACCTCCTGATAAGGCTGGCTGGAGTACTGGACTCTGACTCACACAGCAGGGATGGAGATACAGCAGGCACTGATGGGCACACTATGTTGCCTCTGCAAGCATGTACCTCCTGATAAGGTGGGCTGGAGTACTGGACTCTGACTCACACAGCAGGGATGGAGATACAGCAGGTACTGATGGGCACACTATATTGCCTCTGCAAGCATGTACCTCCTGATAAGGTGGGCTGGAGTACTGGACTCTGACTCACACAACAGGGATGGAGATACAGCAGGCACTGATGGGCACACTATGTTGCCTCTGCAAGCATGTACCTCCTGATAAGGCTGGCTGGAGTACTGGACTCTGACTCACACAACAGGGATGGAGATACAGCAGGCACTGATGGGCACACTATATTGCCTCTGCAAGCATGTACCTCCTGATAAGGTGGGCTGGAGTACTGGACTCTGACTCACACAACAGGGATGGAGATACAGCAGGCACTGATGGGCACACTATATTGCCTCTGCAAGCATGTACCTCCTGATAAGGTGGGCTGGAGTACTGGACTCTGACTCACACAACAGGGATGGAGATACAGCAGGCACTGATGGGCACACTATATTGCCTCTGCAAGCATGTACCTCCTGATAAGGTGGGCTGGAGTACTGGACTCTGACTCACACAACAGGGATGGAGATACAGCAGGCACTGATGGGCACACTATATTGCCCCTGTAAGCATGTACCTCCTGTGGGATGACAAGTGATGTTACAAACTCTAATCTAAGTGTTGCACTGCTCAATCGCAAGCATGATCTCATGTGATTGTATACTAATTGGTCTCTGTATCATATATCATAGTTTTAATACCTGCAGGTTATTTACAGTTATTTTTTGTGAGTCTTCAATAAAAAGTAGATGACAGGTCAACAAGTTTAAAGCACCCTCTGGTCAAAAAGTCAAATTGACCTTGAAAATGAGGGTAGAAGTGTGAATTAATTCATACTTGAACACAGTCAAAAATATCAAAAGGTGTAGTTTCCATGACTCCCTCATCTTGAGGACTATATTAGGAGCTCTCACAAGAAAGCATCTCTGAATATTTGAATTTCATCAATAGAACAGTTTTGAAATGGACATAAACAATGCCAAAGGTAATGCATCCCCTCATCAAGTTAAATATCAGATACAATACTCAGGACTCAAAACTCTATTCCATAAATACTTGAGTTCCTAATGAAATTGTCTAGATCTATAAAATCTTTGTAAAGATCTTCCGAATAAAGCAAGTATTCACAAAACATTTTCAGGAGACACTGTAGCTAGCCAAGATAAACAGAGAGATTTCACCAAGATGGCCAGATGTTTATTGTGGGCTGCTGTAAGCATGAATAGGTCGATATTAACCCTAAACCATCTGATGTTGACATATCGATCTATGCATCCTTTTAGATTGTTGTTTGGAACTCTGTTTGGGTTCTGAATGTATATCAAGTTGTTTAATATTAAGCAATGGCAGAGTTTCCAAAGTGTCAACTAATGTATTATTCATCAACCCAATTCATGCCTGTAGCAGCCAAAACTGCATGACAATGTTGGAGATACCTCACTAACGAAAGAAATATATAGAAAATATTTAAAGGAGAATTTTTCATCAGAAATCTATCTACAACCCTCCTTCAAATATTTTGTGAATTTATGCTTCATTCTAAGGTGACTTTTTAGAAGTATGACATGTCCATACAAAACTGGTCAGGTAGATCTCCAGGTATGAATGGGTTAATCGCACTTTGAAAGAGTAATCTTTTCCATACACCTACTAATGTTCAAGAGCAACTTCAATTTACTTCCTATCAGGTATGTACTCTCACTCATTGTACAAGTTCAACTCCATTAATTGGGAGCAAACAATCATACTGGCAGCCATGTAAGCACTCATTCTTCATTCAATCTCATTACGCATGTATGGGACCATGTGATCAAGGAAATTCTACTTAGACAGAAAATGTCAATAACATTTTGCTCTACCTTTGAATTGTCGCTCTTGTCCTTGTCTTCATCCTCCTGGATCTCCTTCACCTTTCCCCCAGGTTTCCCTGATGTTTGGGTAGTTTCCCCAACATGGGCTCCTCCGAGCGGGTCGTGAGTTTCCCCTACAGGGGCTCCCCCGAGCGGGTCACGAGTAGCAGTACCTATTGCATTGTAGGCCTGATCCGTCTCAGGAACAGTAGACGCGCTATGATGCTGATCTCTCAAAGGTTCTGAAGGTAGGTTACCTCTATTCTGAGGACTGGACTCCCCTCCTGAGTCTTGTGTACCATTTATTTTATGCTGTGCCACTTCGCTTGTACCATAAGAACCTAGGTTGCTTTGGTGTTGTGCCCCTGCACCAAACTGCATCTTATATGGGTCAAACTCTTTGGGGTGATTTTGAGGTCTAGGTGGAGTACCGCTGGGCAGTCCTGGTTCTTTCTTAGAATTTTTCTCTAGTTGTTCAGTGGCCTGTTGAGATGTAGTACCGCTGGGCAGTCCTGATTCTTTCTTAGAATTTTTCTCTCGTTGTTCAGTGGCCTGTTGAGATGTTGTTCTGCTGGGAAGTCCTGGTTCTTTCTTAGAATTTTTCTCTAGTTGTTCAGTGGCCTGTTGAGATGTTGTTCTGCTAGGCAGTCCTGGTTCTTTCTTAGAATTTTTCTCTAGTTGTTCAGTGGCCTGTTGAGATGTTGTTCTGCTGGGAAGTCCTGGTTCTTTCTTAGAATTTTTCTCTAGTTGTTCAGTGGCCTGTTGAGATGTTGTTCTGCTAGGCAGTCCTGGTTCTTTCTTAGAATATTTCTCTAGTTGTTCAGTGGCCTGTTGAGATAAGGTACCACTGGGCTGTCTAGGTTCTTTCTTTGAGATGTGCTCTTGGGATTTAGCCTCATGTTGAGAAGGAGTACCAGTTGGGAGTCTTGGTTCTTTCCTAGAGGCAGAGGGTTCATGGATCGCGCTGTTGTCGCTTGACCCATGAGGCGGCAGTGATGATGCAGATGGTAGCTTGGGTGTCTTGATGTCACTCTTGACCTTGTTAGCCTCCTGACCACTTTTAGTACCAACACCAATGGAATCCTCAACTTTCACACCTGTTGTGTTTCCCAAAGCTGCAGATCCGTTAGCATGCTGAATGGTTAGACCATCCATTCTCAATTTCAGGACTGGGACCCCTGCTGTATGCGTCATATGCTGCATGTCTTTCTCAGACTTGCCATCTACTTTTCCTTGTTTTGGTTCTTTTCCATCATCATCATCAGTATAAGGTTGTAATTTTCTTTTATTAATTGCAGAGGGATCAGGAGCTGATGCACTGATCTGATTGATAGCACTAGCATCACCGCCACTAGTACCAGGATCAGGGATGTGATGATGTTGACTCTCACCAGGTGGCAGCACCTTTCCATCTTTTCCAGCACCAGAATAAGGGCTTTGATGATGTTGACTCTCACCAGGTGGCAGCACCTTTCCATCATGTCCAGTACCAGAATCAGGGCTGTGATGATGTTGACTCTCACCAGGTGGCAGCACATTTCCATCACTTCCAGTACCAGGGCTGTGATGATGTTGACTCTCACCAGGTGGCAGCACCTTTCCATCACTTCCAGCACCAGGGTCAGGGGTCACAGCATTCTCTTCACCTGAAGCAGGAAACATGATTTGATATATTGGTTTGACATCATTATCTGGTTCATAGGTCTCTCACTAGGGGGACACAAAGCAAATTATAGCTATAGCCTTATGGGTCTCAGATTAACATGTCGAAGCAGTTAACAATATTCCATTGAAATAAGAAATAAGATAAGACAAGTATCTCTAGTTTGCTTCTCCAAGGACAGTTGTCTGGTCAAATCAGAGTAAAAAGACAAATTGAAAAAAGCTGAGCCTCTGGGCATACTCTTGTTTAATTTCCTTGTATTTCAGTAAGACTCCCTCTGGGCAATCAACCACACTCTTGCTTACCTTTTGCTTGGGTAAGGTTCACTCTGGGCCTCTAGCCACACTCTTGCTTATCTTTTGCTTGGGTAAGGTTCACTCTGAGCCTCTAGCCACACTCTTGCTTACCTTTTGCTTGGGTAAGGTTCACTCTGGGCCTCTAGCCACACTCTTGCTTACCTTTTGCTTGGGTAAGGTTCACTCTGAGCCTCTAGCCACACTCTTGCTTACCTTTTGCTTGGGTGAGGTTCACTCTGAGCCTCTGGCCACACTCTTGCTTATCTTTTGCTTGGGTGAGGTTCACTCTGGGCCTCTAGCCACACTCTTGCTTATCTTTTGCTTGGGTAAGGTTCACTCTGAGCCTCTGGCCACACTCTTGCTTATCTTTTGCTTGGGTAAGGTTCACTCTGAGCCTCTGGCCACACTCTTGCTTACCTTCTGTTAGGGTAAGGTTCACTCTGGGCCTCTAGCCACACTCTTGCTTACCTTTTGCTTGGGTGAGGTTCACTCTGTGCCTCTTACCACACTCTTGCTTACCTTTTGTTTGGGTAAGGTTCACTCTTGGCCTCTAGTCACACTCTTACTTACCTTTTGTTTGGGTAAGGTTCACTCTTACTTACCCTTCATTTGGGTGAGGTTCACTCCGGACCTCTGCAGACTCTTGATTACCTTTCATTTGGATAAGGTTCACTATGAGCTTCTTGCCACACTCTTGCTTACCTTTCATTTGGGTAAGGTTCACTCTGAGCCTCTGGCCACACTCTTGCTTACCTTTCATTAGGATGAGGTTCACTATGAGCTTCTGGCCACACTCTTGCTTACCTTTCATTTGGGTGAGGTTCACTCTGAGCCTCTGGCCACACTCTTGCTTACCTTTCATTTGGAGAAGGTTCACTCTGGGCCTCGAGCCAAACTCCTCTGGCCACACTCTTGCTTACCTTTCATTTGGGTGAGGTTCACTATGAGCTTCTGGCCACACTATTGCTTACCTTTTATTTGGGTAAGGCTCACTATGAGCTTCTGGCCACACTATTGCTTACCTTTCATTTGGGTGAGGTTCACTATAAGCTTCTGGCCACACTCTTGCTTACCTTTCATTTTGGTGAGGTTCACTATGAGCTTCTGGCCACACTATTGCTTACCTTTCATTTGGGTGAGGTTCACTCTGAGCTTCTGGCCACACTCTTGCTTACCTTTTATTTGGGTGAGTTTCACTATGAGCTTCTGGCCACACTCTTGCTTACCTTTTATTTGGGTAAGGTTCACTCTGAGCTTCTAGCCACACTCTTGCTTACCTTTTATTTGGGTAAGGTTCACTATGAGCTTCTGGCCACACTATTGCTTACCCTTCATTTTGATAAGGTTCACTCTGAGCATTTGGCCACACTCTTGCTTACCTTTCATTTGGGTGAAGTTCACTCTGAGCTTCTGGCCACACTATTGCTTACCTTTCATTTGGGGGAGGTTCACTATAAGCTTCTGGCCGCACTCTTGCTTACTTTTCATTTGGCGGAGGTTCACTCTGAGCCTCTGGCCACACTCTTGCTTACCTTTCATTTGTGTAAGGTTCACTCTGAGCGTCTGGCCACACTCTTGCTTACTATACCTTTCATTTGGGTAAGGTTCACTCTGGCCACACTCTTGCTTACTATACCTTTCATTAGGGTAAGGTTCACTCTGAGCATCTGGCCACACTCTTGCTTATTATACCTTTCATTTGGGTGAGGTTCACTATAAGCTTCTGGCCACACTCTTGCTTACCTTTCATTTGGGTGAGGTTCACTATGAGCTTCTAGCCACACTCTTGCTTACCTTTCATTTGGGTGAGGTTCACTATGGCTCGTATGCGCCGCTCCTGCTTAGCAGTTACTCAAGGCAAAGTGCTACTTTGGGTATGCACCGACAATGCTTAGGAGTTCCTAAGCGGGCGCTTAGCGTTGCTGCTGTGAGTAGTTCCTAAGCGCCCGCTTAGTAACTACTCCTGTGAGTAATTTCTAAGCGCCCGCTTAGTAACTACTCCTGTGAGTAGTTCCTAAGCGCCCGCTTAGCGTGGCTTTTAGTATGCAGCACTGTGAGGAGTTCATAAGCAGCCGCTGATAACAATAGAATGCTTAGCGGAGGTTTAGTAGGGTTTGGGGTAAGCTAAATTTGCACTTTCGGGAAAAAAAGTCTTCAAAACAAAAAGTAAAAGCACTAAAAACAAATGAAACACTCCTAGGTGATCATTTTGAGAATAAAGATGAAGGGTGGCCTACAAAAGCCAATGCTACAAGTCACAGTTTACAAGAAATATCTTCTTCTAGTCTCAATGCAAATTACAGCTATTACAGGTTTTATTTTGTCTGGACTAAATTTCTAGCTGCAGCAGATATGGATAAAGCAATGATTACTATGCAGCAGTTCTGTAATGGCTTACAACAAGCAATTCTAAACTTATGTGAGATGAATTAAGATGATATAATAAATTTGTAATAGAAATAGAATTTTCAACGTGCCTGATTATAAGTCCATTTATTGCGAAAATATCTTTTGGTCTATTTCTGTTTAAACTTTCACCTTGAAAAACGATATTTGGAGCTGAAACACATATGTTCATCTAACTGAAGAAAAAGCATGAATTTGAGGAATAAGCATCAAATATTTCATTAAGATGTTTCTAATTGGGCAAGACATAACTAAAATTATCCGGCCATTTATGTTGCTGAAGACAATAATTGCTTAAGGTTGTACAGGACTTTTAGAAATTTCAGTTTAATGTTCCTGAAACTTTGCAAGAGTAAAGAACAAAGCTCATTGATCTTCAAAATATCTTTTATTCATGGGCAAATTGACCTTGAGATTTTTGAACAAATATTGAAATTTAATTTATGAAAATCTCATTCTCCAAAACTGGTTTCTTTCTTTGCTAAATATATCCCCGCAGACATACTGTCACTTCTTGGAAATACTGTTCTGCCATGGTATATATAGGAATTATGGGGCCAAGATCAAGGAATTCAAGAAACAAGTTTTTAATCCAAAACTGGGATGAAAAATGAATTTTGGTTAACAGAAAAAGGCCTTCCCCCATGGATAAATGGATCTTAGTAAACCTAAAGTAGTAAATAAATGCACAGTTTGTTTGTCATAGCAAAGAGCATTAACCCGTTTATGTTGGTAGCTCCAAAAAAACGGCCTACTATTTCAGTGACAACTTTTAAACAAGAGCATTTTAGGCAAATATTTGGAGATAAAATAAGCATAACACAGCTAACAACCCTACTTTAAATAATTAGAGAATAAATACTGCATTCTAAAATTATCTTCAAAAGTAAGATGGATCCAGATTAATCATGAATGCATTGTCAATGTTATTAACATTTAAATAGAAATCATGAAGAAAATTAAACAAAAATATTGTTAAATAAAATGCTCCTTTTCTTATGCATGCAGACATTGCATATAATTATACTGAAATAATTACAGTTTCTTTTGAAATACTCCAAGTTAAGTTAAGCTATATCAGTCTGTTTTATCCCCTTCCAAATCTTCAAAGGTGGTTAATGAGTGAAGAGATTTGTGTGGTAGGTATTTGGTTTGTGCACTGACCAGTGACCAGTGCAGCAGCACACCTGGGGCTGACCCAGTTACCATGATTTGGTGGGAGAGTAGTTGCTTAGCAGAGTTGGGCTTGAGTAACCCCTCTGCATACCAAGCCAGTTTTTCCAAGCAGCCGCCTTGGTCACACTTTGCTTAGCGGGCGCCTTAGCCACATTTTGCTAAGCATTAGGTTCATGCTAAGCGCCCGCTTAGCAAAGTGTGAGCCGCGCATATGGGCCTAAGAGCTTCTGGCCACACTCTTGCTTACCTTTCATTTGGGTAAGGTTCACTATGAGCTTCTAGCCACACTCTTGCTTACCTTTCATTTGGGTGAGGTTCACTATCAGCTTCTGGCCACACTCTTGCTTACCTTTCATTTGGGTGAGGTTCACTATGAGCTTCTAGCCTAGCCACACTCTTGCTTACCTTTCATTTTGGTGAGGTTCACTATGAGCTTCTGGCCACACTCTTGCTTACCTTTCATTTGGGTAAGGTTCACTATGAGCTTCTAGCCACACTCTTGCTTACCTTTCATTTGGGTGAGGTTCACTATGAGCTTCTGGCCACACTCTTGCTTACCTTTCATTTGGGTGAGTTTCACTATGAGCTTCTGGCCACACTCTTGCTTACCTTTCATTTGGGTGAGGTTCACTATGAGCTTCTGGCCACACTCTCCACAGAACTTGGTGTTTCCAGGTAGTTCTGACTTGCATGATGGACACACTGCCTTGGCACCGCACTCCTCACAGAACTTCCCTGTGACTTCAGAGCCACACTTGTGACACAAAACCACCATTATCAACACGAGGAACCTACAGGAAGAATAAAGAAAGAAACTAATATTATACATTAGAATAAAGCACCTATGGGTACTGAGGATGTTGGATTCTGTTTTTTGAGTAGCAAAGTGTGGAACAGCATCCATGACAGGAAATGGTCACATAGAACTTTTGTATGTCACTAGATACAACTTTCAACCCTCAAGAGCACGCTAAAATCCTATATTAAGCTGTAAGCCGTCGTATTATATACTTCCTTACCTAAATATCCCACTGTTTGGTAGTCATTTCCAATAAAACTGATTTTATACTCAATCTTCTTCAACAAGTGGAAATTTTGTAAGGCTGTCACTTCTTGAGTAACACCCCCTCCAATACACATAATAACCAGCACGTCCGGACCTGCCAGAGGCATAGATATCCCGGGGGAGGAACTTGCTTGATGCATAGCCTGCCACTGTTGCCACAACCCAGGAAGTGTAGTCGTGCCAACGGTAGTCTATGTGCACATTTCCTGTAATGCCCCCTTCTATGTTGCCCTGTCCAGTACCATAGACAGCTTCAAGGCTGCCGTCCGCACCCTTGGACTCAGCAGGGCATAGGGCGGCAATGTTTTTAACACGTCTTAAATGTTTGTAATTTTAAACACACACCAAGAGGGGTACTTGTCATGTTTCACGCTGCGCACCCAGTGCGACAATACTCATATATGAGTTTTGCACTTTATTCGGAAGAAGAAGAAGAAAGAATCCTGACTGTTTTAGATATATTTAATTTGTATTTGTATTTATTTTGTCTGACTTTACCAACAGGAATTAAAAGAAAAATAACTCTACCACTGTCTTTTCGTACAGCCAATCGCTGCTCATGATTTTATCATTTACCTGTTTGATACTCATACACGTTTTTATGCAACTTTCCAAGAGAGTTGGTGTGTAAAGCACTGCAGTCTATGATACACTGCTCAGAAAGTAGGGGACAGCAAGTGGGCTGCTACTCAGTGAGTCACAGCTGATAGCAACTGGAGAACATGGCTGCTAGCAGGGGCTGCCACTGCCAGAGCCTAGGCAGGCTGGTGGCAATACGCAAAATTCTCCCCTCATGGGATCACTGAGAGAAAAAGGAGGACAGCATCCTATTCTTGAAGTGTATATATTACTTTCATATAAGCTAATATGTATGTGTGCCTTTAGTTCCCCTTTAAAAATAAGCCATGGGTTACCTTAAACCTAATCAATTCATTTATTCACCATAAAAACGCGATCCTTGAGAATTTGAAAAGATTTTATAGAATGATTTTTGAGATATCTTGCAGACAATCTAATAATAGGAATAGGAATATTAAATAGGAATTCTGGACCCAAAACAGTTACCAGTTACCAGCAGCAGTAGTCATACAGTATTGGGAGGCTGTCTATGTGCAGTATTAGTAGGTGGTCTCAGTGCAGTATTTAAAGGCTGTCTCTGTGCGGTATTAGGAGGTTGTCTCAGTGCGGTATTGGGAGGCTGTCTCTGTGCAGTAATAAGAGGTGGTCTCAGTCCGGTATTAGGTGGTCTCTGTGCGGTAATGGGAGGCTGTCTCTGTGCAGTATTAGGAGGTGGTCTCAATGCGGTATTGGGAGGCTGTCTCTGTGCGGTATTAGGTGGTCTCAGTCTGGTATTAGGAGGCTGTCTGAGTGCAGTATTAGGAGGTGATCTCAGTGCGGTATTGGGAGGTGGTCTCAGTGCAGTATTGGGAGGCTGTCTCTGTGCAGTATTAGGAGGTGGTCTCAGTGCGGTATTGGGAGGCTGTCTCTGTGCAGTATTAGGAGGTGGTCTCAGTGCGGTATTGGGCGGCTGTCTCTGTGCAGTAATAGGAGGTGGTCTCAGTGCGGTATTGGGAGGTGGTCTCAGTGCAGTATTAGGAGGTGGTCTCAGTGCAGTATTGAGAGGCTGTCTGTGCGGTATTAGGAGGTGGTCTCAGTGCGGTATTAGGAGGCTGTCTCTGTGCGGTATTAGGAGGTGGTCTCAGTGCGGTATTGAGAGGCTGTCTGTGCAGGATTAGGAGGTGGTCTCAGTGCGGTATTGGGAGGCTGTCTCTGTGCAGTATTAGGAGGTGGTCTCAGTGCGGTATTGGGAGGCTGTCTCTGTGCGGTATTAGGAGGTGGTCTCAGTGTGGTATTGGGAGGCTGTCTCTGTGCGGTATTAGGTGGTCTCAGTGAGGTATTGGGAGGCTGTCTCTGTGCAGTATTAGGAGGTGGTCTCAGTGCAGTATTGGGAGGCTGTCTCTGTGCGGTATTAGGAGGTGGTCTCAGTGTGGTATTGGGAGGCTGTCTCTGTGCGGTATTAGGAGGTGGTCTCAGTGCGGTATTGGGAGGCTGTCTCTGTGCGGTATTAGGAGGTGGTCTCAGTGAGGTATTGGGAGGCTGTCTCTGTGCGGTATTAGGTGGTCTCAGTGAGGTATTGGGAGGCTGTCTCTGTGCAGTATTAGGAGGTGGTCTCAGTGCGGTATTGGGAGGCTGTCTCTGTGCGGTATTAGGAGGTGGTCTCAGTGTGGTATTGGGAGGCTGTCTCTGTGCAGGATTAGGAGGTGGTCTCAGTGCGGTATTGGGAGGCTGTCTCTGTGCGGTATTAGGAGGTGGTCTCAGTGCGGTATTGGGAGGCTGTCTCTGTGCGGTATTAGGTGGTCTCAGTGAGGTATTGGGAGGCTGTCTCTGTGCGGTATTAGGTGGTCTCAGTGAGGTATTGGGAGGCTGTCTCTGTGCGGTATTAGGAGGCGGTCTCAGTGCAGTATTGGGAGGCTGTCTCCGTGCGATATTAGGACAATGATTGAAATCTGGAAAGTCTCAGCAAAGTTCTGTGCGAACATGTACAGGATAGCTATCCAACAGTTAAAGGTCAATGCATAGATGAAGAAAAGAATGATATGTAGCAAGAGACCAATTACTAAATGCGCAAAAGTGAAGGGATAGACACGATAGGGGGTTTTGATCTGGCATCAGGGTGAGGTCACAAGGGAACAAGGACCAATCAGGGCTCTAGTATCATTTAAATTACAGAGAAACCTGTGCGCCAGCATCATCTGAGCATGCGCAGGGCAGCACTTTTGGGCTATTAGTTGAGGCTAGCCAGACGGTGGTCAGATTGACCGGTTGGTTTCATAACCACTGGTTTTTATTCATCTAAGGTCAATGTGAGATAGTGAAGAACTTTTGCGTATACATACTAAATATCTAAACCCCTAACTATAGATTTAATACAGAACCAGTATGTGGTGGTATAGAAGGGTCCAGCTATATTGTGTATACATTAAGTATGTAGTATCTGAATAATTATGAGAGTTGACAATTCTGGTTGAGGAAATACCATGTGTTCTAATATGTTATAATGAATTAAATTAATATATAGTTAAGGTCTTACAATACTCTATACCAGTGACACCTATTGGGTATTGGACAAACTAAAATAATTTATTACAATTTACCTGACATCACTGGAAAAATTGAAAGGAAATTGATTTATATTGAATATGTACCAATTCTGATTATACCTACCTATCATAAATAGTAAATGAATGAATTTAATATTTTGACACATTTTCAGGAATAATGTGTGATAATTCATGTGTATAAAATGGGGTTCCCTTGCTCAACAATATCTTATATGAGCACGGGTATATACAGTAACAAATGAGTAACTCTTTTCTAACATTTTCATAAAAATTTGCCCCAAAAGAGCCATATTTCACAAACTTTGACCATCTGTGGTTCAAAAACTAACACGATGACCTATCGTTTTCTTTATGTCTTCTTATTAAGAGCATTGTGTAGATAGTGTAGACAAAAATTGGTGAAAATTAAACTAGGCAATTCTGACTTATATTAATTTTGGGTTAAAAACTTGTTTCTGGAATTCCTTGATTTCGCCCAATAATTCCTATATAACAGCAGAAAAATAATTTCAACAAGGCAGAACAGTATTTCAGGCTGTGTCAGTATCTCTGAAGGGATAAATCTAGCAAAGAAAGACACCAATTTTGGAGAAAGTGATGTTTGTGACATAAATTGCATTAATTTTTCAAAAATCTGTGGAAAAAAAACTAAGTCGATGACCCCATGATTTTAAGTTGTTTTGAAGATCACTGTGCTATGTTTTTTCCTTTGGCAAAATTTCAGGAAAATTAAACTGAGATTTCTAAAAGTGTCGTAAGACCTTAAATTTGATTGTCGTCTTGAATATGCTAACAAGTCAAATTTGATTATTTTGGGGGGTAATTGACAAATCTTTTCCCAACAAACCATCATCGTAGACATATGGCTGATGTGTAAATTGCCCATTTTCATACAATAGGCTTTCAAATGTTGTTGGTATAAGGATTTGAAGAAGTTCAGAGTTGCTAAATCTGGAAGGGCAAACAGTTTGCTGTTTTGGACAGGCACTTTTAAAATCCTGGCTAAGACCCTGATCCATAATATAAAAAAAACGTATACTAACGGATATCCCTATAACAGCCTAGACTCTGGCCAACAGTGGTACAACTATGAAACTGGGTCACCAATTCATATCAAGCTAGGCAGGAACGACTAACAAGCTATATACCCAGTATTTGATTCCCTTTAACTGTGACAGAGACTGTTGAACAGGGTCAACTACAGTACGTAGAGATGACTCATAATAACAGCATTGAGAAAGAAAAAGGTAGAAATAGTTTCACTTTGTAACAAACCTATTCTGGTGTGTTAATATCATTAGTTTCACTTTGCAATATAAGTGAACCGGAAAAATCAGTTTTAGTTTCACTTTGCAAAATATCTCACTGGAAATATCAGTTTTAGTTTCACTTTGTAAAAAATCTTACTGGAAATATCAGTTTTAGTTTCACTTTGTTTGGATGTACATGTGACCTGGAAAGCAGTCTTAACTTGACTTGGTGATACCTTTTCTATGATTTTGAAAGTCCTATAGTTCCACTGTAAAATATATCTGGGAGGAAAATATCATAATTAGTTTCATTTTGCATACATGCATTCAGGACAATCAGTTTTAACTTCATGTGGTAATGCATGTATATGTTATGTGAGAAGTTCCATTCTGTAATGTATATGGTATGGAAATTTCAGATTTGGTTTCACTTTGTATACATGAAATTTGGAAAATCAGTTCCTGCTGCACTAAGTCATATATGTATATGTATTCTGAGAAGTTTTAATTTCATGACAGAAAATGATCATATAGAACTTCTGAATGTCACTAGATACAACTTTCAACCCTCAAGAGCACGTTAAAATCATATATTAAGCTGTAAGCTGTTGTATTGTATACTTCCTTACCTAAGTATTCCACTGTTTGGTAGTCATTTCCAATAAAACTGTTTTTATACTCAATCTTCTTCAACGAATGGAAATCTGAAAAGCTGTCACTTCTTGCGTTGACACCCCCTCCAATACACATAATATAGCACGCTAAAATCATATATTAAGCTGTAAGCTGTTGTATTATATACTTCCAAATACCTAAATATCCCACTGTTTGGTAGTCATTTCCAATAAAACTGCTTTTATACTCAATCTTCTTCAACAAATGGAAATCTGAAAAGCTGTCACTTCTTGCGTTGACACCCCCTCAAATACACATAACAACCAGAACGTCCGGGCCTGCCAGAGGCAGCGTTCTCGAGGGAGGAACTTGACCCAGATCAACGGAGCGAAGGGAGAACATAGAGGGCGGCGACTAAACAGGAAGCACGGCTGTATCTCAGTGTGCTTGCATCCGGCAGACTCCACAAGTTGAGTCTGGGGGACGGTAGCCTATGTGCACATTTCCTGTAATGTTCACTTTGGCATGTAACTGGTATGGAAAGAACAGTTCTGGTTTCACTTTGTACACAAGAGATTTAGAAAATCAGTTTTTGCTGCACTTGATCATATATGTAGTCCAAAGAGTGTTTAATTTCACTTTGTAATACTGGGGCTGGTTGAACCGAAAGGCTTAAGGCTTAGACTAAGACTAATATTTAAAATTCATATTCTAGAACAAGAGCCATGATTGTAGTAGACGATAAAATTAAGCCTTAACCCATTAATACCAGGGTTCGACATTCCCAGGGGCATATGCCCGGAGATTTTGCTGTGGGCCCCTAGAATTTTCAAACTAGGGGCCCAAAATAGTATGTTTATTAACCAGAAAGTCTGTTTTTGACCACTATTTTTTATCAAAAGACCTTTTCGGGCCCCTAGCCTAAAATCTAAGTGTTAGACCCTGTAATACCCACAGCTGCCAAAAGCAGCCTCAGAATTTTAATGAAATCTTGCAGCCAAGAGCATAGTTAGGAAAATATTTGACGGAGAAATGTTAATCAGGACACTATCAACCACTCTACTTAAAATATTTAGTGAAATCTTTCTCACTTCCGAAGTTATTGTCAAAAGTATCAGAGATCCAGACAAAGATTTCTGGAGGAACTCTCAAGCATTATTGGGTTAAGCTTGAGTCTATGCCTAGTACTTGTTGGTGCACCCGACCCCTGGTATGGAAATTTTAGCTTTATTCGCACTTCGTTTATTTGAGATATAAGTTTTTGCTTCGCTCAAGGTCATATAATCATGTGGCCTGAAAGTTTTTGTTTCACTTTGTTATACATCTGCTACGGAAATAACACTTATACTTTCACTTTGTATATAAGGGTGAATATATATATACACACACACATATATATATATATATATATATATATATATATATATATATATATATATATATATATATATATATATATATATATATATATATATATATATATATATATATATATATTCACTAACAAAATTAGAAAATTTGTCAATAAAAATTAAGACATCTGTTTTTGCCATTCCCACATATTCCCTTGAGGTGGAGGGGTATTTCATGTCTGTATCTGTATCAAGGGCAGATCCCTTCTCTCGAGGTTGCCAGTATCTGCCAGTAAAAAGTGGAAAAACCATCAACTAAGATTTTGCCACTGTCATGAGAGAAATAGGTTTCTGCTGGCAAAAACCCTATCCTGGCTGGTGGTTTGAAATTATTTCAAATCTTTGGGAGAAGGTCAACAATCTTTAGTGCGGCGGTTCAATAATTGTTGGAACCACCTCTGCCTCTCATCTTTACCTTGGATTAAGTATAGCTCATCCAAGTCTTTACAATGTAATAAAACTATTGAAATTGATACTTTGTATTAGTAGATAACTAGGTGATTTTTAAAGCCTTAGGTAAAACAAATGATTACAAATGATGATTAACATCATACATGTATAGATCGGTTTTATGACATAAATATATGTAGCTGTCAGACCATCAACGCATTTGTACGACTGTAGTACGCTCTGAGTGGGAAAGGATTAATCAGTGAAAATCCATACACACATAGCCATAGGCCATGATAGGGTGATAGGCATAGCATGCAGTGGACGACTGACAGTTCATGAAAATTGGCTAACCTTCAGTTCCAGTTTTCCTACTAGTAGTTGTCGATGACTGACAGTCTATAGTACTGCTAGCGACTTGTCTGCGCGTGTACGGGTCAGTTGTGAAGTAGTTGTCGAATGAACTAATCCGTCCTTCTTGACAAAATATACGACGATAACTCGAATGGGTTACGGGATACTATTCGGAATAGTATTCTGGTATCTCAGCCTGAGTCAGTGGGTGGGAGACTTCCTCGTTGAAGCCCGAGTCGTCGACTGACACTCGACTATCATGTCAGCTGGTTAATAGGTCAAGTGAAAAGAGACTGTTGGAAAACCCCACAATTCAATGAATTTTCGCTGACGTAACGAAACCAACGAGAAAGGGGGTTCCCCGTCTGTGCAGCTTCGCAAAGGTGGGTGTCATCGATCCGTCCTAGTGACTTCCATTTCTGGGAAATCCCCCACAACACCGAATGCTGCACGCTGATGATGTGCGCCCTCTATTTAACAAGCCGAGAGTTACATTTTATGATACGTGCATCCACTGGCATTACAGCATTCTGGCATAGCAACCGCTGTTCATTATTGACTATAAAGTATAATCAGAGACATTGAACACACTGGTATAATACAGTTACTGGTTGTCAAGGACAAAGTCAATCCGGACACATCCGTGTTGCGGCCCGGAATTTTCATGTCCTCCACCTCAGAATTTTAAAACTATTTTTTTTCAAGAATCAGACAGTTATTTTAATAATGCAATCAGGTTGTTTTGTATATTTGTTTAAAGGAATATCCTAAAAACCTAATAATTCAGTTTTTACAAACCCTGTAAAGCGGGTTTTAAAACCTTATTTAATAGGGTTATAAAAATTAATTGATACATACACTGGTCACATTTTCAATGCTGTCATTGCGATGTCTGCTGCCAGTAAAACATCTGATGGCATGCATATGCTGCAATAAGGCTACTTTGGTACACTATAGTAATGTGATGACGTCATCATCGGGGGATTAAGTGTACCATAATTATAGTACACAAGTACCCTCATCAGGGGATTAAGTGTACCATAATTATGGTACATATGGTGGTCAGTACTCAGTGACCTAGGGGATTAGTCCTAGGGTGTGAAGGGATTATTTTTATGGTGGGACTATGCTACACTTTCCATAACCTGATGAGGAGTGGTTTCTGGTGCCAACGTTAGGGGATTAGTCCCAGGTTGTGAAGGGATTTTCTTTGGAATTCCCCATGACTCGCTCCCACCTGGCATTTTGGTCAACATTTTTTCTACACTTGTGATCTAGTGCATGTAGGGTATTTAATTAGGTGTTTATATGAAGAAATTACTTAGAATACCATTAATACCAAATGAAGTCCCAACCTCCAATCTTGGACTTTGGGGATTTTTTCAAGATAGTGCTGCCAATTACAACTTAGTTGTATTACTTAGGATTCAATTATACAAAATGATACACCAACCCCCTCTGTAGGACATTTTGGAAGTTATTAGTAGTTTGTTGCCCTGTTTAACTTAGGTCTACCCATGTCATTCAGGGTGATACCCAAACCCCCTCTATAGGACATTTTGGAATGTATTAGTAGTTTATTGTCACATTTAACTTAAGAGTTATCAGGCCTACTCCACACCCCACAATCTTGATCTTTGAGGCCTTTTTTCAATATCTTGATGACACTTTCAACTTAGTTTTTTAACTTATGATCCAATTGATACCAGATGACAACCCAACCCCTGTCTTGGAGTTTGGGGATTTTTTCAATATTCTTATGACACTTTCAACTTAGTTTTTTAACTTATGATCCAATTGATACCAGATGACAACCCAACCCCTGTCTTGGAGTTTGGGGATTTTTTCAATATTCTTATGACACTTTCAACTTAGTTTTATTCTTATGATCCTATTGATACAAGATGGCGCCCTAACCCCTACCTTGGACTTTGGGGATATTTTTAATATTTTAATGACACTTTCAACTTAGTTGTTAAAAACTCAAGATGCAATTGATACCAAATGACATCCCAACTCCATATCTTGGACTTTGGGGATTGTTTTGAGATATTGCTGCCGCATACAACTTAGTTGTACCACTTATGATCTAATTGATACAAAATGACACCCCAACCCCCTATTGTGGACTTTGGGGCATTTTTTAAGGATTTTGATGGCCCATTCAACTTAGATGGTTTGCGCATGTTCCAATTGATTCAAAATAACATCTTGGACTTTTCCCAAAATACTGCTACCACATGCAACTTAGTTGTACCACTTATGATCTAATTGATACAAAATGACACCCCAACCCCCTATTGTGGACTTTGGTTTTTTTTTTCAAGATATTGCTACCACATACAACTTAGGTGTATTACTTATGATCTAATTGATACAAAATGACACCCCAACCCCATATCTTGGACTTTGGAGATTTTTTCAAGATATTGCTACCACATACAACTTCGTTGTAATACTTATGATCTAATTGATACATGTATCATAACGAAAACAGAAATGTAAAGTAAAAAAACAACAACAGCACAATGTGCTGATGACTTATGTGACGATTCTATTCATGCAATAATACGTTTGTGTCAGAATGAAAATTAAAATATATTTTCTGAGTTCTTACCTTAATCATCTCTTGCCAGCTTGTATGCCAGCTCATACTCTTCGCTAACGATTGTAGTGGGTGCAGTGTCTTCATCGTCTATATAGATATATGATGGCCATTCAATATTTTTCTGTCTATGTATCCAATAATGGGAATAAACTAACATAATTATCACTATTAGAACAAAGGCAACAGCGCCGGAAAGAACAAGTCTTCTCGACAGTGCCATTTCTAACAGTGTGACCCCCAAAGCGTACACTGTATGGCATGTTTTAACAGCTGTTTCTCCATACCCCCAAGACACTTTTATAATACCTATGAAAGACATTGCCTTATAACTGTTAAACGTAGATTACCCATCACACTCCAATAAATGCAAGACACCCGTAAACATGCAAGGTTGGGAGAAGTACATAAACAAGATTTACTACGACCCTAAATATCCTGCCAGCTTTTGGGGGGTTAAAAAACTTTACCGTGTCGCGCAAAAGGATGGAATAAATATCAGTCGCACTCAAATCAAGCAATGGTTAAAATCCCAAGAAACCTACACCCTTCACCGAAGGGCCCGAAGAAAATTTCAACGTAACAAGTTTATAAGCAATGGCATAGACGATGTCCATGATGCAGATTTAATGGATATGACAGGTCTCTCTAAAATAAATGACGGTTTTAAATACATACTGATCATCATAGATACATTTTCCCGATTCTTATGGACATCCCTTTTGAAAAACAAAACTGGAGATGAAGTTGTACAAGGTTTTGAAGATATTTATGTCGATGGTCATAAGCCTACCCTCCCACGAACAGATAAAGGAAAGGAATTTACCAACTATAAAGTTCAAAAATATTTAAAGTTCCTAGGAGTGGTGCATATTGTGTCAAACAATGAAGTCAAAGCCTCCTCTGCTGAATCTGTTATCCGGACCTTGAAAAACAAGGTATATCGCTACATGACAGAAAAGCAAACCCAACATTACATTGATGTATTAGGGGACATGGTTGATAGTTATAATGGAACTTACCACCGATCCATTAAACAAGCCCCAAATTATGTGACCAAAGAGAATGAATGGGAAATTTACAGACTACCCTATCTCACCCAAAGGAAAAACCAAGTCAACATCCACAATTTAAATTTGAAATAGGAGATGTGGTTCGTCTCTCATACCTGGAAAAGACGTTTGACAGAGGCTATGATCAAAAGTGGAGCGGCGAACTCTTTCGCATTTTGAAACGATATCTACGAAGAGGCATTCCCGTGTCCAAAGTTCAAGATTATGCAGGAGAGTCCATCACAGGAACATTCTATGAATCAGAGCTGCAAAAAGTAGAAGTATCTCCTGATCATGTATACAAGATTGAAAAAATCCTATCATACCACCATAAAGTACAGCCTTGTCGTTTATTTTAGATTTTCAACTTTTGATTTTAGATTTTAACTTGGTGAATGATAACAAAGTCTAGAACATACCACCTATACCCTCAGACATATAATACCACATCAATTTCTGCCTACCAATGTAGACATTAGGTTACATTTAGAGAACACAGACAATTTTCCAAACCACAGGGTCCCAAGAATACAAATGTACAATGAATATTCCATCTACTGTTACATGAGAAAGCACTTACAACATGCCTCGGACCCCGGTATGGAGTTATAGGGTACAAATTAAATTTAAATCAAACTTTTAATAAATAAGATATATAGATGTAAAAAGAGCAAACATGCACTAACTATGTGCTGACTACTTGACATAGCTGATAGAATGAGAACTGAATCATAAACCGGGTACCATACACCACTTCATCTAAACTTAGTGTTCTTTACTTTCCACATATACTGATGAACCCGGAGCTCATCTTTATCCCTCACAGCACTCCAAAGATTTTCATCAAAGTACCTTCTGACAGATTAAATCACTAGTAACACTAGATGAGTGTCATGAGGTAACCTAGGAAGAGGAAGAGAATAAAGAGATGGTGACTATTGGAACTACGGGAATAGAAGTTCAGAAAGAGAACATGGGGTAGAATCAAACCATCATCAGATAGGAGTAGGACGGAAAATAGAGAGGAGAGGAACATAAAGATATAATATTAAAAACTCTAGCCTTTTATTTTTCAACCTCTCCTCATTTGTCTCCGCTATAAGTGTTAATGTCTAGCCCTAAATCTATTGAAAAAATTGCACTCCACAGAATCTGTCAAAACCATCCCATGCATTAATACCTACACCAAACCAACTACCAACGTCTACACCTTTTGACAGAAAACTAAAGGCCCTCCACACATTGTTTCAGGTACTACTTGGTAGACGACCACTGTGTACTGAGTGCTACATCTTTTGCAGACTTCATCACATTCCTAGAGTATTCAAAACCTAACTCTCTCTCAGGGGAATCATGGTTGTGACACTCAAAAGAAGTCTACACGTTTTTATTTACATACATGTAAGTAAATAACAAAACAAGTCAGTAATAAACAAATCATGTATTTCCCTAGTTTTGTATTACATGTATTTATCAACACAGTATTTCTATCAATCTCTACTTTTGATCAAATACTCTTGTTTACATACCCATATACCCTTGCGTAAATGTTCATATTAGTACACACATCTTATGTGAATAGAAGTGATATATGAATGCCTCCATCATTTTGAATGTTAGAGCTAAACATGCTGTCCTTCATACACAGGTTGTGGTCAACATAAAATATATAGATGTAAAAAGAGCAAACATGCACTAACTATGTGCTGAGTACTTGACATAGCTGATAGTATGAGAACTGAATCATTAACCGGGTACCATACACCACTTCATCTAAACTTAGTGTTCTTAACTTTCCACATTTACTGATGAACCTGTGGCTCATCTTTATCCCTCACAGCATTTCAAAGATTTTTTATCAATGTACTTTCTGACATTAAATCACTAGTAACACTAGATGAGTGTCATGAGGTGACCAGGGAAGAGGAAGAGAATAAAGAGATGGTGACTATTGGAAATACCGGAATAGAAGTTCAGAAGGAGAACATGGGGTAGAATCAGACCATCATCAGATAGGAGTAGGAAGGAAAATAGAGAGAAGGAGAAGAACATAAAGATATAATATTAAAAACTCGCTCGACTCTAGCCTTTTATTTTCAACCACTCCTCATTTGTCTCCGCTATAAGTGTCCATGTCTAGCCCTAAATCTTCTGGAAAAATTGCATTCCACAGAATCTGTCAAAACCATCACATGCATTAACACCTACACCAGCCCAACTACCAACGTCTACACCTTTTGACAGAAAACTAAGAGCCCCCACACTTTGTTTCAGGTACTACTTGGTAGACCACCACTGTGTACTGAGTGCTACATTTTTTGCAGACTTTATCACATTCCTAGAGTATTCAAAACCTACCTCTCTCTCAGGGAAATCATGGTTGTGACACTCAAAAGAAAACTACGTTTGTATTTATATACATGTAGGTAAATTACAAAACAAGTCAGAAATAAACAAATTATATATATTCCCTAGTTTTGTATTACATGTATTTATCAACACAGTATTTCTATCAATCTCTACTTTTGATCAAATACTCTTGTTTACAGGCCCACATACCCTTGCGTAAATGTTCATATTAGTACACACATCTAATGTGAATAGAAGTAATATATGAATGCCTCCATCATTTTGAATGTCAGAGCTAAACATACTGTCCTTCAGACACAGGTGATGGTCAACACAATATATTGATTTCATGAAGTGGATCCATTTTAGTGTGAAACAGTATTGAGGTCTTTTTCATCTGTTGTAAAATACAATTTCCCAGAATCCTATCTCCTGCAGCATGACGTGCATGTCGCTTTTTCTGATCTAGATTTAAATCTAAAATGAATATGCATTTAAATGCTTCGATATATACTGCTTTAGACAAAGCAGTGAAGTTGCTCAGTCGTATATGGTATCCTGCACATCCCTCCTATCTTTGCATCAAATGATAGCTCTTAAGGAATCCAGTGTTCATCAGTGCCTTACAGTGAACTAGGTAGATCACATTGAAGTGTATTTCAGTGAGGTACTTGATGATACTTTTGTTACCCTAGCTGCACCAGATAGGGGAACAGTTGGTGCCAATCTTAACTTCATATCACAGGCTGAGAGAAGGATATAAATACCACTGTTTTGTCTTGAGATGCATGTTACATGTACTCTTCTATGCACCATGGGCTGTATGAATGCAACTGGACAGAAAGTGCTGTTTAATGCACTAAGATCCAGAGAGGTATTACTAAAGCTATTAACATAACTTGGTTTGCAACGAATGGGAAAACTCCTTCACATGAGACAAGTGTATGACATATGTTTATTATGATTACTACTTCTAAAAATGATTTTACTATTTTCCTGAGTGGTCAATTATGATCTTCGGGTAGTTTGATTAATGAGGAATGCTTGTGGTTATGGCATCTGTGAGGTGGGCTGGATGCTCTGAATGTTAGACAACGTTGTTAAAATACCCCTTTGTGTAGTGAGGGCTCTACTGTTTTCTGTGGTGTTCAAGATGTCTGGTTATGGGAATAACAAGCCAACATTAGGCGGAGTTGAAAGAGACCATGAACTCAAAATAATGCTCAAAGATAGAGATGGTAGTTACAAAGACACTAATGTTACTTATTTTAAATCTAATCAATCAACCTTTGGGGCACTATTGTATCACTATGAGTCAGCTGAGTACAGATGTGGCTTATTTCTCAGATATGAACCCCCATAGAACTCTTCACCTGCTCCCCCAAAACTTATTTCCTCTAGATTTAACCCTTTGCCATAAAAGAATGTGACTAATTTCTGTCCTCATCATTAACAACTGGCTAGTCAAAATTTACCCAACAAATAAAGAAAGAGGGTGTGCAAGAAACTGGGGCAATGAGAATTAGTCAGTTTAAAAACAAGATGGTTTCACTGTCCATGAGTATGTCAGAAAGTTTTCAAAGAAAAACGGGTGTTAGTTTTGGACATGACACATCTACCAAGCACATTTGAGTGGCATAACTTATCATTCCGATTAAACAGAGAAACAAAACATATTCTTTGTCATTACAACATATTGATATGATAGACCAACCAAGGATACAACTGGGGAAATTGTAGTCAGAGCGTTAAAACTCTTTGTTAATACTGAATTTATTCCAAGATGTCCCACCCCTGTGTATTGGATGGAGGATATGAATAATGAAACTATACTTGGTACTTTTTATCTGTATGAGTTACGAAAAGTGAAAAAGTCAGCCGATGATTATTTAAAATAGATAAAAATCATCAGGAAAGGTGAAGTATAAAGAAGATAGGAGAATGCGGTTAAATGGTTTGGCTACGCTGATAGGGTTATATCTTGATTGAAAGGAAATGAAATGAACAACGTTAGATTGTCTTTATGATTCTCCATTGAGCTAGTAAGCATGTGTTCTGCATGTAAAATAGTCCTGCACTTGGACTAGCAGGACTATGTATTGACAGCATCAACTGCGTCCAACATTTTATTTCATTGTCCCATTTGATCTATTCCATTGCAGTAATGGGTTTCCTCCTAGTCATCCTGATCATAGTAACAACTAGTGCCTGATTTACATTATACCCTGTAGTTTTCACATGTGTATATATATATATATATATATATATATATATATATATATATATATATATATATATATATATATATATATATATATATATATTGTTGGCATAGACCATTAGGTGAATTGAAACCATGATGTTGAACATATTGGGATATATGAACATAAAAGTATCTGCCCACATTGTTTAGAAACATATCACCGCTGCTGTTTCAGGGTAAAACCCTGTAAAAGAAACTTCCCACCTTCATGTTCAATGCAGTAAGGACTCTAGAAAATTTAAGAGAGACATCTTTCCTAAAGTTTATGTCCTCAACAGCTGGAATATCCCTCTGCAGTGCAGTAAAAGGAATACCAACGTTCCCATTCATTTACCAAAAAAACGCCTCCATGATTACAAAACTGCTGACACTGCGTAAATATAATAAATAAACCTTGACATAAATGATTGTTTATCGATACCCTTGACAATAAAGTGTAAGTAATGTTTGCATGTGTGCACACAACCTTCAACCTACAGCCGCAAAGTGACCTTAATACTTCAAGATGGTGCAACGGGTTTTGAAAATATTGTCACTGGTTTCTTTGTTACATGTGCTCTTCTTTTGGTATATTTTTACCAGAAGTAAGGAGTCAGACTTTGTTTACTATGATATTGGATATGATACCAAAGAAACTGAAAAAGAATGGATTATGCTGGAGGATCCATCAACTGCTCCTTCTCCAGATTATCCCGATGAGTATGATGCTCATGACAGATACGTATAACAGAAAGATAAAGACAATCTAACGTTGTTCATTTCATTTCCTTTCAATCAAGATATAACCCTATCAGCGTAGCCAAACCATTTAACCGCATTCTCCTATCTTCTTTATACTTCACCTTTCCTGATGATTTTTATCTATTTTAAATAATCATCGGCTGACTTTTTCACTTTTCGTAACTCATACAGATAAAAAGTACCAAGTATAGTTTCATTATTCATATCCTCCATCCAATACACAGGGGTGGGACATCTTGGAATAAATTCAGTATTAACAAAGAGTTTTAACGCTCTGACTACAATTTCCCCAGTTTTATCCTTGGTTGGTCTATCATATCAATATGTTGTAATGACAAAGAATATGTTTTGTTTCTCTGTTTAATCGGAATGATAAGTTATGCCACTCAAATGTGCTTGGTAGATGTGTCATGTCCAAAACTAACACCCGTTTTTCTTTGAAAACTTTCTGACATACTCATGGACAGTGAAACCATCTTGTTTTTAAACTGACTAATTCTCATTGCCCCAGTTTCTTGCACACCCTCTTTCTTTATTTGTTGGGTAAATTTTGACTAGCCAGTTGTTAATGATGAGGACAGAAATTAGTCACATTCTTTTATGGCAAAGGGTTAAATCTAGAGGAAATAAGTTTTGGGGGAGCAGGTGAAGAGTTCTATGGGGGTTCATATCTGAGAAATAAGCCACATCTGTACTCAGCTGACTCATAGTGATACAATAGTGCCCCAAAGGTTGATTGATTAGATTTAAAATAAGTAACATTAGTGTCTTTGTAACTACCATCTCTATCTTTGAGCATTATTTTGAGTTCATGGTCTCTTTCAACTCCGCCTAATGTTGGCTTGTTATTCCCATAACCAGACATCTTGAACACCACAGAAAACAGTAGAGCCCTCACTACACAAAGGGGTATTTTAACAACGTTGTCTAACATTCAGAGCATCCAGCCCACCTCACAGATGCCATAACCACAAGCATTCCTCATTAATCAAACTACCCGAAGATCATAATTGACCACTCAGGAAAATAGTAAAATCATTTTTAGAAGTAGTAATCATAATAAACATATGTCATACACTTGTCTCATGTGAAGGAGTTTTCCCATTCGTTGCAAACCAAGTTATGTTAATAGCTTTAGTAATACCTCTCTGGATCTTAGTGCATTAAACAGCACTTTCTGCCCAGTTGCATTCATACAGCCCATGGTGCATAGAAGAGTACATGTAACATGCATCTCAAGACAAAACAGTGGTATTTATATCCTTCTCTCAGCCTGTGATATGAAGTTAAGATTGGCACCAACTGTTCCCCTATCTGGTGCAGCTAGGGTAACAAAAGTATCATCAAGTACCTCACTGAAATACACTTCAATGTGATCTACCTAGTTCACTGTAAGGCACTGATGAACACTGGATTCCTTAAGAGCTATCATTTGATGCAAAGATAGGAGGGATGTGCAGGATACCATATACGACTGAGCAACTTCACTGCTTTGTCTAAAGCAGTATATATCGAAGCATTTAAATGCATATTCATTTTAGATTTAAATCTAGATCAGAAAAAGCGACATGCACGTCATGCTGCAGGAGATAGGATTCTGGGAAATTGTATTTTACAACAGATGAAAAAGACCTCAATACTGTTTCACACTAAAATGGATCCACTTCATGAAATCAATATATTGTGTTGACCATCACCTGTGTCTGAAGGACAGTATGTTTAGCTCTGACATTCAAAATGATGGAGGCATTCATATATTACTTCTATTCACATTAGATGTGTGTACTAATATGAACATTTACGCAAGGGTATATGGGTATGTAAACAAGAGTATTTGATCAAAAGTAGAGATTGATAGAAATACTGTGTTGATAAATACATGTAATACAAAACTAGGGAAATACATGATTTGTTTATTACTGACTTGTTTTGTTATTTACTTACATGTATGTAAATAAAAACGTGTAGACTTCTTTTGAGTGTCACAACCATGATTCCCCTGAGAGAGAGTTAGGTTTTGAATACTCTAGGAATGTGATAAAGTCTGCAAAAGATGTAGCACTCAGTACACAGTGGTCGTCTACCAAGTAGTACCTGAAACAATGTGTGGAGGGCCTTTAGTTTTCTGTCAAAAGGTGTAGACGTTGGTAGTTGGTTTGGTGTAGGTATTAATGCATGGGATGGTTTTGACAGATTCTGTGGAGTGCAATTTTTTCAATAGATTTAGGGCTAGACATTAACACTTATAGCGGAGACAAATGAGGAGAGGTTGAAAAATAAAAGGCTAGAGTTTTTAATATTATATCTTTATGTTCCTCTCCTCTCTATTTTCCGTCCTACTCCTATCTGATGATGGTTTGATTCTACCCCATGTTCTCTTTCTGAACTTCTATTCCCGTAGTTCCAATAGTCACCATCTCTTTATTCTCTTCCTCTTCCTAGGTTACCTCATGACACTCATCTAGTGTTACTAGTGATTTAATCTGTCAGAAGGTACTTTGATGAAAATCTTTGGAGTGCTGTGAGGGATAAAGATGAGCTCCGGGTTCATCAGTATATGTGGAAAGTAAAGAACACTAAGTTTAGATGAAGTGGTGTATGGTACCCGGTTTATGATTCAGTTCTCATTCTATCAGCTATGTCAAGTAGTCAGCACATAGTTAGTGCATGTTTGCTCTTTTTACATCTATATATCTTATTTATTAAAAGTTTGATTTAAATTTAATTTGTACCCTATAACTCCATACCGGGGTCCGAGGCATGTTGTAATAGTCAGGTGCAAATTCCAGAAAAGGGGCTCCGTTAAGGCTATTGAGGCATTTTGTGTTAAAAGTCGGTATCCAGTGTTTCTAACCTAATCTGAGGGTGCTGAATCTGAAAATGACGGATACCAAGCTGAAATTTTGGTTTTTAGTGTCCTAATCGCCATTTTTGGGTGATTTGGGCACTTTTTTGTATGTTAATTTGCATAATGTGTCATTTTTTCAGAACAGTGTCAGATCATGGCAAATGAGGTATCAAATTGAAGCTCTCCACTGAGGGAGTTCATTCATGTATAGTTTTGGTACTTTTAATGGTTGCCATGGCAACGATAGCCAAGAATTATTCAAAAACAGAGAAAAAATGCTCATTTTTGTAATTTGTCTGATATTTAAGTGCGATTTATCCCCAATCAACACTTCTAAGGGCATCAGTTTGTTTATCAAAAACTTCCTTGCTTTTTTCTTGATCAATTCATGGCAATTTCATATGATTAAAATATTTTGGCTATGAAGTACAGTCCTTTGAAAATGACGATACCACAAATGTGGAGTCTATCCACATTATGGCTTCAAATGAGTCATTTTATCAGATCAGTGTCAACTCATGGCAAATGTAGTATCAAATTAAAGCTTTCAACCGTGAGAGTTCATTCGTGTGTATTTTGGGAATTTTCAGTGGTTGCCATGGCAACGGGAGCTAAAAATTAATCAAAAACAGAGGAAAATGGTCTTTTTTGTAATTTCGTGTGATACTTAAGTGCGATTTTCCCCCAATCAATATACCTCAGGGCATCAGTCTGTTTACTATAAACTTCCTTGTTCTTTTGTTGATCAATTCATGCCAATTTTATATGATTAGAATATTTTGGAGTCTGAAGTACAGTCCTTTGAAAATGACGATACCGCAAATGTGGCGTCTATCCACAATATGGCTTCAAATGAGTCATTTTATCAGATCAGTGTCAGATCATGGCGAATGTGGTATCATATTAAAGCTCCCAACTGTAGGAGTTCATTCATGTGTATTTTGAAAATTTTCAGTAGTTGCCATGGCAACGGAAGCCAAAAATTAATCAAAAACAGGGGAAAATGGTCATTTTTGTAATTTTGTGTGATACTTAAGTACGATTTACCCCCAATCAACATACCTCAGGGCATCATCAGTTTGTCAAAAACTTCCTTGCTCTTTTCTTGATCCATTCATGCCAATTTGATATGATAAAGATATTTTGGGTCTGAAGTACAGTCTTTTGAAAATGACGATACCGCAAATGTGGAGTCTATCCACATTATGGCTTCAAATGAGTCATCTATTCAGATCAGTGTCAGATCATGGCAAATGCAGTATTGAATTTAAGGTCTAAACCATGGGAGTTCATTCATGTGTAGTAATGGTAGTTTCAGTGGTTGCCATGGCAACGGGAGCCAAAAGTTAAAAAACAAACAGAGGAAAATGGTCATTTTTGTCATTTTCGTAATACTAAAATGCAATCTACACCCAATCAACACACCTCAGCGTATCAATATGGTTATCAAAATCTTCCTTGCTCTTTTCTTGATCAATTCATGCCAATTTTATGATTAAAATATTTTGGGGTCTGAAGTACAGTCCTTTGAAAATGACGATCGAGTCTATCCACAATATGGCTTAAAATGATTTATTTTATCAGATCAGTGTCAGATCATGGCAAATGCGGTATCAAATTAAAGTTCTCAACCCGGGAGTTCATTAATGTGTATTTTAGAAATTTTCAGTGGTTGCCATGGCAACGGCAGTCAAAATTAGTCAAAAACAACAAAAAATCAGCATTTCCCTTATATTTAAGTGTGATTTATCACAGGCCAATACACCTGTGGATATCAGTATGGATATTAAAAAAACTTCCTTGCTCTTGACCAATTCATGCCATTCTCTTTGCCTTAGGTCTAAATGAAAATGACAACAATGCAAATGCAGTGTCTATCCACAACATGGTTTAAAGTTATATTGATTTTTCTATTCCCTCCTCTGAAAGGGAACTACTCATTGTATTCCGCTAGATACATGAAGTCTTCCCATGAAAATAAATATTTTGATTAATATCAGTATTTCAGTAGAAACAAATATAGGAACTTTACTGTTTTAAGGGTTTTCAAACTAAAACAAACTAAAATACTCTCATGGCCTTATGCCCTGGTCCTAACTAACCTTTATGTACTACTTACCACCCCTGTAAGTAGACTGGATAGGTAGTGGTATTCTGGTTTCCTCCACCATTTGACACTGGCAAATCAGCCTCAAATGGCAGAAAAAGAACTGATGATTAAAAAATTCAAATTCATCTTCACATGTATCACTAAGCAGTGCCCATACATTTGACTATGAAGTCATTAAATAAATGCCAGTTATTTGAGTTGTGTTAGTGTCACTAGGAATGGTTGAGTTATACTTAAAACACACACACAAACATATATATATATATATATATATATATATATATATATATATATATATATATATATATATATATATATATATATATATATATAGAGAGAGAGAGAGAGAGAGAGAGGAGAGAGAGAGAGAGAGAGAGAGAGCGGTGGTAAACTTAAAGGGGCGATCACTTCTACTCTGTGTATCTATCTATCTATCTATCAATCTATCTATAGATAGATACATGCATACATACATTGATATAGATAAGGAGATAAATAGCTATAGATAGAAAAATAGATAGGTATGTATTTATGTATATGCATGTATGTGCAGATAGATTGATGGATAGATATGTATTATTGAACCCTCCCACTACATTTTAAAACCAAAATAGATTTGTCATATTCTGAGAAATTGGGTGCTTCCCTTTCTCTTGTTAGAGACATTCTCCTTGGCCTGCTCTACACATCAGTAAGAGAGAGAGAGAGAGAGAGAGAGAGAGAGAGAGAGAGAGAGAGAGAGAGAGAGAGAGAGAGAGAGAGAGAGAGAGAGAAAAGAGATCATGTGATCAGGTTGGGGTGACACACACAGTTTAGGGCTAGCCCGCCCCCCCCCCCCTCCCCCCCCCAAAAATAGCTGAGAACAATATGGCCCTTGGGACCTCTAACCACAAAACCCATTCTTTCTTAAGTGCTGGCTGGTGTGCCGCAGCGCAGCACAGTAAGTCATTAGTAAAATTACCAGCTAAGTACTACTTAGGTAAGCTCCAGCTAAAACTTATGGTAATTAGGATCAGTGCATACAGCCATACTACTGCAGGATGAGTTCTCTTTATCATGGAAATATATTGATCTTAAAAAGGTTCAATTATTTCCTGCCACCAAATTAGATGAGGAAACTTTGATATATAAATGCTGCAGTTTCTCAGCCTTGCAATATGTGTACTTATATCATGTCTTAGAGTGCTTTGCTTAACCATTTCCCTTTAAATGGAAATGATCACTTAATTATCATATAAGTGCACATACAAGGCTAAGAAACTATAGCATTTGTTTATCCAAGTTTCCTCATTTAATTTAGCAGCAGGTAACTAATCCTGGAGTTTGAGTATTTTATTTTGAAAGCCCTTACAAACAATTAAGTTATTATATCTTTATTTACTAAAATACTGATATTAACCAAAAATAGTAATTCACATGGGAAGACTAAATGTATCTAGCAGAATACGATGAGATGTACCCTTTTAGAAGAGAGAGTAGATACTAGATCAAAATAACTGTAACCTTTTAGCCATATTGTGGATAGACACCACATTTGCATTGTTTTCATATTTAAAGGGCGGAATTAAGACCTAAGGTATCTAAAAGAATTGATCAAGAGCAAGGAAGTTAAAATTAATAACTATACTGGTCCACATGTGTATGTACTCGAGGGAAATCATGCCTAAGTATAATAGAATGCTGAATTTTCGCTGTTTTTGACTTCATGAATGCCGTTGCCATGGCAATCACTGAAAATTCCCAAAATACACATCAATGAACTCCCACGGTTTGGAGCTTTAATTTGATACCACATTCGCCATGATCTGACACTGATCTGATAAAATGATTCATTTTAAGCAGTTTTGTGGATAGACTCCACATTCGCGGTATCAGCATTTTCAAAGGACTGTACCTCAGACCAAAAATATTCTAATCATATCAAATTGGCATGAAGTGATCAAAACAAGAGCAAGGATTTTTTTAAAAACCATAATGATGCCCTGAGGTGTGTTGATTTTGGGTAAATCGCACTTAAGTATCAAACGAAATTACAAATATGACCATTTTTCCTCTGTTTTTGAACAATTTTTAGCTCCCGTTGCCATGGCAACCACTGAAGATTTTCAAAATATACATGAATAAACTCCTACAGTTAAGAGCTTTAATATGATACTACATTTGCCATGATCTGACACTGGTCTGATAAAATGGCTCATTTTAAGCCATATTGTGGATAGACTCCGCATTTGCAGTATTGTAATTTTCAAAGGACTGTACTTTATACCCAAAGTATTTAAATCATATCAAATTGGCATGAAGTGATCAAAAAAAGAGCAAGGAAGTTTTTAATAACCATACTAATGCCTTGAGGTGTGTTGATTTGGGATAAATCGCACTTAAGTATCACACGAAATTACAAAAATGACCATTCTACCTCTGTTTTTGATCAATTTTTAGCTCCTGTTGCCATGGCAACCACTGAAAATTTTCAAAATACACATGAATGAACTCCTACAGTTGAGAGCTTTAATATGATACTACATTTGCCATGATCTGACACTGGTCTGATAAAATGGCTCATTTTAAGCCATATTGTGGATAGACTCCGCATTTGCAGTATTGTAATTTTCAAAGGACTGTACTTCATACCCAAAATATTTTAATCATATGAAATTGCCATGAATTGATCAAAAAAAGAGCAAGGAAGTTTCTGATAAACAAACTGATGCCCTTAGATATGTTGATTGGGGATAAATCGCACTTAAATATCACACAAATTACAAAAATGAGCATTTTTTCTCTGTTTTTGATTAATTCTTGGCTATCGTTGCCATGGCAACCATTAAAAGTACCAAAACTATACATGAATGAACTCCCTCAGTGAAGAGCTTCAATTTGATACCTCATTTGCCATGATCTGACACTGTTCTGAAAAAATGACACATTATGCAAATTAACATACAAAAAAGTGCCCAAATCACCCAAAAATGGCGATTAGGACACTAAAAACCAAAATTTCAGCATGGTATCCGTCATTTTCAGATTCAGCACCCTCAAATTAGGCTAGAAACACTGGATACCGACTTTTAACACAAAATGCCTCAATAAGTCACTTTTTCTGGAATTTGCACCTGACTATAAGTGCTTTCTCATGTAACAGTAGATGGAATATTCATTGTACATTTGTATTCTTGGGACCCTGTGGTTTGGAAAATTGTCTGTGTTCTCTAAATGTAACCTAATGTCTACATTGGTAGGCAGAAATTGATGTGGTATTATATGTCTGAGGGTATAGGTGGTATGTTCTAGACTTTGTTATCATTCACCAAGTTAAAATCTAAAATCAAAAGTTGAAAATCTAAAATAAACGACAAGGCTGTACTTTATGGTGGTATGATAGGATTTTTTCAATCTTGTATACATGATCAGGAGATACTTCTACTTTTTGCAGCTCTGATTCATAGAATGTTCCTGTGATGGACTCTCCTGCATAATCTTGAACTTTGGACACGGGAATGCCTCTTCGTAGATATCGTTTCAAAATGCGAAAGAGTTCGCCGCTCCACTTTTGATCATAGCCTCTGTCAAACGTCTTTTCCAGGTATGAGAGACGAACCACATCTCCTATTTCAAATTTAAATTGTGGATGTTGACTTGGTTTTTCCTTTGGGTGAGATAGGGTAGTCTGTAAATTTCCCATTCATTCTCTTTGGTCACATAATTTGGGGCTTGTTTAATGGATCGGTGGTAAGTTCCATTATAACTATCAACCATGTCCCCTAATACATCAATGTAATGTTGGGTTTGCTTTTCTGTCATGTAGCGATATACCTTGTTTTTCAAGGTCCGGATAACAGATTCAGCAGAGGAGGCTTTGACTTCATTGTTTGACACAATATGCACCACTCCTAGGAACTTTAAATATTTTTGAACTTTATAGTTGGTAAATTCCTTTCCTTTATCTGTTCGTGGGAGGGTAGGCTTATGACCATCGACATAAATATCTTCAAAACCTTGTACAACTTCATCTCCAGTTTTGTTTTTCAAAAGGGATGTCCATAAGAATCGGGAAAATGTATCTATGATGATCAGTATGTATTTAAAACCGTCATTTATTTTAGAGAGACCTGTCATATCCATTAAATCTGCATCATGGACATCGTCTATGCCATTGCTTATAAACTTGTTACGTTGAAATTTTCTTCGGGCCCTTCGGTGAAGGGTGTAGGTTTCTTGGGATTTTAACCATTGCTTGATTTGAGTGCGACTGATATTTATTCCATCCTTTTGCGCGACACGGTAAAGTTTTTTAACCCCCCAAAAGCTGGCAGGATATTTAGGGTCGTAGTAAATCTTGTTTATGTACTTCTCCCAACCTTGCATGTTTACGGGTGTCTTGCATTTATTGGAGTGTGATGGGTAATCTACGTTTAACAGTTATAAGGCAATGTCTTTCATAGGTATAATAAAAGTGTCTTGGGGGTATGGAGAAACAGCTGTTAAAACATGCCATACAGTGTACGCTTTGGGGGTCACACTGTTAGAAATGGCACTGTCGAGAAGACTTGTTCTTTCCGGCGCTGTTGCCTTTGTTCTAATAGTGATAATTATGTTAGTTTATTCCCATTATTGGATACATAGACAGAAAAATATTGAATGGCCATCATATATCTATATAGACGATGAAGACACTGCACCCACTACAATCGTTAGCGAAGAGTATGAGCTGGCATACAAGCTGGCAAGAGATGATTAAGGTAAGAACTCAGAAAATATATTTTAATTTTCATTCTGACACAAACGTATTATTGCATGAATAGAATCGTCACATAAGTCATCAGCACATTGTGCTGTTGTTGTTTTTTTACTTTACATTTCTGTTTTCGTTATGATACATGTATCAATTAGATCATAAGTATTACAACGAAGTTGTATGTGGTAGCAATATCTTGAAAAAATCTCCAAAGTCCAAGATATGGGGTTGGGGTGTCATTTTGTATCAATTAGATCATAAGTAATACACCTAAGTTGTATGTGGTAGCAATATCTTGAAAAAACAAACCAAAGTCCACAATAGGGGGTTGGGGTGTCATTTTGTATCAATTAGATCATAAGTGGTACAACTAAGTTGCATGTGGTAGCAGTATTTTGGGAAAAGTCCAAGATGTTATTTTGAATCAATTGGAACATGCGCAAACCATCTAAGTTGAATGGGCCATCAAAATCCTTAAAAAATGCCCCAAAGTCCACAATAGGGGGTTGGGGTGTCATTTTGTATCAATTAGATCATAAGTGGTACAACTAAGTTGTATGCGGCAGCAATATCTCAAAACAATCCCCAAAGTCCAAGATATGGAGTTGGGATGTCATTTGGTATCAATTGCATCTTGAGTTTTTAACAACTAAGTTGAAAGTGTCATTAAAATATTAAAAATATCCCCAAAGTCCAAGGTAGGGGTTAGGGCGCCATCTTGTATCAATAGGATCATAAGAATACAACTAAGTTGAAAGTGTCATAAGAATATTGAAAAAATCCCCAAACTCCAAGACAGGGGTTGGGTTGTCATCTGGTATCAATTGGATCATAAGTTAAAAAACTAAGTTGAAAGTGTCATCAAGATATTGAAAAAAGGCCTCAAAGATCAAGATTGTGGGGTGTGGAGTAGGCCTGATAACTCTTAAGTTAAATGTGACAATAAACTACTAATACATTCCAAAATGTCCTATAGAGGGGGTTTGGGTATCACCCTGAATGACATGGGTAGACCTAAGTTAAACAGGGCAACAAACTACTAATAACTTCCAAAATGTCCTACAGAGGGGGTTGGTGTATCATTTTGTATAATTGAATCCTAAGTAATACAACTAAGTTGTAATTGGCAGCACTATCTTGAAAAAATCCCCAAAGTCCAAGATTGGAGGTTGGGACTTCATTTGGTATTAATGGTATTCTAAGTAATTTCTTCATATAAACACCTAATTAAATACCCTACATGCACTAGATCACAAGTGTAGAAAAAATGTTGACCAAAATGCCAGGTGGGAGCGAGTCATGGGGAATTCCAAAGAAAATCCCTTCACAACCTGGGACTAATCCCCTAACGTTGGCACCAGAAACCACTCCTCATCAGGTTATGGAAAGTGTAGCATAGTCCCACCATAAAAATAATCCCTTCACACCCTAGGACTAATCCCCTAGGTCACTGAGTACTGACCACCATATGTACCATAATTATGGTACACTTAATCCCCTGATGAGGGTACTTGTGTACTATAATTATGGTACACTTAATCCCCTGATGATGACGTCATCACATTACTATAGTGTACCAAAGTAGCCTTATTGCAGCATGCATAACAACCCAGAGACCTTTCACAAGTTAAGCACTGGGAACTGATGATTGCACTTTTAGCAACACTGAATGCCTAATCTTCAATGTGAAAATGCTCATCATTGTGACCTCACAAGGTCTGCCGTCTGGGCACTGAGCCCCAGCCACACACATGTTGAGGCCACTGTCACATAGAGCCAAGCACCACAGAGTACGTCACGGACAACTCTGCTCTGTTGACAGACAGTCAAGGAAGCAGGTACATTTTACTAGAACTGAGCAGATTTAACAGATTCTCGCAGATTTTGTAAAACTTTAGGTCCAAGACCTACATTGGGTAACCGAGGAATCACAATCTTAAATCATCTTTAAGGTAAGGTATTCGGTTTATAGTCTTGTATCCACCGAAGCGTTCACACGACCTTCCTCCCCTAGCAGGCCAGTACATACGGAAACCATTTCAATCCCCCGGGGAATATTCCAGAGCAACTGGCAGCTTATAGCGCACACGCTCGAAGCACTGCCTTATTCATGCTAGGTACCCATTTTGCAGCTGGGTAGACTGAGGCAATGTGGAATAAACTGTCTCGCCCAAGGACATACCTAAGTGCCCTGGCCGGGAATTGAACCAGCGACCCTCTGATTACTCGTCCGACACCTAACCAACTGAACTACTTTGTCCCCATCTTTGTTTATATTCGATCATTACGGTTAATGTGACATAAACTGCCTACAGCTTAAAGGGCTAGTAAGTTAAACATACATTATTAGCTACATTAAAGTCCTTATCCCTATATATACTTAATAGAGATACACTACTATCATTAATAGTAGGTGACGCTTTGCATAACATATATTTTAAAGTTGTTGTGACATTCAGAAATCTAAAAATATCTTAAATCAATGCCATATTTTGGTTTGACCATGTAGTGAAAACTACAATTGCCATTATCTTTTAATATGGGGAATATTTTTGTTATTTTTTATAAACTCGTATAATATAACAATACCCTCATTTTGTATGTGTTCGGAGTATTTGTCGTCGGGGCTGTTGCTGTGACGTGCGTGGAGACGGTGCCCTCGTGTCGTATTGCGACTTATGACGCAGAGAGACTGAACGCCTCCAAGGCGGCCATGGAGGCTGGCTATGTCTCCCTGGCTAAGTTGCTGGCCACTGACCTGCATCCGCGGATACAAGTCTTTGATATTATTCTCGCTCTCATATTCTCTATTGAGTTTGCTGCCCGTTTTATAACCTCACCAGCAAAGCTGCTCCTCTTTAAGTAGGTGTTTAATTACATTGACGTGGCCTGTATTATCCAAGCATTTTTTGCTATAGCTTTTCGCGCTCACATTCCAGTTGATTTATTTCCTGCTCAACTTGGGGTCTTAAAATTCTATCTTTCCTTTTCTATGATAAGATTCTTGCGTATTTACGCCTCCTGAAGCTTGGCCGCTCATCTGAGACACTGAAAGTGTTGATATTGGGTTTGAAGGCAAGTTTAAAAGACTCACTTCTTGTATCAATACTTTTCAGCATCTGTCTTGTCCTGTTCAGCACTTTGTTTCATCTCTAAGAGTTTGGAATGAATTACAATTATGACTACCATTTAATTCAGACTCCAGCAGACGCGTTCTGGCTTACGGTGATTACAATGACAACAGTTGGATATGGGGATATGGTTCCACGATCTGCTTCTCAGAAAACTGTTGCGTCACTTTGCGCAATATCTGGCGTTTTCATTGGTGTTTTGAGTGTAGGAATTACTGCAATGCATTTCAGTACATACTACACATATCTGAAAAAGTCTCAGACCCAAACCATCAAGATATAAATAAGTCATGGAAATAAAGTTCCCAGCAGCTCAGGCGACACCAACCAGTATCCTGTGGCATCATTTGTGGACATGCAATAACATCTATCACGTTGCTCATCCTCCTCCTCCTCCTCCTCCCAGCTTATCTACTGACTACCATGAGTGGTCCTTATTCCCTAAACATCCCAAAGTCACAGATACTTGAGTCAGTCAAAGCTAGCCTCAAGTCTCTGCCCACAGTCTAAGTAGAGGTCTGGTTTTTAACCACCTAACACACTAACTCGCTGTCGTTCATATTCTCCTATTTTTCTTATGAACAGGCACTCATCCACAACTGAATCTTCTATGTAGTTTGATGGTACCATGGAAGAATAAGAAGTGGTGAGACATTATATTCTAAGGATGTAGTGCCAATTATCGATTAATTATCAGTTATCTATTCTCGATTTTGCTCTCGCCAGCCGCAATGGAAACTGTATGGAAATAACTTTTATCTCGTAAATTAAAGGAAATATTCATAAAGTATACTCTTCCATGCTATGATAGCCATTAAGGCCTGTACATGTAGCTCTGCTGACAAACCAAAGTCTCAGAATGTCTAAGACCTTTAAGGTAATACATGTATATACATGTATAGACAATGCTTAACCCATTAATGCTCAGTCTGAGCGGCCTGATGTTTTGAATATATTTCACTTACAAAAGCATTTTCTTGAAAACATTTGAAGGAGAAATGTTTATCAGAAGGCAAACAACAACTCACCCTCAAATTCTTTTTGAACTTTCGCTTTATTCAAAAGTTATTTTCGAAAATATGAGAGAAGCAGACGATACTTTCTAGAGAAAGTCTGAGTGCTAATGGGTTAATTGTCAAATAAAGGTAGGGCAGAGGAAACCCCGAGTAACGAAATTCACCCCCTATGCTTTTTGGTGCATTGCAGCCAAACATGATATATAATGCAGTTGTAACGAACAGGGAAAAATCTCTACTTACAATGGTAAAAATTAATCGACCCCAGACATGTATAAGACTTAAATATGAAATGGTCTGAAACAGTTATATGTGATCAAATGTATATAACCTATCTTGTATCTTAGTAACACCTTTTGAGAGAGCTCAACTTGAGAAACACGGCTCTGTATAAAGTAAGTCCCTCCCTTAACTATCTTGTTTTACATTTCATCTTTTTTATCATCGTGCACGTACTAAGTATTTTATGATGTATTAACCGTAACGTAGTTGTAAACATGTTAGTACTAACATGTTTACAATTGCGTTGTGGTTAATACAATATTGTAGTATGCGTATAGTTTCTAAGATATCTGTATTAGTATATACAATTCCTAAGATGTCTTTGATATCACTTTGTAACAAATTGTTCATTATCATTTATATGTATCAGTATTATTTTGTACAGTTAAGTACAGTCAATAAGTAACCCCTTAAATTCTAAATCTAGAATAAAATCAGTACTAACATGTTTACAATTGCGTTGCGGTTAATACAATATTGTAGTATGCGTATAGTTTCTAAGATATCTGTATTAGTATATACGATTCCTAAGATGTCTTTGATATCACTTTGTAACAAATTGTTCATTATCATTTATATGTATTAGTATTATTTTGTACAGTTTAGTACAGTCAATAAGTACCCCCTTACATTTTAAATAGAATAAAATCATTTTAACATATTATTGTAACAACATATCATACTTGGCATCCAGGTGGTGCTGAAATGTTTTGTCTTTTCCTCTACCTATTGTTGGAAATCAAGCACCTTTAAAAGTTATTAAACATTAATGCTATATTAGTACTACTTTTTTCATCACCCATTGCATACACAGATCCAAACATCAGTAGATAACTTTTGAATAATCCCCGGGGGGGGGGGGGGGGGGGGGGCACACCCGCGTTACGTATTTCGCGGAAGAAGGGGTCTTTTTTTAAGACCTCCGCATGTCCGCGATTTTGTAAAAGAAGGTGTGAAGTATGGGGGTCAAAATCCTCTTACAATACACGAAATATACGCAGCTCTGACGCCGAGTGACTCCCGAACTGACTGGGCTTCCGAGTTTGCTGCCGCCAACTTGCTGCCGCTAAACAAGCAGAGGATTATAGAATCTGAGGTTAAACTACGTGTTCCCGTTCATCCAATGTACCCGCGGGCACCCGCGTTACGTATTTCGCGGAAGAAGGGGTCTTTTTTTAAGACCTCCGCATGTCCGCGATTTTGTAAAAGAAGGTACGAAGTATGGGGGTCAAAATCCTCTTACAATACACGAAATATACGCGGCTCTGACGCCGAGTGACTCCCGAACTGACTGGGCTTCCGAGTTTGCTGCCGCCAACTTGCTGCCGCTAAACAAGCAGAGGATTATAGAATCTGAGGTTAAACTACGTGTTCCCGTTCATCCAATGTCAGTGTTTTGATAAAAGAAGGGGTGTTTATTTAGTGGGAAAAATCAGCGTTTTATTAATATAAGGGTGCTTTTTTGGCCAGAAATCAGTGCTTTAGGGGTATTTTTAAATTTTGAAAACGAGCGTATGCGCCCGCCTAAATAGCCAAGTGTGACTCTTCCCCGTACTGCAATTACCTCGATGTTCTGCTACAAGTTACTAGTAAACTATAAGCCCTATGACCAATATATATAATTTGCATATTGAGTCTTATAACTACAGAAGCATACGCGAGACCATAAAGAAATTGGACAAAGAGCATGTGAAATAAATGTTAATATTCTGTGTATACAAGAAACACATTATTGCAGGAGATCTTTCACAACTTAAAAAGATACTGCAAATTCGGAAAAGATTGCGTTTTATTTAGCGTTCAGGCTCTGACGCAAAATCAAAATTCGCAATGAGTAGTGCTGCCACTTTGAGTGTATAGATGGCACTCCATGTTGCGGCCAATTCGCAAAGTTAAAAAACGCAAAAATTGATTTTCTGTAAACTCGCAAAATTTACTCCACACAATTTCTTGTGAATCTAGAGTAATCAAAATCTAAAAGCACTTTTAAGAATAGTCAGTGGACATGTTTATGGGTAGCTCATTCCGAAAGCGTGGTGCAAAGGCACAGGAGGCTCTGTCACCAAACCTTTTCAGATTAGTGTAATAGGTTCTTAGTGTTTGGTCTTAGAGTTTTTGTATTGGCTTGTTTGACTAACAGTTCCCTCAAGTATAGAGGGGCACATCTTTGCTTATAAAAGGTATGATGATAACGCATCAGGTAGTTGATATACGGAGAGAGAACTATGACGAAACCAGGCACTTTGCTTCTTACAGATTTCGCCATTGCCCAATTTTACTCAAGCTTTTTGCTGAACAAGAAGAGAAAGGTCGAGGGATTTGGAGAATTAATCATTCTCTTCTTAAAGATGATGCCCTAACAGATAAGATTAGAAAAGATAAATCTAAGCTATCCCCATTAGGTCAACTGTTCTGCTGAAAAGCTTTTTGTGCTCTAAATAGAGAAAAAAGCAGAGAAATACGTGTAATCAAAATTGAAGAATTCACCAAGAAAATTGATGTACACTCTTAGTCAGATGTATAACGAATTAGGAGATTAACCTGTGCGGCTGTTTCATAACATTGGCTCGGGTGTCTTAGTCTAAGATACAATTGCGTGATTAGGAACCTTGATTAGTTGAACATCTGCACACGAAACACTATGCTTAGGTACTCCGGTGTTAGTTTTATTGAAGTTTCACTGTGTGTGGTTTCTTCAGTGTTAGTTTTGTTGAAGTTTCACTGTGTGGTAGTTCTCCTTCACCGCAAGCATTTCCTTCACTCGTTCCGACTGCTACAGGTGTCTAAGTCTAAAATGCAATTGCTTGATTAGGAACCTTGATAAGTTGACCACCCGCACACGTTAAACATTAAAGATTGCTAATTCAGTGTTTGGTTTCTTGAGGTTTCACTTTGTGGGGTTTCTACTTAACCGCAAGCATTTTTTCCTTCACTCTTTGATATTCATGGTACTCCTCCATTATGACGTCATCATGGAGCCTGACGAGCACGTGTCTGCCTCTGATGACCACTCCCAGTCGAACTAGCTCTATGGCCCCTTCGTCTGAGTCGACCAGCACCAGCCAACGGTTGGCAAGCCCTGAAGGAGGGGAAACATACAAGTCATTGCAATCAGACCATTCTCTACAAACACGAAATTATAAGTATATATGTCTCTGGTGAAACTAGTATCGCCTGAAAAGAACTTTTCCAGCCGTTTAATTCCATGCTATTCGCGCTCTGGGTAAGTGTGCAAAACAGAATCTGCGTGAAAGAAATTCATACGCAGAGACAATAATGGGGCCAGATGCCCCTCATCGGATGGGAGGAAAGCGCCAAAGATTAGCTGGGCTAATAGCTTTGAAGTTAGCTGTCCGCGAAAGTTGGAAGCCGCCTGCAATATTTACATGTATTTATATGGATGGAAATGTATTGTTTTTTAAGTTTGGAAATATTATTTATTGTCAAGCAAGTCCATTTTGACCACAGAAACAAAATTACAGCATGTTGACATATATCAATAGTACATTCAAAACAGACAGTATTGGTACATATATGCATAGAACTATTGATTTGCATTAATACGCACTGCATATCTTACAAATGACCTGAATAGCTTTTGTCATTTTTGTAAAAGTAAATATAAATGACCAGGAGAAAACTATTCATAAGCTGGATCAATCTGAAAAGTCTGTCAGTTCTGCATAGATTGGGTGCCCTGTTCCAAGGAAAATTGGAAGTGTGTCATTGGTATCTGCCAAATATTTTTCGATTAGGAAGAGATCTTCTAATTACTTAATTTGCCTAAAATTCTATTTTTACCACATCGTTTCTATTTGTATTTATTTCAATTTAGCGGTTGATAATATTGTGTTCACCAATGTCAGTTTATCTTTATGTTCTGCCTGCACTATCGTTTTATTGCAAAGATCGTAGTTAGTGCACCCTATTGATCTGATCCAGCTCTCAACGTTGTGCCATATGGGTTTGGATTGTTCACAATTATACAGCATATGTGCTACTGTCTCTGTGTTATTAGGAAAGACAC
>OZ012684.1:88436224-88443724 GCA_963942565.1 Maea johnstoni | reverse complement strand
TAGAGATACTGACACTAGATAAAGTACGTTTTACCATGGGTACACATACATATCCCCAGCCGAGCAGCCAAGGGGGATGGCCGTACGACACGTAAATATTTGATATCATAGTCTTGAAAATACTTTATATTATTTCTAGGTTATTGGTAATAGAATTTCGTAGGCTTTTTGAGTGACTTGGATGTGTGTTTGTATATGGGCGCCACAAGGGTGGCATGAACGGTGGTATGAAATGAATATGATCCTCCTTAAAGCTTAAAGAAATTTCTTCCATTTACTTGGCAAATCATGATACAAAGCTAGACATGACGGTTTTGTCTGTTGCCTATATATAGAAAGCAATCAAGCACAAGCGGCTCCCATTTTGCCGAACAAGGGACATCATCACCCATGCACCAACAGCCCTTAACCCTTATGCTGCTGGTGGCTAATTTGGCCAATACAAATGATGCGAAACACCTTAAAATGACCGTTTTGTTACACACATTAAGCTTGATCCCGTCTTTTCGCAGATTTTATTAAAAGCTAATACAGGAATTGTCATGAAACCATGGCCTGATATCTTGATAACAGTGGAAATATTTCTACTCAGCAAGAATGAAAAGATACAACATCAACACGAGTTTCATAATCGCCATTTCAGTCATGTTACGTATATATAATATATATATATATATATATATATTATATATATATATATATATATATATATATATATATATATATATATATATATACATGTTTTTATATATATTATAATATATATATATATATATATATATATATATATATATATATATTTATATATATATATATATATATATATATATAATATATTGTGTTTTTCTGGCTTTAGGAAGCAAAAGACATGTTAAAAGAGCAAAGAAAAATCATTGTGATCTGTTTTGATTGTTTATTTCCGAAGATTACACTTAATACAACCTGATATGGCCCCTTTGTTGTGCCACCATGGTAGGGTTTCAAAGCCCCATTTCCTTTGTTTAACCCTTTGTTTATAAATACGGGCGCCCCCTTTTGAGAGAATGCTCAATCAAACTGGAAGCATTCTCTGCTCAAATTAGTTCGTCTTTTTTGCGACAGATGGCGCTGTCAGCGGCTGCGGCCTACGATAAAGAGACGCTAATATAAAGATACGCTATGACGCAAAACTCCCAAATCGCTATACTTGGGACACGCGTGAATGTATCTTACATAGTGTTATGTGCAGTGGCTGCCTCTTGTTGTTGTCCGCACTCAGTATGTGTAGCAAGACGGACATCCCACATCCTCCTGGCGGTCAGTCTCCTGAGCACAGAAATCTCCCCCCTCAAAGAGCCTGGGGTCATCTATCATAAAGATAGGTTCGAGTGGCTTAGCCTTACTTTTTCTATGATCCTTTGTTCCTCGCATGCGCTTATTCATGATGCCTTGCGATGCTGTGTACTGAGCGTGTGTTCTTATGAGCAGTTTCTCAAGCCAACTTCTCCCAATGGGCAACATTACTTACGTTCAAGATGGATTGTGCTATGTAGCTGATTTACACTGCATTATATGGCTACATCTAACCAAATAAAAGGAAATATTCTTATGCTCCTAATTCTACGGAATGATACTAATAGTTGCTAAAAAGGTATCGTTGGTGCAATGAAAGAATGAAATGGAATTGGAATTTTGCTTTACGTCACATTTATGCCAAATCTGGCTAATTCGTGACTAGCTAGTTGTATGTGGTGGAGGAAACCGGAGTACCCCGGCGAAAACCACCGCCTAATGAAAGAATGAAAGAAAGGGTGACGTAGATATGAAAAAAACTTTCAGGGTTTAGTTTCTATCTACAGAGGTCGCTCCTCGTAGCACTTAACTGCTGTGATGTCATTGTGTTGTTTGCTGGATGTTTTGGGCTGCTGCAGGTTGTGATGATTTCTTATTTACATTTCTTTTTTTATTTGAGTATTGCAAAAGCACAATAAACGGTTTTTATTCATAATACACACATTAATAACACAGATGAAGTGGAGTGTCACATAACCACATACAACATGTTTATAACAAAAGTTGAATCATGATATTTAAAGATATAGCTTTACTCTTTTCGGGTCATGTCATATATCAAAGATGATTGTACACTTTTCCCATTTTGTTATGAATAGGTCTAAGTTCATATATATTTCAGCAAGGTACTCCTTTTCGTACATTTGCCCGATATAAGTCATGGGAGTCTGGCGTGATAGATAAGAAAAGTATCTTGACGCCATTGTTCATGCCGTGCGGCTGAGCGGCTGGAAAAGTAAAACGTTCGCAAATGTAACAATCTGAACACACCCAGAGCATGTTCTTACTAGTAGGGAAAATTTGCCGGAGAAAACGGAGAGGCCGTAAAATTAGCGACATCGAAAGGTATGTATATATATTTACTATTGCCCATTTATTTGCAAAGGCATAGCGTCAGGAGATCGAAAAAGTTTTGGCGCTCGTAATTTCTTAATTGGTTTCTAACGACATTCGAGTGATCTGTATACGGGTGGGGGCCATCTCAATTAGCATATACTGGACGATTATGAATCCACATGTTAACACGATAAGGGGGGGTCGAATTCATTTTGGGGACGTATCTAAATTTGGGGGGTAATTAATCAAAATGGCGAAATAGTAAATAAGATTTTATCGGTATGTTAGGAACGATCTCAAATCATGAATATGAATGTGAATGTTTTTACACTCTGTATGTATCATAACTCGGCGGCTTCATTGATAGCGAGTCGGGCTAAAATCTTAGAGGTCGCAGGATCGAATCGAGTTCAAAATATTTTTCTCTTTGTTTCTGGCAAGATAATTTATTTCTAGGTTCCAAATGCTTCGGATGGCACTTTAATCCGTAGGTGCAGTCGGCAAGTTCAGAATTTCCTCGAGAAAATATATAGTTTAATGGGTGCAGTAATGCCTAGCCTTCACATAGAATATGAGATCCTTTAAGTGGTCAGCTTGTTGCTTTCAACAGAAAAAATAACTTAAGTGATAAATGTGAGAATTTTTCCAAGAAAATAGTTTAATGGATGTTAATATTAACTTAAATATGTAAATGAAGGATATGTTCCCAATGATGTTGGTATTGTCACTTGCATGCACACTTGCTGCACATGCCTATTACTCAATGCAGCTTCCACCCATTCATCTTCTATTTGCCCTTTCATACGTCCCCACCTGTTGATCAGTGCCCTATTTATGCACCTTCCAACTGTACTATGGGCTTGGATACGTGTGCCCACCGCCCACTTTTTGGGCACACGGATCCTTATTACAGTCATTTTCTACTCATCCTGCCGCCTCAATAAGTGCCCTGCCGCAACACTTGCTAAACCCCTACTCTGTAATTGTACTGTCCTCCCAATACCTCTTTCAACGGGGCCCTATCTGGATATGACCATCCTACTGTCTTTATTTAGAAGAAAATGGCACATTCTTTGCCAAATATCCTATGCAGACACAAAATGTGAGTCAAGAACAGCAAGTAAAAAACATAAACGTGATGTAAAGTAATGTTCTTTAATACTGAGATATATTAAACAACAGCCCATCGTAATGTCAAAACAATGAATCAATCGTTGGTTTGAAAATAGTATCTTTATGCTACACTATAAACAACCGTACACAAGCCCACTTGTTGTTCTCAGCATTATTCTTAAGTTACTTCTACACTTTCTCATGCATCAAAGAACCCAGAGTGACCAGATGACCGTACTGGCTTTGGACGTTGAACATAATTTGTTAATGTTCACTAAAGGCCTCATTCTGTGTCTTAACAACTGAACGTTGTAGAAAGGAAAACTTATACATATTTAAAGTGGGATACTTCTGGAACTACTAAATTTGCACTACACACACAAAATCGGAAAATCATCTACCACAATTTTTGTTTTGTCTTACTTTTTTGAGGCTGTTCATGTTTCTGCCAACATGTCTCAAAGGGTACCTCTTCGTATATCGGCATATTAAGTACATAACTAATATACAGACATTATGAGCGGTCTTAAAGATATTAATTAATTGACAATTTTCAACAGCTCACTAAAATCAAATCGAGTAAAAGAAAACGTTTCATATTATCTATGAGAAAGACAAAATAAATAATAGTACCTTTTTTTACAGAAATTAGGAATTATTCAAGTTAAATAAAGATACACACAAAACAACAGCTGGTGAAGAAAGGATGCCTTATGCAATATTCTAACGACTTCCCCATTTCATTAATGTAGGATCTTGAGGAGTTTGCTTTTGAGCTGGCTCGGGGGAAAGATGCCATGTTCTGTTACAATGCCACCTGTTATCAGTTCGGCAGGAGTTACGTCGAAGGCAGGATTCCAGCAACCAATCCCTGGAAAAAATGACACAAAGAACATTAGAAAGAGTCACATTGAATGCAGGATTCCAGAAACCAATGCATGGAAAAAATTACGCTAGGAACATCAAAAGGAGGCACATTGAAGGCAGGATTCCAGAAACCAAAGCTTACGATGATGGCCCAAGGGGCCTTAAAAGGAGTCACATCCGAGGCAGGATTTCATCAAACAAGTGTCACAAACAAAGGGCACTCGGCACATCAAAGAGAATCACATTAAAGGCAGGTTTCCAGCAATAAATGCCAGTAAAACAGGCAAAAAGGAGTCACATCGGAGGATTCCAGTAACCAATTCCCACAAACAAAGGGCACAAGGGGCACCAAAAGTAGTCACATCGGAGGCAGGGTTCCAGTAACCAATTCCTACAAACAAAAGAACTGCAATTAAAAACAGAATTTAGCAACACATGCATATAAACAAAAGGTAAAAGTACCATCTAAGAAGGCATATCAAAGGCCGGATTCCATAACCAATTCCTCGATGGTACAAGGATCATCAAAAGTGGACATCGGAGGCAGGATTCCAGTAACCAATTCATACAAACAAAAATACAAGGATCACAAAAAAGGAGTCACACCAAAGGCATGGTTCCAGCAAGAACAAAAAGCACAGGCTCACAAAAAGGTGTCACAAAAGCAGGAATCTAGCAACCAACTCCTACAAACAAAGGGTACACGGATCCTCAAAAGAAGGCCTATCAAAGGCCAGACTAAAGTAACCAATTCCTAAAAATAAAAGGAGACAAAGAACACCAAAAATGTCATAGGAAATATTCGTAAAATAATTTTGAGCAATAGAGGATACATCACAAATTAGGCATTGCAGGATTTCTTCTGCAAAGATTCACCTTGAAATATATACTAGTACCCTTTTTATTCTTGGAAACGTAGTACGAGTTAGTATGACTGTAGCACGAAGAAATCTTAACATGAAAGAAATACAACAAATGAAAGATAAAATCAACCAATCTTAATCATTAAATGTATGTATTGTATAATATGAACACTATACATATGCACTTTGGTGATAAGGTAGCAGATGAAAATATCCTATTGAAACTGAAAAATAGGCCGGCATGGAGTTCCTGGAACTGCACTTATTTCTCTTCAAAGAGTTAAAGTAGACTTGAATCGTTACACATAGTTAGAATACATGGTGTTCCTAGTAGTAAGAGATTATTTTCAAACTAAGTCTTCCTACTCACCCTCTGGGGCCATCTTTTTGCCATTGATTGTAGTCATTTCCGCAGATGGCCTCTCTTCAATGACGATGTCCTCACCACTCTGTATGGTAAGATCCACAGAGGTGGTGGGAGCTATCACATAGAAAGGGACCTTGTGATACTTGGCAGCAATGGCCACCTGGTATGTCCCTATCTTATTGGCTGTGTCTCCATTAGCAGTGACTCTGTCTGCCCCGACCACTACAGCTGATATATTCTTCTCCTTCATCAGCATGGACACCATGCTGTCACAGATCAGGGTACCTGGGATCTCCTCCACCACGAACTCATAGGCTGTCAGGCGGGAACCCTGGTTATAGGGTCTCGTCTCCGTACAGTACACATGGTCCAAAAGTTTCTGTTCATGCAAGTAGCGCACCACTCCTGAAATAGCAATGTGCTGATGCGATAACTAGGCCAAAACTCTCCTCCCCCCCCCCCCCCCCTTGAATACCATATAGTCCGCCCTTAACCAGGGAAGGCTTTAGCCAACATCTCCCCACCAAAATACCATATAGTCCGCCCTTGTCCAGGATGGCTTTAGCCAACAGCTCCCCGCTAGAATACCATATAGTCCGCCCTTAACCAGGAAAGGCTTTAGCCAACATCTCCCCACTAGAATACCATATAGTCCGCCCTTAACCAGGAAAGGCTTTAGCCAACTTCTCTCCACTAGAATACCATATAGTCCGCCCTTAACCAGAAAAGGCTTTAGTCAACAGCTCCCTGCTAGAATACCATAAAGTCCGCCCTTAACCAGGAACGGCTTTAGCCAACATATCTGCTCTGCAAGCACTAGCCTTTTTGGTTCCCCTCTCTTGTTTTCTCTGACATATGCGTTTTAGCTGTATGGGGGCTTACTTTTCGCCGATTTGCTAGTGCTAAGTTATTCCATATGAATCAACAATAGGGAAATGACTGTGTACTGATTTTATTCTGTACATGAAAGGTTTTCTTAACTATCTTTAGTTTTGCCAGTGGGTAATCTCTTGGCTAGAACACAGGTCTGCTAGTAACTAATTTCATACTGACCTATATCTCGAATTCAGCGCAGGTTGCACATTAAAGCCCTTTTCCCACATCTGCGATCTACTGTTGCGACCGTAGCGATCTAGGAATTTTCTATAGATCGCTACGTGGTCACTGTAGATTGACCCAATTAATGTTTGTAGGGATAGATCGGTTAAGCCCCTTTCCCACATCTGTGATCTTGTGTTGCGACCGTAGCATTCTAGGAACTTTCCATAGGTCGCTACGGTCGCAACACAAGATCGCAGATGTGGGAAAGGGGCTTAACCGAACTTTCCATAGGTCGTTAGGGTTACGATAGATTAAAGAGTACGTAACGAGTGGGACGATAGCATAACGATTATTAAGATGCCACAGCGACCTCATCGAGGACACAGTGACATCACAACAACGACAACGATTGCACAGCGAGTGCATTGCGGAGCATTAGCAATCCACTGGCCTGCTTTTTCAACAGCGATTTTTTTGAGCATGTTCAAAAAAATTGCAACAGATGCTCGGCCACAGTAACCGGCTGCGGAGGCGTAGCAACCGCAACGACGGCGTAACGAACCACATTGATCTACGTTTCGACCTCACAGCAACCGCAGCGATCTCTAATTCACTCCGATCGCTGTAACGGTCGCAACACAAGATCGCAGATGTGGGAAAGGGGCTTAAGGCTTAACCATACACGTGGTCTAATAATTAAATACTTATCTCCATCAACCATTGTTGGCAGCTTCTGAGCTTTAATATAGATTAAAGCTACCCTTTGATACTACCCTCTGGTAAGCCAGCTCTCAAAGTAATTATTTGTTTGTATTGTCATGCATTTCCCCCTCTTACCTAGAGCTGTTCCATATCCTGCTG
>OZ012684.1:88426224-88433724 GCA_963942565.1 Maea johnstoni | reverse complement strand
TGCTCCACGCTCTGACTCGCAGGTTTCTCCCCGACTGACCATCATTCACCCACCTGCATCTTGCGAATCACCGCCCAGCCATCTTTAGTGTCATTGACGTGTATGTATTCGGACTTGCCAGGAAGCTGCAGTTGGTCCAGGACTTGTAACTCTCCCCGCTGATATTTTATCGCTTGTAGTAGCGCCATGGCTGCCGGTCGAGAAGGCCTTGAACACGATGACGATCTGCTCTGATCTAAACACATGCACAGCTCAGCCCTTCCTGTCCAGGGATTTATCCATACACACTGGCAGATTTATAAACGCAATGGCCGGGAGCGTGTATATTTCCGAGTAAGATATGCTGGTCAATGTGCAATGAGCTGGAGGACCTGCCATTCAGGTTACGGAGGGAAAATTGAAAATGGAAACTACGTTCCAGATAGCCTAGTCCTAAGGCCAAGAAATTTATTTATTTGTCTTTAATAACTTACCTAATGTTAATATAACATTATAAGATTTCTACCCATATTTAGTTCTATATTAGCTCACCAGGTGGCCAGCATGGGTTAATTTGGATTTCTTGGTTCTGACTGACCAGTGTGCCCACCCATTGTGCCATCTATCACAAGCCACAGGAACTAACAACAAGACATTAGCAAATGATAGAGATTAGAACAGAGAAAAGCATAATCTAATGAAATCATAGACTAGGAGCTAGTCTACGTTCCAGAGAGAAGGATTTGAAGTTAGAGATGAAGTTCAGAAGTTCTGAAATCACCATGAAGGCAGCTGAAACATTGATATATATTTCGAAAAGTTTATATTTGACCATATAAACATCTATCCACTGACTATTATTTAAAATGCGCTTTTGAAAATTATAGGTGGAAGGGGCGCTATATCAAACATCAATTATCATTATTATTATTATTATTAGTAGTAGTAGTAGTAAGTAGTAGTAGTAGTAGTAGTAGTAGTAGTAGTGGTATTATTATTATTATTATTATTATCATTATTATTATTATTATACTTCGGAGGTCACGGATTGAGACTTAAATTATCATGGAAAAAATAACACTTTCTTTAACAGAATTCCTACAACATCCTTTAAATATAATCAGCGTTTTATTTAAATGGATGTAGTGTCACATATCCCCATCTTCATACTCCGTGGGGAGAATCGCAGAAATCCAGTACACTGCCTAAGGATTTCCAAAATATCTTAACCCGTGTGATAGACAAAAATAGCGGTAAGCAGGTCCTACAAACTGGTTGACGAAATGCCAAGAACGGTAACTTAACAATGCCGCGTCATGGGTGGAAACAGTACTGCCGTTCATGCGATGCGGCTCACAACCACGGGAAGGGTATATAGCGCACATACATGTATCACCAGAGACATATATGAACTCCCTGGTTTAACCAGGTCCATTCCCTTGGCTGGTTCTACATGAGGTCACGATCATTTATAGCTCTATCGATATCAATATGCCCTAGGTTCCACAGGTTTATCCCTCAACTGCTTGTTTTTATCTATCTAAGTTAAAGTATAGAATAATTCATTTGTGCATTGATCATAACGAAACTTGAACTTAGAAGCAATTGTGTTGGCTAGGTGGAGGCAAGGGAAACTGTGGTAAATGCGATTTATTATACCTAACGTGAAGATTCTTGATTCTGGTTGGTCAACGGCCATGGATTAATCGTCATGATTTCCTCACTCCTTAGTGACAGGCTGTTCTCCTTAACAGCTTATGAAATAGTTGAATAATTCACGGCAACAGCCATGAATTAGTTGACTAACCACCGCTAGCCCGAGGATTACCCACGAGCACCTACGGAGTTTGCCGAGTGACCAGTACCGGTGAAACTAGTTCAACAAGGCAGACGACGAGTATTTATCCAAAATCTCTGGTGTTTGTAATTCCCCCCCCCCCCCCCCCTTTGTGTTTTGTATTTGTTCGGTATAATAAAACTTACCCTCGAGAGGATTGTTGCCCTCGGGCTACGCCCTCGAGTGACAATCCTCTCTCGGGGAAGTTATTCCTAGTGGAAACCCCACACGGATGTCATATTTGTATAATATCCCATGCGAAGCCTCGAAATATACCACATACACCACTCGGCCAAGCTGAAAAGTTAGGCGGAGATGACAGTCCAAACAACTTATAGAATCAAGGGATAGGAGCCAAGCTAAAACTAACTCGTAGCAAGGACTAGGGATAGTTCAAGGGGAAAAGTTCTAACTTGTAGCAAGGACTAGGGACCATGCTTAATAACCCAAGGGAAAGCTTTAAGTTATCACCATATGTCGGTTTGATGTTGTTATGGAAGTACTAATAACTAATATATATCTAAAGACAGTGTGCATCTGACTACACGTGTTCCATGTATCCTTATCATTGGATTGTATCATGTGTGAATCTTACATTCCCTGTAACCTGTTGCATACGTTATGCATAGGCGCTAAAACTGTTATATCAGTTGTGGTTTTGCCTGTGTATAACATTAGACAGAATGTGATATAATCACTTTGCATTTAAAGCATTTTGCCTCACAATATCAAAGTACATTGGGGTCTTTTGTTTGTTTAAGGCATGTGCCAGCCTCCTACAAGTATAGTTTCTAAGCTGAATAGAGGTCATAGTGCATATCTTGTGCCTGTAAAAGTTTGGTTTCCATGACTCTTTTTATACCAACCCAAGTCGGCTCGACTTGGCAACTTTGGATCCTTAGATGTTCATCATATAACCGAATATGCCTTGGGTTAAACACCCCCCCCCCCCCCCCCCCCCGCCCCATTTATGTTTAGAATTGTATCTTTTGATAGTGATTGTGCTTGCCTTAGGGTTAAAAAAAAACATCATAGTAATTAATAAAATTAATATTTTGAAGTTACATTAATTCGAGCTGTCCAAGGTCAATTTGCCTGGCGCACAATTTGAAACTCCCGTCTCCCGTCGCAAAAAGTATATTTCTAACTATTACCCCTCCGAGTTAGTTCATGATTGCCAAGGTATAATAATCATAAACTAATTATACATACATGTACACATATTCCCAGTGGAATGATGTGCATCAAATGTTCTGATTGTGCACTTTATCCCCACTTTATTCATCAAAAGTATGCATGAAATAGACGCATGAGGAACGTTACGCTCTATATGTGTTTACTATGTATATAGCATTTTGAATATGAAAACAATCGTCAGACCTGAAGCCTTACAGTCTAGACATTTATAATTCCTTTACATAAAGAAACAGGCTAATTTTACGGTAGGCTTGTTTGACACAATGTTGATTTGTTTACCCTCTATATTAAAAACACATTTTCAGGAGAAGTCACTGGTTCCTGCTGACTCTTCTCCAGTCATTTTAGTTATGCTTCAATTGAGATGAAGAACCAGCTCTTAACATTTCCCAACAAAAGTATTACATTACAACAGTTATCAACCCTTTAATAGATAGATAAAAATAGTATACCACTAACTAACTTCAAATGTGTTTTTATATCGTGGCATACGCAAAGTAAATAATTTTCGAAAATGTGACCCAATCACGGTCGACGAATGACAAATGCGGGACTGTGCTCTATTAATAGCCATGAGCGGCGATAAAAGATGCAAATACACCCACAGAGGTGTAAAAGGTACCTAATTCGGTAATGTGACAAAATTATGAATATTTCTTTCAATAGAAATATTCTAAACTATTTACAATTTCGATAAAGTTAAAGTTGAACAGTTTTATTCAATCAAATAACTTGCAAAAGTTAATTAGGTCAACTACTCTAAGCACATTACTGTACTCCAATCTACCTATATAACTAGCATCATTGGCATTGTTCAGGCAAGCACAACCGATGGTTGTTGCGCTTCCCTGGGCTCCCTTCCGATTCGTCATCAGATCGGGAGCGCGAGGGGATTGCTAATTATGAGTGAGGGTGTATCGGTGGTTCGCCCCGATACCCTCCACTGACCTTGACCGTGGCCTGCCGCTTGGACCACGGCCCTGTCCGAATTTTGAGTCCCTGCTGGGGCTTAAAAGATTGATGCCTTTGACATAAAACCAAGCGGCGGATTGGTTTCCCTATCATCCACACCTAATAACATGCGCCCTAGCAGCAACTTGGCAGAAAAACTGACCAAAAATGAAAATTCAAAATTTAAGTTTTAGTGTGTTCCTGCGCGGCAGCGTAAGCAGGGTCTACCAACTGCAAGATCGCATTAGCATGCGAAACCTTCACTACCCCTAACCCCGAGAATACTCGTAGCATTAAGAAATTACGAACAAATATGTAAATTTAACTGAATGACCAAAGTTCGTGGAGGTTAACTAAGACGACTGCCAATGACATGAGCTTCAGCCGGTTTGGCATCTCATTTATCAATTTCATATCTGTTAGCTGAGCTTTTTGAACTGTTGGTACATAAGTTAGGTAGCCCTACGTGTGTGGTCGCAGGGATATCTGTGTGCTCTAATATTTATTTCATTAAACGAATTGCCAAACGAAAAAAAAGGATTTCTCTAATTCCTCTACCTGTTACAACTGCCGAAATACGCCCTAGCCGCTATTTGGCAGAAAAAACTGACAAAAAAATGAAAATTCCAAATTCTGGTCTCAACGTGTTCCTGAGCGGCAGCACAGGCAGGGTCTACCAACTGCAAGTTCGCAGTTCGTGTAGAATGCGATACCTTCACTATTCTACCCTCGAGAATACTCGTAGTTTCATTAAAAGAATTGCCAAACGAAAAGAAAAAAGAATTCTCTAATTCCTCCACCTGTTACAACTGCCGAAATGCGCCCTAGCCGCAATTTGGCAGAAAAACTGACAAAAAATGAAAATTCCAAATTCTGGTCTCAACGTGTTCCTGAGCGGCAGCACAGGCAGGGTCTACCAACTGCAAGTTCGCAGTTCGTGTAGAATGCGATACCTTCACTACCCTACCCTCGAGAATACTCGTAGCGTTATGAAATTACGAACAAGGTAGGGTTGAGTTTAGATCCCAGTCAGATTTGAGCGTTCCCGGCATGCTTTGCGGTGTTAGATATCCGCGGGAAGGTCAAAGGTCATATAAAGCTACACTTAGTTTCATAATGGCATATAAAAGACAATATTGACAAACAAACAAATTTTCTTTATATGTTTGGCCATATTATTCATTTTGAAATGAAGTCTTTTTAATTCAATTTTTGAAAAACAAGTCACATAGTTTTCGCATCTGCGTTACACCGGCTAGGTCTTCTGCGACTGCTTCGACGCTCATTGTCGAGCACGTTTGTGGTGAAAGATCTCAATAAAAACGAAAGGAATATTTTCCAAACTTCTGCGAACAATATATGCGTATATATCGCTGCCAAAAATAATATTTGAGTTTAATCGCGAAATTTATCTGAAAGGACTAGGTAGAACTACATCGAGGACATGAGGAGCACCCATAATGACAGTGACGTCACTAGACTGCAAAGCATGCCGGGAACGCTCAAATCTGACTGGGATCTAAACTCAACCGATGCGAAGACGCCCAAGATAGAACTAGAATTAATCATGAGTGATGTTGCAATCAGATATCTAGGTGCTCTGATCTTTTTGGTCAATTTGAAATATTTCATGGTAACTATCTGCAGGACGGGTACTTTCCAGTTAAGTACAAATTTATAAATCAATAGTTGTTGTTTTGTTTTTATTTTTGCATTTGCACCATTTGAAATTCGCCAAAGTATGCCTTTATTAGGCAGATATTACATGCACCTGGATGGTAGGGCCTTTTTGTGACTACTGTGACAGCTTTGACATGTCCAGGGCATCATGTTTGATTGTTAACCCACATTAACCACCTGCATTAACCAATGATTAAGATAATTGGTTTCGCATCGTTTTTCTAGGGTTGTCCTGCCACTGAAGAATCAGTGATATTAATATTTCATATTTTCCTTTGAATATAACTCCATTCTCTGAGTGCAATTTAACTGCCAGCAGACTCCCCGCAGGGCTTGTCATACTTTAAAGACGCTTATAAATCCCACTGACCAGTTGCCCGAGGAATTCAACTCAGACGGATATACTCTTAACCGCCATTGCTTGCTGGGTACGGAGTATCGTAGATGACCAAACACAAGTTCTTCATCCAAGGGATTATGAATTGCACTCCAGTCGGAGCACGTACAATTGATAATCCTCCGCACCCGGCGTCGTATCAGTTGGTCGTCAATACATTTTGCAGGTGCTCTCATGAATATATACGTTTAGCAAAGGTTGACTCAAGGAAGCAGTCGTATAAGAAGTATGAAATGTACTTGTTGCATATGGTGGGATTACGTTTAAATGTGGCAATGTTTGTTGTGGCGCAAAAAGTTCGACAGTAAGACAACTTGGACAGGTCTGTCAATGACTGGTTTGAACAACTACCTTTCAAGTCTAGAACTTTGTTTTTTCAAAGTAACAACATGGCCGGGGCACAATAACCTTTATCATTGGATTAAACGACTCCCCTTTATGTAGTGAATCTAAGTTAATTATGCGGTGATTTTTTTAAAGAAATACCTTCGTACCAGACTATCATTACTGTTGATACCATCTTAGTTCAGAAGGAATATGTTCCTTAGAAAGTGGCAATGTATCTGAAAAATGTTCTTGGTATGATTGGATAAAGACCTGAGCTAAGCGTCTGTATGTATGTATGCATGTATGTATGTATGTATGCATCTACCTATCTATGTATCTATGTATACATGCATGTCAAATGTTTATATATATATATATATATATATATATATATATATATATATATATATATATATATATATATATATATATATATATATATATATAAATATATATATATATATAAATATATATATATACATATATATATACTATATATATCTATATATATATATATATATAGTATATATATATATGTATATATATATATTTATATATATATATATATTTATATATATATATATATAATATATATATATATATATATATATATATATATATATATACTAGAAAAGTACCATATCAGAGCGCCTGCCTCTCTCTCTCTCTCTCTCTCTCTCTCTCTCTCTCTCTCTCTCTCGCTCTCTTTCTCTCTCTCTCTCTCTCTCTCTTCTCTCTCTCTCTCTCTCTCTCTCTCTCTCTCTCTCTCTCTCTCTCTCTCTCTCTCTCTCTCTATCTTGTCCCCTCTCCCTGCGCCCTCCCTCTTTCTCTCTCTACCCCCCCTCTCCCTCTCTTTTGCACCCCTCTCTCTGCCCCTCTCTCCCTCTTTTGCCCCCTCTCTCTGCCTGACTATCTCTTTTTTGCCCCCCTCTTTCTCTCTCTCTCTGCCCTCTCTCTTTGCCCCCCCCCCCCTCTCTCTCTCTCTCTCTCTCTCTCTCTCTCTCTCTCTCTCTCTCTCTCTCTCTCTCTCTCTCTCTCTCTCTCTCTGCGCCCTCTTTTTCTCTTCTCTCTGCCAACTGGCTTGATATTTATAGTCTCAGGTGCGACCTCCCGGGGTTGTACATTTGGCCTG
>OZ012684.1:88378565-88426024 GCA_963942565.1 Maea johnstoni | reverse complement strand
TACGTAGGGAGTTATTTGTATTCTTTGGTTTTGGCAATAAACGAACCAGGTCTAACCTTCTAAATTGCAGTCAGTTTGGTTATGGTTATCCTCAACCACTCCTTCCCAGTCGACTGTGGTCAGGAGAATTCGAAGGAAACGTATATTTTGATAGGGCCAAGATGTCACTCTCATCCACAAACAGGAAAATAGAGATCACAGACACTTGTGACCAGTCTAGTGTCCACTGATGTCCAAATAGCTATTGCCTTACATCTTCCCAGCCCCCATAACCCGTGTCATAACGGCAGACTCGTACACAGAGAAATAGTCACCAAAGCCATGGTTTTAAGTGCACGACTGTTTACTGCCAAAGGCTGTTGTTGTGAGACCTAAAACGTGTTGATATTTTCACGTATCTAATATGGCCATGATGCATCATGGGCTAGCGGGCTAGGGGAGGGGGTACTTTTCCTACCGCTGATTGAGGGTGTGTTGGGGGATGGGAGCGTTCAAGGTCATGTAGGAAATGTAGATGTGGGGACAAAGTAGCTCAGTTGGTTAGGTGTCGGATTGGTAATCAGAGGGTCGCTGGTTCGAATCCCGGCCGCCTCGGGCACTTTGGTCTGTTCTTGGGCAACATAGTTTATCCCATATTGCTTCAGTCTACCCAGCTGTATAATGGGTACCTAGCATAAATAAGGCAGTGCTTAGAGTGTGTGCGCTATATGCTGCCAGTTGCTCTGGAATATCCCCTGGGGGATTGAAATGGTTTCCGTGTGTACAGTGCCTGCTAGGGGAGGAAGGTCGTGTGAGCACTTCGGTGGATACAAGACTCTAAACCGAATACCTTTACCCTTTATGTATCTAGCCCAGTGTTATGCCATGATATACAGCAGAGGACACCAACACTCAAATTACCCTAAGCACGAACACTAGACTGTTGGCACCGGATTGTTTGAATTCACTCAGAAAATTAGATGTCCTTCATAGACAGGGTAAGATAAGACACGATAAGAGATGTTTAAAGTCTGTCAAAAGTAATCATTACTACTACTACTACTACTACTACTACTACTACTACTACTACTACTACTACTACTACTACTACTATTAGGACAACACTACGCGAATACTTGCCTACAATGGCATGTTACTAAAAATTCAACGCTCAGACGCATCATATTGCAGGTGAAATATAAGAATATCCGTATGTGAAATTTAGAAATTTTTAAGAATTGAAACGTTTTTGCGTAGAAACAACCATTTTCGAAAGTGAAAAATAACCCACACAAAACATTTTAACAAACGCACTGCCCAACCACATTTCCTATATTCACACCAATGTGACGTATATAAGCACTCTCGTTCAACTGCAGGAAACGGAAAAAGTATACCCAAGCAAATCAACACACGAGCGTATATTAATCTGAAGTCCCCCCCCCCCCCCCCCCCCCCCCCCAGTACCAGGATGCTGCCAATCCGACTTGTGCCTGCCCGAGGCGTAGGTTTTCTGTAGGATAAATATAAACCTTAACGATATGGACCACCTAACTCAGTCCTAATGTGAACTCGAGCAACGTTGTATAAACATTCTCGCCACGCGTCTGGCTAATGTTATTAAGAAGTTATTAATAAATTAATGTTTTCCCCGTATGGCCGAACACATCGCTGAGTGGATGCTTTCTTTCATTTACATGTTCCCTTTTAAAATATGGTGTGTGATGATTGCAATAGTTTCATAGTTGAAGGCAGGAATTGATTTTTTGTTCTCATTTCCTGCAATTTGCAATTTTATTTCCACCAGTGTCACTTGAAGAATCTAATTAAGTTTAATTTTCGTGCAGAAAAAGTGAGTTCCTAGAGCATACCACCGCCTATCCCCAAGAGACCATTTGGCGATGTTTGAAAGTTCGAAAGATGCTCGAGAGTTCTCAATCACGATGGGTAGGACGATCATGTAATCATGATAAGTGCACATGTACTTACATGAATCAACATTATCATCACTACTATAGGTCAAACACGTTAGATGTGTTACATCTCAATACCGAATACCATTGGAAATGCAATATCCTGTTTAGCCCAGATCGGCTACTAATCAAATTATAATTAACAAAATAAAGTAGTGTTATTTTTTTCGAAACAATGATAATGGTATGGTAGCACCTTTTTGTTTCTAAATGCTACTGCTGGCCACCTGGTGAACAAACGTAGAACTAAATGGCAGCCGACCAGTCTATGCGTTAAGATCTTAATATGGAATTGTGAATGATACCTTATTTTTCTGACAAGGGCTGCGAACTACGATGGACCAAGTGTGAAAGAGAAAATATTTAAATATATTTTCTCCCAACAGAATACGGTGGTGAAAATAAATTTTAAATATATTTTCTCCCCCCAAAATACGGTGGTGAAAATATATTTAAATATATTTTCTCCCCCAAAATACGGTGGTGAAAATAAATATTTAAATATTTGCTCATTCACACTTGGTCCATCGTAGCGAACTAAGTAGTACCGTCATTTCTTAAGTATGTTGCACAATCCATGCATTCTGATAACAATAAATACATGATGAATTACAATAAAGGTACAGTAAAGCAAAAAAGGTACACTGACATATATAATTTCAAAACTCCTGCAGTTAAGGTTGTTCAGCGCCCTAAGTGCCCTTTAAAATTTAGATTAATGAAGGCCGATCCCCATACCTATATAATTTTGCATCTATTTGGCGCATGGCTACTTTTGCTGAGTAACGAGATTAAGAGCAGTGTTGTTTTAATGCAAGGTGATAAGGAAATGTAGATGTGTATTTCTGCAGCATATAACCAAGGAGATTGAAATCGGCCAAACTTCAGATTCATCAAATTTCATATGTTGTGGTTAACCCTATACATGCTTAGAATCCACTTACAACTCGCTCACCTCATCCTATGACACTTGAAATAAACTTAAAGATAGAGCACAGTAATTAAAGGAGAGATGTATTTTCCAAAGTTTGTCTTTTTAGATATTTATCAACAAAATAATACAGTCTTTATTGGGTGCTGTAGGCCTAGGTGTGTTCAACAGTTGCGTGAACAATAATTATCCTTAAGATAAGGCATTTGTTAGATATACAGGCCATTCAAGTATTTTAGAAAATATACTGCATTAGAAAATAAGCCTCACACACACACAGACCCACTCTCTCTCTCTCTCTCTCTGGCACTGCCTCTTGTGATAGCCACAGCATTGATGGTTACGTTTGTAAATATCAGAAGGCAGCTATTGCATGCAGCCACCGATACCCGACTCAAGCTTGTATTGGTTATGGAAGCCTAATGACGAGTATTGCCTGCCGACAAGGCCCTCGCTTCATGTAAGATAAATAAAATATTTGATAACTGCCAAGGTTATTGGTGCTCCTCTGTGCTTTTTCGTTCAATCCAAAATACTATGATGAACTAGGTCAATTTTTCGATTCTAGTTCATTGGCCTTAACCCATGTACTCTTAAATACCAAAATTAAATGGTATTGTGAAAATGACACTTTTACAGGAACATAGATAAAAATGAAAGTACTTTCAATACCCATAAAGTGTAATTGAAATGCTAGTGATCTTTAGCCAATCAACTGTATTTGAAATTTATTTTCTTTGGCCTGCAGAGTTTTAAAGGGTTAAACATTTTACCATAATACCTTTAATAGGGTGCAACCGCGGGTTGTTAAACTACCAAAGCAGTAATATATTAATTAACTAATAATAAGAGGGCAATGCATAGACAAAAAACAAAGCAAAAGAAAAAAAAAAGAAAAGCCTCCTTCGCTTAAACCTACTAATTATGTGTAAAGCATTCACTCTAGAAATTGATGACACAATTCAATGATCTTTGCAAAACGGATTAGAAATAACTAAGCTAATATTCAATGTTCACTTATTCAAGCAGGCATTCACAGATTTTAAGGATACTAATAAATATGTTGGAGAGAATAGCAGGTCAAATACAATCATACTAGTGTAGCTGTTGCCACAATATTACATCCAATGTATGCATGGAGAAATATTTGGCAAGTGTTCTCAGTTTCTACGGTACTTGTGAAATCAACCTACATATTCTCATCTAAATATTTTTCGAAACTAATCTATCATTAGATAGATGTTACCATGATAATCGGACCCTTTTTCGGTGCTACAAGCATGCGTGGACTAAACATATCCAGTGTATTTTGCTGACTATCAAATGACTGATTTTACCGGACTGAAGAAATATAGAAGGTTAAAGAAATGACAAATGTAGCAACCTTTGTATTTCATTTTTATTGATTGGTTAAAAAAACAGTAGGTTAATACCGTGTCAAATCAAAGACAGGAGTATAACATGAAATAAAATGAATGAAAAAATCATCATTTTAAAACAGCATCAATCAATCTTATGGTCCTCCGATTCCAGTATCACATATTTATTCCAATTTGAACAATGCCCAAGTTTGGAGAGTCCTTTTTTCGTTTGTCCACAACAAAATGTGATGATGTTGACATTGTCAATTTCTACCTAGCCACATAATTATCTGCTAAAATCCACCTGTTACAGCCGAATGAGAGCGTTTTGTAGTAGATATTTTGGGTTTTATGGTTAATTCATGATCAGCGCACAAGATTTTTGAAAGGAATGTGTCTATGCTGTACGTACAACATGGAACACCTCATGGAAGCAAAGGATCCACTGCTTGTTTTGCTCACTTAAGCCCCTTTTACACTATGCTGGCAACTTGCTCGCAACGTGGTGGCAAAAGATGGTTGCGGGGGATTGCCACCACATTTTTACCCCCATAATTTTCTATTGAATCAAGTTTGTACAATGTATTTTTTATATCGAAGATATAGTCAATAAATACTTACTAACTCACTTATTGCCCCCCGTCGCCAATGGTCGCCAGTACGTTGCCAGCAAAATTTCGGCTAGTGTAAAAGGGGCTTTAGACTCGCAGTATTAGCGAAGCCATTCCATGACCTTATTGCCTGCATCCCATCGACTTACACGGTACAGACATTTAATTCCTGCACCAGTCGACCGGTCGTCTCTCAGTGCCTGGTTGTACAGACACATATGAATAACTTGTCAAAAAAAGAGACAAGCACATCAATGACTCACGTAGCTTGCGAATCAAAGCTACGTTCATTTGTGAGGTCATCCGTGCAACCATGCGCAGGAAACTGGGTGGCAATCGAGCGTCTGGTCGTGCATTATGCCCGGGCTGCCCACGCATTTGGTGTGGGAATTAAATGTCGGCACTGTAGCTCTCAGACAATCGACCTATACGAGATCTGTGATCAGACCTATGCTAACATGATTGCAGGGCATCATTCTTCTATACCCTGTTACCGGCATCTCATTGGCTCATCTTTTGGACACTCTGCCTGTACAAGATCTGTGATCAGATCTGTGCTACCATGATTGCAGGGTTACAAACTCCTATACCAGAACCCGACTGCCGAATTACTGATACTGCGACATGGTGCACTGGTCCATTTGGTAGTGGCATGGTCGCTATATAAACTTTTCCAAGGTAAGTTGAATTATGTGTTCCTCTTCCAGATGTCGTAATTTGAAAGTTATTGATAGTCTGTCCATTTGATATAGTCAGACGTGTAACTATTCATCATGTAATTTGAATTGTTATTAGGGAGTCAAAGCTTGGTAAAATGCATATTGTTAGCCTGTACCTATAATTATTAGTGCTGCACGCTATGCATGGGTACTAAAATGTCTTCATGTTCAAACGTTGCCAGCTCTATGGAGTCAAGGTTTAGACGAATATGTATCTGGCTAGTTTGTAGCTGGCAAAGACACCAATACCAACACCGACAGCAATGAGGCACTTCTTGACCACGGTGCTTGAGGTGTTGCTGATTTCTGGCGTTTTCCCTGAACAGTCTTCCAGCCACTCATTCCAGTCCTCCTTATGCTCCATGAGAAGATCCGTGGTGATGTGGACAATGGTCAGTTTCTGACCGTCTTTCTTGGTATCAGGCATGACCTGTGCATCTAGCATCGCACACGCTAGTGCTGCCATGGCCACAACCTGCTGGAAGCATCCCTCATCTTGTGCGTAGAGCTCTTTGATACATGCCTTGTATTTCTTGAATGCAAGGTTTCCATCTCTTGGGCAGGAAAACATGTCTAGTAGATGTTTGCTTAAGGTGGCACCATTATCTACCATTGAAGAGCGGACAGCTTCGTAGACTCTCCTGATGGAAGCTTTTGGTTGATCTGGACTGTCCAAATACGTCTTCACAACATGTTCTATGATTCTTGTTGTGTTTTCGCGATCCATATTCACTAATTATTTCAAAATCTCCGTCTAAATGTCGAGTTGAGCGTACCTGACGTTAAAACGTATGAGAATGTAGCGCTATTACTAGGCAACAAAGTCTACCCATAATCCTTTACGTCATTGATTGTTAAGGTCAAAGGTCAATGGCATGGTCACTTTTGTACCTGAAAATAGGTTCAGACTTTTGTTGGGGATCCAATTGTTGAAATAATGCACAGTGCAAGTGTACGTAACTGTCAACAGATCCTTTCCCCAGTGTTGAGAATTACCTCATTGTTGAACGACACAATACAGTTGTGCGAAGTCTGGCATTTGTATACAGACGTCATAGCGTGAATGTCATCGAATAAATGTTATTTGTTGTTAATATGATTTGCTGCATAAAACGGGTACGAGCGTGACCGCCAAATTTCACATTTACCCATACTCAACTAGTTCTCAAATGCGGTAACCTTATGATGTCAGATTTCTAACAGTTCAAGGGTTTATGATGTTTGAAGTATGTCATCCTAGACAAAATTGCTCCCACAAACATCTACGTTGTTGAATGTTATCAAAGGGTATCAAACGACATGTAATGCATTCAAAAGAACTCTGCGCTAATGTCTAAAATGTAGTTGTACCATTATAATTCAATCTTGTAATTGCTTATGACCCCAAATGCGGTACCTGCTGCCATTGGTCATGACCTTGAATTTGCTGGATTTTGATACCAGAGACCCTATTCTAGACTTAGCTATTTGTTTAAGTGAATATTTTAGTATTTGAAGTTTTGAATCTACAACATTTTAGTACTCTGAAACAAATATTCCATTTATCATTAATTACTTTAAGAGAACTGCAATAAAATCAGATTGCATAGTAGTAGGAATTTTATATGAAATCAACGTTTATATATGTGGCACATGTATCGTATGTGGTACGAGTGAAGGTTTCCACATCGGATAGAGTAGCATTGTTTCCACGTGTCTCTGGTACAGCACTGACCATCACCAAGTACGGTCCAGCGGTCTCATCCATCCACCGGCGGATCCACGTCGGTGGTCCGGTGACAAGTCACCGCTCAGTTTAAAAAACTGGACGTTTGGAACCGGTCAAATCCGCGAGCTGATTCCTACCTGTTCACACCACCAGTTTAGATAGGCAGTTAAAGGACATCATGCCCCGGATAGATTTCCTTAAAACCCCCTGGGACAGGTGGATTTAGGAAGAGGAAGACGGTCGACCACACTGTTGTCGCCGAGGGCCGGATGTCTGACACAATTATCGAAAGTCTCCATGGGGAATATTGATAAGGAGGCAGATATTGGCATGGGGAGATAGAGATTAGTGTGGAGATAACTATTTATCATTCACGGCAGCGTAATTACACTCCGGTCGCCGCTTCACTATAAAATGGAAGATGACTTTGAAAACTTGTTATAGAAGTATAATTATTCAAGCAGCAGATTTTTAGGAAATCATAAATAGCTACAATAATGTGATAGGAATGCTATAGTTGTAGATCTGCATGATTTATGTTCATTCTTCTCTACTATTTGAGTTCTTTTTCGTTCTTATGTTTATTGGGTTTACAACCCTGTTCTATTTGTACCTTAATTTATGTTTTGTATACTTTTATGTCTGCCAGATATAGTCAATAGATATACATTACAATACAATAAACAATACTAGTAGGTAGTATTGTAACATTAAAGGTTGATTATACTGGTCAACATGTGCTGGTAGCCCGGCGCTCTTTTGCCAGTTTTGGGTGGAGTGTACTAAGGATTAACCAGGTAAATGCACCAGTTAATTGAATCCCTGGCAGGGGGGCAGGGATAGTGTTCTCACCTTCACGTTCTGCCCTATTTCGCATAGTGCACATTTTGTGAACCATATTTTCTAGTAGCCATGTGGGCATTCAAAAATTGAAAAATGAATTTGAAAATAAACGTTTATTGTGTTGATTTGCACACTGACAAGATCTAATTTTACTTGTTTGTCCACTGGCCGATTGGGCCCGTCAAAAACATGTAAATGGGATATCTTTTAAGGAGAATTTGGAGGTATTCACTACCCCGCCCTGTGGGGATAGTGAATGTGAAGTGTAATATGTAAGCAATCATTACAGTTTCAGAAATAAAGAAATATTTTACCCATAAATTAGTACATGTATTATGAAATCCATTGCAAAAATAAGTAGTGAGTAGTGAGTGGTTCAGTATATGGCTAAGAAATATTATAAATAAAATGAAATTTATTGAAAAAAAATTCATAATTTTTAGTGCCAGGAATGGCTGAAAATGCATATCAGAGCATCAATAACCCTTTGGCTTCTGGGGACCTTGAGCGGCCCCCAGACCCCCGGCCGGTAGTAGGTGCTGAGCAGACATTTTCACTTTTGGCACCAGTCAAATTTAGGGCTGGATCCGCTCCTGCCATCCCCATCCCCAACAGAATCCATAAGCACTAATCAGAGAAAATCCCCGAGACCTCAAATGACCCTGTACCCCCAAGATCATTTTAGTTTATCTTGGCAGGGCAGAGGGTACTTCAACAGGAGTCATGATATCTGTGGCAAGTACCCGTGCCGCCTTTCAATCCCAGCTTGGGCAAGTGAGAAAGTGGCCAGTGACTTGGGGTTAGGAGGTGATTTTTGTCGGTTACTGCGGATTGCTCCGTGAAGTTACAACTACCTCGTCACGACTGCCGCAATATGGCAGAAAAAAAGTGACGAAAATCAAAATTCCATATTCCATATTCCATCGCAGTGAGTGACATCATGGACTTTGAAAATAAGAGTGGACCGTACTGGGCAGTCGTCATGAAGCACACACAGTTTGCTTTATTTCACGTAAATGGAGAGATTGGGCTATGTGCAAGAAGTGATCTGATCTGGCTGTATAGTTACACATTCATGGCGCAGAGAATGTCTCTCAATACCAAACACATGAACGATACAAAACATATTGCTGACACAATCTCATTCATGGATGGAGCACTGAGAAAATCTACCAGTATATATGCCACCGTTGTTTTGCAGTGTATAAACTGCCAGCGGAATGCCTGGGCAATTACGCAAAATGAATTGATTCGGGCAATATCATAGCTCTGTAAAGGTCAATGAGGCGAAATGGGCGAGAGGAAATGAGAATTTCCATACATCACTTCTGTGGGACAAGTAGTCTAGGAATGTTAACCTACATGTACCTCCACTATATACAATCAGGCAGAAGTTATGATAAGAGTAGAATGGGCACAGGGGGCTGAGATTGTTCTTTCTATAGAAGCACCCCATGCAAAACAGCAACAGCAACAGCAGACAATACAATAAGGCAAACCCTTACATATCTAGAAGTACTGAACTGAGGATAGCCTATACCAAAGGTTTATCATACTGCTAAACAGCTACGCAGGGCAATCATATTGGTTCTATTTATAGATCCTCCTGGCCACACAGTGTAGGAAAAACCTAGTCCAGTCGGACACCTTTAGTATGATAAACCTTTGCCTATACGAAATGTAGAAAAAATATTCACTACCTGATACTATTCATTTTGGTCCCGGGTGGGGGGTTGCAATCATGTACAGAGGGGGCCGCACCCGCGTTACGTATTTCGCGGAAGAAGCGCATGTCCGCGATTTTGTAAGAGAAGGGTACTTTATTGTACCCAGGTACGAAGTATGGGGGTCAAAATCCCCTTACAATCCAAGAAATATACGCGGCTCTGATGCCGAGTGGCTCCCGAAGTGACTGGGCTTTAAGTGGAAAAAAATCAGTGTTTTTATTAAAATAAGGTTGCTTTTTTGGCCAGAAATCAGTGCTTTAGGGGTATTTTTTAATTTTGATAACGAACGTATGTGCCCCCCTAAATACCCAAGTGCCCCCCCCCCCCCCCCCCCCGGGATTTTGGTTCTTAGGAAAATGACAATCAATCTCAGTTTGACTCATTTACGCCTTCCTACAGTTCTCCTTAAAAATTAACATCTGTGCTATAGCCAAGAAACGTATTTCACTTCTTTAATAACTAACCTAAAATGTATAAGAACGCAAAGACCAGCATGGGTTCATTTGGATTTCATGGTCTCTGCATATGATTCTGACTGACAAGGTGACCACCATTTGCGACATCTATCGGCAGCCACTGAAACTAGATTTTGATACTGAGCAAAAGATTGACCAGAATGGAGAAAAGCATCATAAAAGTAAATCTTGGACTTGGAGCTAGTCTACTAAATGCCTTAATTTCTTAGTAGCCACCCCACAAATATTTTTTTTTTGATAAATCAAAGTAAAAAAATGTAAAATTTGATTATGTATACATGATACTGTGATTTACAAAAATAAGCCTGACAAAACAAACAGCATGTGACAACAGATATATCTATTCAGATTTGCAGGTCAAAACATGATTTCCTATTCCAGCAACTATTTCGGACTTAACTGGGTGATATGTTCCGAGATTCTGATATCAGGGCACAGCGCGTGGAGGCGCTGCTACCTTCCACTTATCTAACGTTTTTTCATATAGCGGATTTTTCAGCGCGACGGCAGTACTTGCAACGTAATCGAAACCGGGAAATTAGAAATGCGTGCAGTTGATCATCCATGCCAAATGGGATAATATTCAGTAACCCAAGAAGTGTTCATTTTCAGAGGAATTTTCATTCGGTAGAATAGCTAGTTTTTACACCGAACACAAAATTCGTGTTATTTTGAAAGAAACGTTCACTAAACTTTTCTGTTCAGTAAAAAGGTACATTAAGTCAAATATGTTGCTCAATGAAATGTGTGTATAGTAAAAAATATGCTTAGTGTAATCAACAATCAATATAAGGACCAGTATTTTTGTTCAGTAAAAGTATCGCTCATTATAGCATGGTGCCACATAATCTAATTACAAGGCTCTACTCTGTTTTAACTTTATCATATATAAATGCCTGCACCTAAACTACACAGGGACTTGTGGCCTAATGTTGGCCATTTAGTTCACACAATTACCACACGAGGGATAATATGTATGTATGTTTATTGACTGTAATCTGTGAAATTACAAATTCATACTATACTAAAGTATGCGAGAAAATGAAATAAACATCCATATAGTAAATAAATAAATAACTTAAACAGTAATTAGTATAATAAATTATAATATATTAAGAAAAATCAAAAGTAATATAAAGAAAAGAACAGGCAGGTGTAGGACATTTCTATATTAGACAAAACGCACATGTACATAAGTGCACAAATGACTATTCATCCAATTCCATCTCTACTTTTCAGCACCAAATTGTACATTCTATTTACACTAACAGCGACTACCTTAAGGAATTGTACTGCAATAAAAATGTCCTGCTCATCTGTAACTTTTCCCATAATTGTATAGAAATCATTATTTCCATTTGATAGAAATCTAACATCATAGTATCTTTCTAAATTTCCAAACTGTGGAAGCACATATTTCCATATTTCCAACTGACCTCCTAGTATACCGCAGTGCCATCTCTCCACAAGGGAGGACATTTGAATATGGCCTGCGAGGCAGGCTAGGTGCCACAGTATCTAGGCATAGTTAGTTTTCCAAAAAAGCTTAGAACATTTTTTTTTGTATGCAATGTCTTAAAGGACAATTCAACCATGAATAAAACATAGGCCCAAATAGTGTATTAGGCTATACTCTACTCATATCCAAGACCACAACTACCCACCTCCATATTAAAAGTTAATTGCTGTTTAAAGTCATGTTTTGCCAAGTATCTGGGGGCGGCCATTTTGAAGCTAGATCATGACACTGTAGTTCCACAACTGCCACAAGCTTGGCAGGAGCCAGCAGCTGTCACTATAAGGCTTGGAGTGAGCCCAAATACATTGTGTCCTGTTTCATCTAGTAGTAGGAACTTGACAGAGATCAAATGAAATATTTATTGAGTTTACATGGACACACTAGACTCCGTAACTTGCCCTTCTCATCGCTCTAGACCACATTCAGATAGTGCACTGATTGTAAAGTATTGCTTGTTTGTACTGATTTACATTATAGTTGTAAAAAGGCAGGAAATGGTAAGTCGGGTATATACCAACAATTGCAAGCACTTCCCAGACTTGAAAACACCCTGGAGACTTCAGGTGCTCAGGAAACAGCCACCTCAACGCAATTTTGGTGATTGCTTTTACCATTGCAGGAAGTGAATCTGAGGAACTAATATTCAATCAGTCAGGTAATGCAATTGACCTTGCTAGTACTGTCAAACTAAGGAACACTTTCCCTGATGGGTTTGCAAGTCTAGTTTTGGGATTTTGGAATTCTTAAGGGAAGTCATTTGATACCAACATTTTCCAGCTGTCATACATACAATCAAAATGAAGAGTTATATGACTCTGATGTTGAGGGTATAGAATAAATAATCAAAAAATTAAGGGGTCTGGCAGAAGCAAACTTATCCATAACAAATGTAAAGTGTACTTTTATCTCTCTCCATTTCTTAGCTATTTTCTTGTACCCTCTAAAGAGAAATTGTCTTCCAACAACTTTTTTTCTTTTTTTGTGCGCTTCTGGGCCCTTTCTTTTCTCTCTTGTTGAACATGGCTCTGTGTGGGATTAAAAAGAAATGTTGTAGGTACTGCATCAGGTTTCAGGCGTTTACATATCCTAAATCCAAGTCTTGTATGTAGTTCAGCCTCAAAACAAGATTCCTCAAAATGTTCATGACAAACGTGTTTTGGCATTACCAAATAAGTAGTTGTTTACTGTCCATCCTGTCCCAATGTTGAATAGCCATCTTGCTGCTAAATCCCTCTTTTTTTATGGTTTAATCCACGGGTCAGGAATCGAGGAAAAGGAAATTCCCTTTCCTTTTCCCTTTTCAGATCTGTTACAACATTCATAAGCAGCACAAATCAACATTTTCACAACATTGTTGTCCTAGTCTCATGTGTACACTAGACAGGACCTGGCAGCTCTTCAGACAGGAAGTGTCACTATTACTCCATGAACTGGCTGTCAGATGGAGAGTTGCAGGGCATTGTGGGATATAATGGCCACCATGATCTTCATCTGGAATGGCTGGTTGGGGGTGGTAATTAAGTGCAATATCACAAGTAGGGAAGCGAAACAGTATTCCGGTGAACAGGGACAGTAAAGTACACATATCAAAGTATGTTCTCAGCATATATTAGCCTGTTCAAAGGTATAATTGTCCTTTAAACAAAGATCCGGATAAAGGTAAAGGTATTCGGTCTATAGTCTTGTATCCACCGAAGCGCTCACACAACCTTCCTCCCCTAGCTGGCATGTACACACGGAAACTTTTTCAACCCCCTGGGGGATATTCCAGAGCAGTTGGCACTGCCTTATTTATGCTAGGGGTGCGTTTACCACAAAATTAAATATTGGTGGGGGTCCAGAACAAATACACCATCCTTGGTTGGGGTGTAATTAGCTTGCATCCGTCGACGACAACAGAGAATCATCTCAGCCAACATCTACGATAGATCAAATGTGAGAGAGCAAATAAACCAACGACTGTTTTTGGGGAGAATAGCATTTTAAAAACTTTCTATTTTCATCGTTTTTAAGGGAGAGAAAATAACAAAACTTCATTTTACGACCATTTTTTGGGGGAGAGAAAATAACACTATTTTCCCAACTACTCTAAGGGTAGGGCAAGTAAAACTTTATCTTTTACCTTAGATTCTTTTCTTTGTTTAAGCTTTTACCAAGCGCTATGATCGGTGGCCTTTCTCACTCTGCGATTGGTATGGGGAGCTATTATTATATCAAATAGCAAAATGTCGCTGGCTCCCGCAGAAGGTGTTAGATGTGGGAGAGTTCGGAAAGGAGGCAGAAAAATTGATAGACGAAGTAGACAAGCAATGTGGGAAGTGGAGTAGGGATGTGGTCGGGGCTGGTACCGAGGGTGGACCAAGGGGAGACAGGATTAAAAAGCGTTAGGCAGGGCAACGAGGAGTTAGTTAGGGTGATGAAGAGAAAGGGGTGGGGGTACATATCGCACTGGAGGAATTTATGGAAGGTGTCTTGGTGAGAGAAGAGTGTTTCAGGGATGGGCTGCACTTCAAGGAAGGGGAAGAGAGGGATGTGCTAACAAAGGGGATAGGGAGAGGGGTGCTGCAGTGGGTGGCATGACAGGATATGGTCACACAGAACTTTTTAAAGTCACTTGTTACAACTTTCAACCCTCAAGAGCATGCTAAAACTCCTATATTAAGCTGCACGCCAGAGTATCGTATACTTCCTAAACTAAATATACCACTTTCTTGTAGTCATTTCCATGAAAACAGCTTTTATACTCAATTTCCTGCTGCAAGTGGAAATCTGTATGGCTGTCACATCTAGCGTCAACACTCCATCCTATACTGCTACTAGCTGGCTGCATTTGACCCATATAGATAACTGAAGGACCTGCACGCCAGTGCTGGCCAGGTGGGTAGCGTTCTCTAGGGAGTGCGTATGACAGGAAGCATTGCTCCCAACCGTCCGGGCCACCACGGTACCGTGGTGGCCAGGACGGTTGGTACTGTGGCCATATCCTGTAATGGGAGGGAGAGGGAAAGCAACAGATGGGAAACTAGGTAAGGGGAGAAAGAAGAAGAGAAGGGGAAGGGTGTATTTGTGTGCTTACATGTTATTTTTCACGATCTAACACAGTTGATGTTGGTTCTGACTAAACAATAGAGGAAGGGAGCCACCGTTGTAAGTGAGGGGAGTTGGAGCAGGTAGGCATGGAGGATACAGGAGGGGAGATATTTTAAAGTTATACTGTTAGTGAAATTGTTTTGGAAATAATAAACTAACACAGTTTATATGTGGGGTTTGAAGAGTTGAGGGGTTCATTTTTGTGGGTGTTTAAATATATGTGTACGACGGGAAGACAAGGAAGGGACAGACCAGAGACATGGTTAGGATATATGTATAGGACAGGGGAGGGTACAGACCTGTTGCAGGATGCATGACAATAGTATGGGGGGACAGGGAATATGAAGAAAGATAAGGCCCGGGGGTGACGAGTGGCCTGGGTGGTTGGGGAGATCTCCGTAGCTCCTCCCTTGGGAGTTAACCCCATGGGACAAATGCGGTTACAGATCCAAAACAAACAAACAAACAACAAGAAACTACAATTTTGTCAATTTAGCCTGTACAAAGTGTTCATTATGTCTCCTGATGTCATGAATATATTTAACATTTTTTAAACATATTTTGTTTATCTAAGATTTGGCTAATTTAAGACCACCGTGTAAGATACCTCTAGAGGTATTCTACCTGTGGACTTAATACTTGAACGGATGCATCAAATGTCGACTTTTGTACAAAGACACATTCATTTGAGCCTTTCTTTAAACGTTCACAGCTGGAAGTCATAAACAAACTGAAATACTTTTTGAGTCATGTCTCTCACTTTGAGCATTGCAGGCTAGCTTCAGTGTTTTCCATTCAGGTGTAGATGTCACAGGATGTTCATTACAACTGAAACAGGATAAAAAAAATCTAAATCTCTTCGGATATTTTTCTTTTTGACTTAGATAAATAAAATATTTTTTTGATGATGAATGCATATTTTTTTATAATTGATATCAAGATTGATTTCAAAACTGGGAAATTTCAGACAAAGCTCTGTGCCCGGCTCTGTGGCAAAGAAAAACTCATTTAACTAAGTACTATTTGTAGCTCACGCCGACACGTGCGCAGGCAGATCGACTCAGTCGCACTCGTTCCTCCCCGGTACCCAACAAAAGTAACAACGTCGTTTTCGCCGTCGTCTCGCACAAGATCCTACCACAGTACATCGTAAACATCGTTAAACCAGCAAAATGGTGATGGAGAGGATCGTGTAAGTCTTAATATGCATCAATTGCTGTTTTGAGAAAAACAACAACATATCAGTGGTACACTTTATTGTGTAGTGCTAATGATATCAAAAGATCTAGATATAGAATAATCAAATGATAAATCTTGTCACGTGTATCGTTGCCCTATTATCGCTCATATGAGGCGTGCACTGGCCATTTCACGTATTTAGTCTTTAGATCGGATATTTGTCTTACTAATTATCATGTCTTCAGTTTCTTGTGTCAGGAAAGAAAAATATACCCAACCCAATAAAACTTGATTTATCAATCTCGCTTTCATCATAAAATCATGATTGACATGTAGTCCAGACGTAAACTCTACCTATTTTGATAATTTTCCCATTTCTGATATCATATGGATGGTAGAGTTTAGTCCCAACTCTTAAAAATTATTTTAGCACTCTTCTGCCAAGATTTTGAGCGGAAGCATTTTGATATAATCTGGTCACTTACAAACAGCTGGGAAAGGAATTTTTCCTCTTTTCAATCACCGACGGCTAGCTCTATGTATTGCCGTCGTAAATAAAGGTCAGCGCCGTTAAATTGCACTATATCAGACTCTTTTCACCTCCAGCCGGAGATCGGGTTAGACATGATGTAAATGTCCGCCATATTGGTTTTGTAAAAGCCGGAATTTTTTATAGAACAGATTTAATTTGAAATTTGGATTAGCGCAAATGCAACAAGTAAATTATTAACCTAAATAGTATGTATTGTTCTATCACGAAATATCCAGAATATTTGCTGGAAGAAGGCATATAATATGGTAGTTAATGACAACAAGAAGCCTAGCAATGGTTCCGTTTATGGGTTTTATGCTAAACCATCGCTGCTAACATAAAATTAGAGGATGTCATTGGACGTTACATGTGCAACACAGAACATCCACAATAAGATATCGTTGCATATAGTAAGGTTCACTATTATTGAACTAGATTGACATGAAGCTTAGCCGCCGGGGCCGACTCTAATACTCATTTTATATATTGAGGCTATTTGGTATTAGAGTCGGGGGACCTCCGTATACCTTCCAATGGTTAAAAACAATCTTCCCAAATCATTCCCTTGGTGTCAAATTTTCTACATACCTGACTACACTAGGTTGACTAATGTTAGCGAGTAAAGCGTGTCGCTACTTCCATTCTTTGATAAGCTGCCACAACAACTATAATTAAATGGCACTATAGTTGGCCACTTTGAAGTGGCCTCCGAAACTGTGCCCTTTATATAAATGAGCATGAAAAATATGCCATTCGAGGATTTCTTGCATGGTCTTAGCCAGCAGGACGTCTGGGTGCCTTTTTGGACACCCAGACCCTTAAAAAGAACCCCTCAGGACACCCAATTTTTTTTGTGCTGAATTACTAAAAATCTCAATCTCAAGCTTATAATTGAATTTTCTCATCTCAGGGCACATCGTTAACTTTTGCAGCGACTTGCCCCGTAGGGCAAGTGAGATTCAATTTTCACTTGCCCTACTCCAACTTTCACTTGCCCTTGAAAAATTGTATATAATGATTTTATAATACTTCATTTAAAACCAAGAAGAACATGGTTCTGGCATGTGAAAGCATATTTTCTAGGACAAGCTTGGATGGCAGACCACAAAACTTGCACACATTCTCAAAAGTAAACCTGAAATATACAAAACGTACTTTCCCAGTGGGGCAAGCAAGATGCAGTTTTCACTTGCCCCACAGCTATAATTTACAAATTCTACTTGCCCGGGGCAATGGGGCAAGCACCAATGTCGAGCCCTGCATCTCCTTATAATTCCCATGACATTGTTTAATGATATTGTACCTTATTTTGATAAATTTGTACATGTTTATGGTTTAAATATGAGTATATTGTGATACCCCTTAAACATTTGGGCGCCCAAAAATTTTACAACTGCCAATTTTAGGCACCCAGTTTCTAAATCCTGGCTAAGACACTGATTTCTTGTAAGAAATCTTGACTTAATTCCTACATAAGTACCTATCAATATACTAAACAGGAGAAACTGTCTAATAAAGTCCTAATTGTTATAACTTATAAGTAATAACAGACAAATAAAAACAAGTGGATATGAAACCAGCTGGTTAACCTGAACAAGATAGCCTCAACTAGTAGCCCAAAATTTGTGCTCTGCTCATGCTCAGTTGCTGCTGGAAATCAGGTTTCTCTGTACATAGTATAAATGATACGAGAGCCCTAATTGTCCCTGTTCCACCATGACCTTACGCTGATGCCAGATTAGTGACCCCTGGCAGATTTTTAGTCGTCCTTCACTATAGCACATATAGTAACTGGTCTCTAGCTACATATCAATTATTTTCTTCATCTAAGCTAATAAGTACAATGATGTGATGTACAGTGTCTTAGCCAGGATTTAGAAACTGGGTGCCTAAAATTGGAAGTTGTAAAATTTTTGGGTGTCCAAATTTTTAAGGGGTATCACAAAATACTCATATTTCAATCATAAACATGTATAAATTCATCAAAATAAGGCATGATATCATTAGATAATGTCATGGGAATCATAAGCAGATGAAAAAAATCAATTATAAACTTGAGATTGAGATTTTTAGAAAATCCACACAAAAAAGATTGGGTGTCCTGAGGGGTTCTTTTTAAGGGTTTGGGTGTCCAAAAAGGCACCCAGACGCCCTGCTGGCTAAGACCATGGTGATGTACAAGTAATGTGATATATGCTGTTATTCATTTAGAAAGCCGAGTAACCAGAGGATCAAAAGAGTATTGGAAAAGCGAGAAGCAAAGGTAGTAGAGAACACAAAGACTGCAATTTTCATACGAGGAGGACACACAAGTGAAGTCGTCACAGAAGCTTTAAAAGATCTGGTTGGTATATCACTACTTGGCTTGGAAGTTTTGACTTTGTTGGCATACTGAAGATAATTTAACACAATTTAATATAATTGGTTGTTGCCTTTATATTGTTGATAGCATACATTATAATTTACTGTCATACATTTGACATTCAATTCTGCTTTGTAGTTGCTTTCTAGAGGTATGAAATATAAAAAAACACATTTAGTTATATATGTGGCAATAGTGGTTTATAATTGATTTGAATTGAATCTTATTAGGATAGACTATACATTTTAAAAGTCTGATGCTATTATGGTACAGGGTCATATCATAATATCTGTTAAAGATCTGGACAGGATTTTTTGAAGAGAAAACCTTTTTTTTCAAAATGATCAACTGATTATCTACACAGTGACACATTTATTAAGATCATAGTTTTGTTATGAATGATAAAATGATTTTTGTACAATTCTTCTTCATGTTCTGCTTGTAGTATCAGATGAAGAAACCTAATGCAGTACATTACAGAAAGTAAGTAAACGTTCTTAGCATGGTGGAAATTGTCAGCTGAAAACAATATCGCATGATAGGGGACTTGATGTTGGTTTTGAAAATAGTTCATCTTAAACCATTTGTGAAATTGAATTAGTTATGGTTTGATGAAGCCTGGATATTGTGCATATACTTTAAAGTAACACTATGAGCTTTTATGATCCTGTTTATCCTCTGTATATCAAGTAACTTTATGCCTGGTCCTGTATTGAGGACTTCAAAATCTTAGGCTAACATTGTTTATTGGATTGTTGTAGGCTGTGTCCTGGATTGAACATCTATTAAATCTTTTTTTGGCTTTAATTTATACTCCTGAGCCAGTTTGTTTGCATTCAGCTTGGCCAGGGTAAATTATGTCAAATTTACGCTAGCTATGAAAATCTTAAGGGGAAGGAAGGTTTTGGTGGTAGACATCCTGGTACACTAACAAGACATCTTTAGCTAAATCTAAATCTTGAATCTTCTATCTGTTTCATTTCAGAAAAAACATAATGCGGCCATTTGAAGACCAGACCTCACTAGTAAGTAATGATTCTCAAATTTAAGAAACTGTCAAAGATTCCTCTATTTCATCATTTGCACAAATGTTCAAATTAGAATATCCACATCTAATGGTTGAAATGAATTAACCACATGTACTTGGCTAAAATGTTCAGACAGTTAAGAAATTGAAATCTTTCATCAAGGCTGAAATCAGTATTGGGTTCTGCAAATCAGTGAAAATTCATCAAGTATGCAAACACACACTGTATAAGAAAGCATTGGCCATATATCAATTATTTTGGAATTAGTTGAAATTGATTTAATTTTTTTATGACTTCATATAATCATATTCAAGATCGGCTGATCGTGTGTGGCTTAAACTGGTTTACATTTGATTTTAAATCTTTACTTCTCTTAATCCAGGAATTTTTCTCCAAGAAGTCAGATGCCTCACTCTTTGTTTTTGGATCACATCAGAAAAAGCGTCCACACAATTTAGTCATGGGTAAGTCTTGAAGTACATTCCTAGGCAGTGCACTTTGATCGCTTATAGTACTTAGTAGTGATGGGACGATGATCGACTGTAGTCGAAAGTCGTCAGCAAGTTAACAGTAACCAATTAATCGGCTGGAGACTTTACACCTAATTGTTAGTCGGTATAATAGCCCATTAAGCCAGCCCACATCCTCTAAGGTCAAAGGGTTCCTTGCCAGATATCCCACAGAGAAAGTTGCTTGTCTCACATACTGACCTACTAGCGGGGCGGCTAACTCAGGAATTTGGCCAAATTGTGCACTTTCCGTAAAAAGCGTGAAACTTGGTACAAATATACTTTAAGTGATGCTGATCAATATTCTTAATGGACGCAGGGCGTGAGTTACCCTTAAACACTATTTTTGGGGGAATAATAAATGATTTTTTGGGAATATGTTCATAAAAAATCTAGGGAAGATAGTGGAATCTCCAAACTTGGCACAAATACACTTCATGGGTTGCGGATCATAACTGATTTGATAAATATTATGAAATTGACACATTTGGGTGTTTTTGGGGTGTTTTCAGCAAAAAAGAGTAGAAAAAGTGAGATTTTTGGGATCTGACAATAGAAATCCTAGGCCTAAGAGTAGAAGCTGAAAACCTCACACAAGTACACTTAGAGAGTTATTGATAATGAATGTCATCAGTAAAGTTTGCAAAAGACCCCCTAAGTGACTGCATTTTTGGGGTAATTCAGGCAAAAATGTCATAAAACGTGATTTTTTAGGGATATGATGATATAAAACCTAGGGGAAAAAGTGGAATCTCCAAACTTGGCACAAATACACTTCAAGGGCTGCTGATTTGAACTGATATAATCAATATTATGAAATTGGCACATAAGGGGTGTTCTTGGGGTATTTGCAGCAAAAAAGAGTAGAAAAAGTGAGATTTTTGGGATCTGACAATAAAAATCCTAGGCCTAGGAGCAGAAGCTGAAAACCTCACACAAATACACTTAGAGAGTTATTGATAATGAATGTTATCAGTGTAAGTTTGTGAAAGACCCCCCAAGTGACTGCATTTTGGGGTAATTTAAGCCAAAAACGGTCATAAAAAGTGAGATTTTAGCAATGTGACCAAGAACAAACATACTTCTGAGTAGAAAGTGCAAACCTTACACAAATATTCTTTTAAGGTTATTGATTAAAACTGCTTAAATAAAATTTATGAAGTGTACCAATAGTGCTTGATTTTAGAATAATTTTATTGAAAAATGACTAAAAATGGCATATTTTGGGGATCTAACTTAAGAAACTCTATACTTCAGAGTAGAAATGGCAAATCACACACAAATATTCTTTAAAGGTTATTGATTGAAACTGCTATTGGTAAACAGTATAAAATGTAACCAGTAGTGCATGATTTATGGGTAATTTTGTAAAAAGTGACTGAAAAAGTGAGAATTTTTGGATATGTCTCCAAACAATGTTTCATAGTGGAAACTAGAAACTACCCACTTTTTGGGGTAATTCAGGCAAAAATGTCATAAAACGTGATTTTTTAGGAATATGATGATATAAAACCTAGGGGAAAAAGTGGAATCTCCAAACTTGGCACAAATACACTTCAAGGGCTGCTGATTTGAACTGATATAATCAATATTATGAAATTGGTACATAAGGGGGTGTTTTTGGGGGTGTTTGCAGCAAAAAAGAGTAGAAAAAGTGAGATTTTTGGGATCCGACAATAAAAATCCTAGGCCTAGGAGCGGAAGCTGAAAACCTCACACAAATACACTTAGAGTGTCATTGATAATGAATGTCATCAGTTAAGTTTGTGAAAGGCCCCTTAAATGACTGCATTTTGAGGTAATTTAATCAAAAACTGACTAAAAAAGTGAGATTTTGGGAATGTGACCAAGAACAAACTTATACTTCAGAGTAAAAAGTGCAAACCTCACACAGACACTCCTTGAAGGTTATTGATTAAAACTGCTTTCGTTAAAGTTATGAAATATACCAATAGTGCCTGATTTTAGGGTAATTTTATTGAAAAATGACTGAAAATAAGATATTTTGGGGATTTGACCCAAAATATCCACACCTCAAAGTAGGAAACTGCAAACCTCACACAAATATTCATTGGGCCTAAAAAAATTAATTGTTTGTTTCCTGTAACGGCCCGAAAAAAAATAGGGTAGGTAGGTCGGTAAAAAGATTTTTTTTTGCATTATTTTTTTGGTCAAAAATGTGTTTTATGCATGTTTTACGTTGATTGGGAGTTGGGAGGGCGATAAAAACTTTGGGGTAGCGATTTTTTTGAATAAAAACTTGTTAGGGTAGGGTTACAGGAAACAAACAACTTTTTTTTTTAGGCCTTGTAGGATATTGAATGAAACGGCTTAAAGTACACAGTATGAAATGAACCAATACTGCCTGATTTTAGGGTAATAATACAAACAAATGACTTCAAAACTGATGTTTTAAGGGTCTGTCTCTGAATGATTTGTACAGAGTAAACATTAGGAACTTACCACAAATTGCTCCTAATGTACTTTATGGTTGCTGATTAGAACTGCTATTAGTAACATCATGAAATGTTTTTATACTGCCAGGCTTTGGTGTTTAAATTATCCAAAATGACATATCACAGAATAACCTGAAAAGTCCTATAAGCTTATGCATTTGTAGCCATGTAGACTTTATTTTGTAGATGCCCTGTAAATAAGTGCACATCTTAGTTCAGTCCTGATATGTGTGTGTGTGTGTGTGTGTGTGTGTGTGTGTGTGTGTGATTGTGTGTCTACTAAGATCCATTACAATCAAGAGTGTCCAATATCACAAGTGTCCAATATAAGTGAATGTGTAGTTTGGAAAGCCTTTTGTGATGAATCCAGGGACTTAGCCAGGACCGGTCCTACCTGTCTTTTGGACAGGTAGTTTCCTAAAAACCTCCTGTTTGGACAGGCAAAAATTTCTAAGAAGATTTTTCAATTTTGACTTTTGGGGTGCAATAACCAAATATTTTCCTAACAAACCATGTTCTAAGACATAGCTGAAGTGTAAATTGCCCTTTTTCACACACTAGGCTATTAATTGTAGCTGGTATAAGGATTTGAAGTAGATAAGTAGCTAAATCTGGACGGGCAGATATTTTGAAAGAGCTGTTTTGGATAGGCATTTTTGAAATCCTGGCTAAGACCCTGAATGAATCCTATAACTAAAGTATTCCCATATTGTTCACTTTCTTAGATTTACAATACTGAATTGACACATTAACAGCATTTTTAATTCATATGAGAATGAATCTTAGGTTTCCAGCTAACCAATAGCCCCATAGCCTGAGGCTACTGAAAATTGAGCAGGGCTACAATAATATTTGATTTGGTAGTCCAACTGTCTACATGAAAAGTGACATTTTAAGATCATGTTAAGATGATTACAGGAATATGATCAGCTGAAGAACACCATTTGACACGCTCAGTTGTTCTTTTCCAAAATGAAATACAACAAAGAAAGCTGACTTCAACTTCACTCTCTTCATCCTTTACATGTGAAACATTCAATAATTTGATGGTGGACCAGTATAGATATGATTCGATCCATAACAAGCCCTAGGTAGCATGTCAGTGATATCACATCAACCAATTTATGCTGATAGTTCCTCCTCTGATGTGACTTCCCAATTGGTAATATTTTGGAGAATACCTCTAACATATAACACTAAGATCATAAAATATCTAGAATGAAGTTGTAGAATAAAAATTCCTCTGAAATTTTCCAAACCATGCTGACAAAAGTTAGATATTTCAAAATTAGTAAGGGGTCTTTGGCTGAATAGGGGTTATTGTGCCCCAGCCATGTACTGTTACTTTGAACAAATAAAGTGCTGGACACGAAGGGGGTGGGGGGGGGGGGGGGGGCTGAGGGGGGTTGTTTTAACCCAGATATTACTGTAACTTCAAAATCGTTATGTTATTCATAACAACAATGGGGGTTATTGAACCTAAGGCATGCACTATTACTAACAAATAGTAAACTTCTAAACATAAATGGCAGGGGGGGTTCTTTAACCTAAGCCATGATGATGATCGGAGGATCCAAAGTCCAATCCAACTTGGGTTTGGAGAAAAAGAGTCATGGAAACCAAACTGGATGATACTTTTGCAGGCACTAGATATGCACTATGACCTCTACTCAGCTCAAAAAATGAACCTGTAAGAGGCAAGTACAGGTCTTAAACAATTGTATTTTGTCATTATTATGCAAACTGCTCTGAATGCAAAGTGATCATACCACATTCTGATGTTGTAGACAAAGTCACAACTGTAAGAACAGTTTTACTGAGTATGCATAACGTATGCAATAGATTATAGGAAATATAAGATTCACAAATGATAAAACCCAATGATAAGGGTAAATGGAACACCTCTGGTCATATGTGCATTGCTTTTAGATCGATATTAGTTATCACTTCTTTCATAACAACACCAAACCGACATATGGTGGAGAATTAAAGCTTAATTGTCCAGTCATTTTTTGATAAATATACCCCCAAAATCAGGCAGTATGAATTCATATTTACAATGTTTACTAATAGCAGTTCGAAACAGCACAATAAAAGTTCACTTGTGGGTAGTTTCTAGTTTCCACTATGAAACATTGTTTGGAGACATATCCAAAAATTCTCACTTTTTCAGTCACTTTTTACAAAATTACCCATAAATCATGCACTACTGGTTACATTTTATACTGTTTACCAATAGCAGTTTCAATCAATAACCTTTAAAGAATATTTGTGTGTGATTTGCCATTTCTACTCTGAAGTATAGAGTTTCTTAAGTTAGATCCCCAAAATATGCCATTTTTAGTCATTTTTCAATAAAATTATTCTAAAATCAAGCACTATTGGTACACTTCATAAATTTTATTTAAGCAGTTTTAATCAATAACCTTAAAAGAATATTTGTGTAAGGTTTGCACTTTCTACTCAGAAGTATGTTTGTTCTTGGTCACATTGCTAAAATCTCACTTTTTATGACCGTTTTTGGCTTAAATTACCCCAAAATGCAGTCACTTGGGGGGTCTTTCACAAACTTACACTGATAACATTCATTATCAATAACTCTCTAAGTGTATTTGTGTGAGGTTTTCAGCTTCTGCTCCTAGGCCTAGGATTTTTATTGTCAGATCCCAAAAATCTCACTTTTTCTACTCTTTTTTGCTGCAAATACCCCAAGAACACCCCTTATGTGCCAATTTCATAATATTGATTATATCAGTTCAAATCAGCAGCCCTTGAAGTGTATTTGTGCCAAGTTTGGAGATTCCACTTTTTCCCCTAGGTTTTATATCATCATATTCCTAAAAAATCACGTTTTATGACATTTTTGCCTGAATTACCCCAAAAATGCAGTCACTTAAGGGGTCTTTTGCAAACTTTACTGATGACATTCATTATCAATAACTCTCTAAGTGTACTTGTGTGAGGTTTTCAGCTTCTACTCTTAGGCCTAGGATTTCTATTGTCAGATCCCAAAAATCTCACTTTTTCTACTCTTTTTTGCTGAAAACACCCCAAAAACGCCCCAATGTGTCAATTTCATAATATTTATCAAATCAGTTATGATCCGCAACCCATGAAGTGTATTTGTGCCAAGTTTGGAGATTCCACTATCTTCCCTAGATTTTTTATGAACATATTCCCAAAAAATCACGTTTTATGACATTTTTTGCATAAAATGCCCCAAAAATAGTGTTTAAGGGTAACTCACGCTCTGCGTCCATTAAGAATATTGATCAGCATCACTCAAAGTATATTTGTACCAAGTTTCACGCTTTTTACGGAAAGTGCACAATTTTTGTCTTAGCCGCCCCACTATACTGGCCTGTTTATACCTTCTAAGAGCCAGCACTGTAATAGGTCTAGTATGGGTCATGCAAGTAGTAAGTAATAGCATACCAAGAAGTATACCTACTGACTCTGATAAAAACTGGGTTACTGAGCAAACTATATATTTCAGATTCCTTCTAAATGTAGAAATATGAGTTGGATGAAATGTGTTCTATGATGTGTCTTTCATTATTTTTCTAAAGACATCTTTTAATGCCTTCATACATATTGTAAAAAGTATTTTGATTTATTAGAATACTGGTAATTTGTCTCTAAGTTACTGAATAAAGATAAGAAAGAAAACATACAAGTATATCTAACCTACACTGTTTACATGTATAATCCTTCATAGCATAAATCAAAAACACTTGAGAAAGTTTGATGCCAAGATAGAATAGATAATTTGAAATAGTTCAATATTATAATAAGTGTTAACATGCTAAACTTAAGCTTTGACAAGCAAACATTCTCATGAAAGTGCGATGAACCGATTAATCGGTGATAGTCGGTTGGCCTAGCTGACTGATGATCGGTTGGGAAAATTCAACTGACTCCCACCACTAGTACTTAGTAGCTTTTCTATTTGAAGGTAAACACTTTATTAATGTTTAAGTGACTGTCTGCAGTCGTTTGAAAACATTTCATTCAGTATTTACCAAGAAAAGATTTTCCAAAGCAATGCATTATTGTGTCTTTAGGTAGAATTTAAAAACCTTTATGAGTGGTGGAATGACAGTGGGATTATTATTATTTTTATTATTATCATTATTATTAATATTAGTATTATCGACAATGAATTTGATTAAAGTCCATGTAGTTAAGGCATTTAATTTTTCTTACAGGCCGAATGTTTGACCATCAGATCCTGGACATGTTTGAGTTGGGAGTGGAAAATTACAAAGGACTTGCATCTTTCAAGGTAACACCATTGAATAGTACTGTCACAAAGCTTTCTTTGCTTCGGCCCGTATTGTATGACTTACCTGAGATGAAAGAAATATTGAACTAAGAATCTATAGCGTCATTATCAAACATTGAAGTCAGCAGGTGTTTTACTAATGTCATATGCATTTTCCTTGTTTTGATGATAGAATCAGGAGAATCTAAACCCATTCATGCACAAGAGTCCCTCCAAAAATAATTTTCAGGGTCTATGATATTTTTTACAATATCTAAAGAATGATTTTATCAAATATTTGAAAGAAAGTTATGTTATATTCTGTTATACATTGCTCCTTCAAATCTTTTTCTAGGATATACTTTTGGCTATAGTATTTCAACAAAATTGTCAGGCCGTTTTGGCTGCTGGGAGCATTCAGTGGTTAAGTGACATTTCTTTATTGAAATTGTTTTCTTTGAGTATTTGAATGACAACTGAAGCAAGGAACAACTTTTGCACTACCAGAAACATAACTAGGACTGAATTTCTTATGGGATTAAGATTAACTTGACATGTTGGTCAAGTAGACACTTTTGTACATGCCTGATTGAAGATTGAACTTGCCCAGAAAAAAACTCTTGTCCAAATATTTATGAAATTTAGCCATATATAACTGTCGATTTTAATTTTCCATTTTAAAGGCCTCAGTAATGGCAAAAGTATGTGTCCAAGTATTTATGAAATTTAGCCATGTATTGCTGTCGATTTTAATTTTCTATTTTAAAGGCCTTAGTAATGGCAATGAAATTGATTTATGCATTTCTCATATTCAATCATAAATGTATTGGAATTTCAATTTTCCATGTCTGGCAAGAAAATGATGAGATCTACATGCCTAGTAGCCAATTCCACTTGCCATGACAAGTGGTCAAGCTCTAGTGTTTGTGCCTGAGATCACTTATCACGGAACATCTGTACTTCCAGCGATTCATGTCTTTCTTCTCTTTGACTTCAGAGTTTGAAGGCTATGCTTGGTGCCAAGCCCTGCCTGGTGTTCTCTGGCGAGCCCTTTGAGTCTGAGCCAGAATACCAACGCCTCAAAAATATGCTCATAGGTGAGTGCAGTGAAGGGAGGTTCACTGATGTCAGTAACCTGTGTGCTCTATCTGTAGCTGTATATTTGTTGAGTGCAAAGTGAAAAACTCCAAAAAATATACATGTACAAAATATTCAATTCACAAATGTGAGAAGTTACATCCCAAAAAAAGAAGACAGAAAAAAAGGTAACACTATGATCAAAAAGGAAAATAATGATTTACAAACTGAAATTTATTATAATATGAAATTAGCAAACAAGCTATTGTTATTTGATAAATCAATATTTGTATTTACAAGTGAAATCCAAACTATGGATCAATAAGAATAACTTATATTCTATCTTTTAGCCAAACTTGAATCTTGAAAAATGCATTATGAGAATTTCTTATCATGAAGTAAGAAATTTGTGCATACTATCTTTTAAATAATGGAATAGAAATTATGTTTATTTTACAACATTAGGTACAGGAATTGTTTATATCTAAGTTTTCTCCATAAGTTATTGTTTCATTTTAAATTGGAGGAATTTATCATCTATTTTAAAGAAGGATTCATGTGAATGTCATACTTAAATAAATGTATTTTTTATTACCTACAGATTTTTTCCGCGGTCCAATCATTGAGAAGGTTCGCCTTTCTGGGCTTGAGAGTGTCATCAGTTTCACAGCCATAGATGGAAAAATATCTTTTAGAACATACAAGTAAGTATTGTTTAACACAATTGGATTAGCAATTGTTTAGATTTTCTCAGCTCAAATTTCATAAACTTATTCCATTCTGTAGCACCCAAAATAGGCCTGACCCCGTTTTGGTCATAGCTATCTCTCGAAAGCATATCATTTGAAGATGAAATCTTCTACAGTACGTATCCTGCAACTTCAAATATATTCCAAATAAAAAAGATATAAAACAAAAGCAGCCTTTTTTGGCACTGTATGGCTGAATGTGGGCAGGGGAAATAGACAAGTCTGTTCAAAGTTCACTTGAATGGACTAAGCATGTATACTGCCATGTAGGAATTGTACTATTATCAATTTAAAGATTGGTATTGCCATAGAAAAAGAAGGCTTGAGAAGAACTGAACTATAGAGTGAGGGGTTTCAAAATAGATCATGGTAGCGTGTAGGTAGTAAAAAGGAAGAGAGTGATAGAAAATGACCACAAGGGGCATGTGAATTATAATGTGAATGTAATTTATGATTCATTCGGTGTTCCCATAACATATTTGATGTGCCGGGATAATGAAACTCTTGAAGCAAATATTTAGATTTTTAGCTCCACAAATAGAACATACATTGGATATTCTCATGACACATTGAAGGGAAATAGGCAAACAACCAAGGACTATCCATGAAATATTCGGAAACAATGATAACCAAATGGATGTCTTTATGAAGGGAAGAGGTATACCAACTTTTAAGGGACTTCATAAACCCCAAAAGAATCTTTTATTAGTGTGTGATCATTGTCCCCCTGTTTTGCTTTCCAGAATTAATTTGAAGAAGTCTGGGAGTAAGATTCCGAGAGTGGAGATCGATGAATGTGGCCCTTGTGCAGACTTTACCCTGAGGCGCACAAAACTGGCATCAGATGATCTCTACAAGAAGTCTAGGAAGCAACCGATTGAGCTCAAGGTAAGTAGATACTAACATGGGATCAGGGACTTACCCAGCCAGGAGCCATGGAGACATTTTGAATCCAAAACACATGATTTTAGGCAAAATCACACCCAGTTGTATTTTGTTAGATTTTATGTATTTTTTGGACCAAGGAAATGTTCCTTAAGTTTTACTCGTACAAGAAAATAGGCCCATAAAAGGTTTTGTAAAAAAGTAAATTCTGTCTGGCTATGTGAATATATAGGGTTAGTATGATTATTCTTGTAAATTGAATAACTGACTTTTGACCCCCAACATTTCATGAATACTCAAATTTGACATCCTGTTTCAAATCCTGGGTAAGACCATGCATGGGTATGCTTGTTATTGAAAAATGTGATTAATTGTTAGATAGGAAAATATTGATAACAAAACAGAATATGGATACCTCTATGAAGTAACACAGTGTCCTGTACATTTGAAGTTTTGCTGTTTCTCTATAAGAGCAAACTCTGGAAGTGCAAATTTCTCTAGACAGGTGTAACTTCTGAATTATTCAGACAAATATAATGCATAGTTTTCAGGATCAGGTCATCTGCAATGGAGCTCTCACTACACATGATTACATAAGCTTATTTACCAGTAGTCAAATTTAAGTTGAAATGTTTGTGCTATTGTAGATTTTGTTCTATTATTAAATGATTAGTTTGTCCAAAGGATGATCAGTAATGTAATTTGAAGCCAGTGGGTTATAAGAGTTTCTTTCATATTTCCAGCCAAAGAAAAAGAAGAATGTTACTCGTGACGTATTTGGTACCAAACATGGGCGCATTCACATGCAGAAACAGGACTTCGACTCCCTACAACTGCGTAAAGTCAAGGCGCTGAAAAGGAAAGCCGCTCCCTCCACGGATGACACTGCTGCAAAGAAGATGGAAACAGAGACAAACGAAGAGGAATCTTAAATCACTATAATTATAGGACTGTATAATATGAAGGATTTAGGATTGGATATTTTGATTTCATTGTGAATTTTTTCACCACCGTACCACTGAGGCTGTATTACATCCCCGTATCTCATCTACCTATTTAAAGAAGACTATTTCCCAGACCATTGCTTTAAAGACACCATGTTCCATTGTAGTGCTCCTATGCACACCGGAATATTTTATGCTCTCATTGGCATTATTCATATATGAATGCTTCTTAAGGTTAAACAATTTTCATTCATTTCATCGTAAGAAACTTTTATCAGCTTCTGTCAGGTATGGTGGGATAAGCTCAATATGGATGTAGTGCTATTGTCCAAGCAGAGGGTGCTTGTCTGACGCCTCACATGTCAGGATTGCGCAACTATTCAAGCAACTACAATGGAAAGTAAAACCTGTCACTCAATATATTTATTTCTTTGATTCCAAGATTGGTGAAAAAGGAAAGGTAAAAAGGAAAAAAAGTTAAAATTATAAAGCACAATTAAATAAGAAAGATGCCATCGGAAACTCATTTTCTTTTCTTTGTCTGCGAAAGAGACAACATTTTGCTAGTTGCTACTGATGAATTTTGCGTCAGTCGTTCAGTGAGTTGTCCCATTTTTCCACTAGTGTTATTTGTAAGCAGTTTTACTATGAGAAAAATGAAATATCTCGGATTTAATAACCGTTGGTGGTTTATCATGAGTAGCACTTTATCTTGACCGCAAGATATGTGGATGGACGATTATTGTATATATTCTATTGTATCACAAATAAAATGATTTATTGATCAACAATAAATAAAGGTAATATTTTCAAAGGAAGTTTGTTTTTTGTATTGGAAAAAAGCCATATCGTAGTCTGGGTCAAGGAATTTGTTAAGAATAACAAAACATTAAGTCTTCGTGGTACCTTTTTATTTAACAAACCATCACAAATTTATGCGAGTTATTAGATATTGAATGAATACAATTAGGTACAAAATATGAAATACAATCTAATACATTTCACAGATCTGCTTAGATAAAGATTTCTATAGGATATAACAACTATATACAAGTTCATAAATAATTTGCTTTTTATATACAGCCAAATGGCATTTTGTGCAGGACTCTTATGAGCCTTGGGTAATACAATATCCAATTTCTAGAAAAGTAAGTCCAAGGACAAGATATGAAATCATCATTTATTCATTTACGTAGGACACAATCTAACTTCTCATTAAATATTTTCAAACTATCTTAAATATGATTTACAAAAGATGAGTCCTTGAAGTGATAGCCGGCATTAGATCATAAGCATCGGCATTAGAATTAAGACAAATGTCTTTTTTTGTTGCAAAAATAGTAAATGTTCTAATTTATTAAGACTAAAATAGGAAAAAAAATTGTATAAGGAAAAGCTGCTCTGTTTGTCTGAATTGTTAGCCAGATATTCTAACTTGTAAAGGTCTTTATTTGGTGTCGCAATGCATAAATTAGTTACCAAATCTCTCACTAGATGGCATGCATTGCCTTAGTATTGGTTGATGAACAAATTCACATCTTTTCCTGTGATCTGACTATGAACCATGACATTTGAAATGTCATGGGGTACGTTTGTTTATTACAATCACATATCAATATCAAAGGGGAATCAGGCTCAGTGCCTTGTATTGGCAATCTCAAACAAACGTGTCCTGCAGTGAAAGGTTTCAGATATTCAGTTTCAGATATCGACACACGTCTTGGGAGGAAATGCCTATGCATTGTGAATGATTGACTTGTTACGCTTGTGCCAAAGTCTCAATGCATTGTAGTTTGATTGCATTCTGTAGGTATCTTATCTTGAAAGATATTACCACCTACTCTGAGAGTAAAATGGAGAAAAAGCAGGGTTTGAAATCAAGTTTCTTTTCAGGGAACCCCCTTGTGGATCTTCAAAAGCCACATAAAGGTGTTGTGTATACAACCAGTGCATTTTTGGGCGGAGCAATAGGAGAATTCAAGGTAGCCCTCGGCTCACGGCTCCCACTAATTTCAACCCCTGAAAAGATATATAGTAAATCTTACAGCAATGGTGGTCAGTAGTTTTTTTGTGTATAAATAATTTTTCCTCACATTCCTAGACATATGATATCACAGTAATTACACTGGCATCACGAGGAGACGATATTGAAGCTGTGTCTTCTCATATCCATGGTTTCCTCTCTGAGTGTATGCATGGCCATGTTTGGGACCTGCACGCTGAACTAGCTCTGATATCACAGTAATTACACTGGCATCACGAGGAGACGATATTGAAGCTGTGTCTTCTCATATCCATGGTTTCCTCTCTGAGTGTATGCATGGCCATGTTTGGGACCTGCATGCTGAACTAGCTCTGATATCACAGTAATTACACTGGCATCACGAGGAGACGATATTGAAGCTCTGTCTTCTCATATCCATGGTTTCCTCTCTGAGTGTATGCATGGCCATACTTGGGACCTGCATGCTGAACTAGCTCTGATATCACAGTAATTACACTGGCATCACGAGGAGACGATATTGGAGCTGTGTCTTCTCATATCCATCGTTTCCTCTCTGAGTGTATGCATGGCCATGTTTGGGACCTGCATGCTGAACTAGCTCTGATATCACAGTAATTACACTGGCATCACGAGGAGACGATATTGAAGCTGTGTCTTCTCATATCCATGGTTTCCTCTCTGAGTGTATGCATGGCCATGTTTGGGACCTGCATGCTGAACTAGCTCTGATATCACAGTAATTACACTGGCATCACGAGGAGACGATATTGAAGCTGTGTCTTCTCATATCCATGGTTTCCTCTCTGAGTGTATGCATGGCCATACTTGGGACCTGCATGCTGAACTAGCTCTGATATCACAGTAATTACACTGGCATCACGAGGAGACGATATTGGAGCTGTGTCTTCTCATATCCATGGTTTCCTCTCTGAGTGTATGCATGGCCATGTTTGGGACCTGCATGCTGAACTAGCTCTGATATCACAGTAATTACACTGGCATCACGAGGAGACGATATTGAAGCTCTGTCTTCTCATATCCATCGTTTCCTCTCTGAGTGTATGCATGGCCATGTTTGGGACCTGCACGCTGAACTAGCTCTGATATCACAGTAATTACACTGGCATCACGAGGAGACGATATTGAAGCTGTGTCTTCTCATATCCATGGTTTCCTCTCTGAGTGTATGCATGGCCATGTTTGGGACCTGCACGCTGAACTAGCTCTGATATCACAGTAATTACACTGGCATCACGAGGAGACGATATTGGAGCTGTGTCTTCTCATATCCATCGTTTCCTCTCTGAGTGTATGCATGGCCATGTTTGGGACCTGCATGCTGAACTAGCTCTGATATCACAGTAATTACACTGGCATCACGAGGAGACGATATTGAAGCTCTGTCTTCTCATATCCATCGTTTCCTCTCTGAGTGTGTGCATGGCCATGTTTGGGACCTGCATGCTGAACTAGCTCTGATATCACAGTAATTACACTGGCATCACGAGGAGACGATATTGGAGCTCTGTCTTCTCATATCCATCGTTTCCTCTCTGAGTGTATGCATGGCCATGTTTGGGACCTGCATGCTGAACTAGCTCTGATATCACAGTAATTACACTGGCATCACGAGGAGACGATATTGAAGCTGTGTCTTCTCATATCCATCGTTTCCTCTCTGAGTGTATGCATGGCCATACTTGGGACCTGCATGCTGAACTAGCTCTGATATCACAGTAATTACACTGGCATCACGAGGAGACGATATTGAAGCTGTGTCTTCTCATATCCATGGTTTCCTCTCTGAGTGTATGCATGGCCATGTTTGGGACCTGCATGCTGAACTAGCTCTGATATCACAGTAATTACACTGGCATCACGAGGAGACGATATTGAAGCTCTGTCTTCTCATATCCATGGTTTCCTCTCTGAGTGTATGCATGGCCATGTTTGGGACCTGCATGCTGAACTAGCTCTGATATCACAGTAATTACACTGGCATCACGAGGAGACGATATTGAAGCTCTGTCTTCTCATATCCATCGTTTCCTCTCTGAGTGTGTGCATGGCCATGTTTGGGACCTGCATGCTGAACTAGCTCTGATATCACAGTAATTACACTGGCATCACGAGGAGACGATATTGGAGCTGTGTCTTCTCATATCCAGTGTTTCCTCTCTGAGTGTATGCATGGCCATGTTTGGGACCTGCATGCTGAACTAGCTCTGATATCACAGTAATTACACTGGCATCACGAGGAGACGATATTGGAGCTCTGTCTTCTCATATCCATCGTTTCCTCTCTGAGTGTATGCATGGCCATGTTTGGGACCTGCATGCTGAACTAGCTCTGATATCACAGTAATTACACTGGCATCACGAGGAGACGATATTGGAGCTGTGTCTTCTCATATCCATGGTTTCCTCTCTGAGTGTGTGCATGGCCATACTTGGGACCTGCATGCTGAACTAGCTCTGATATCACAGTAATTACACTGGCATCACGAGGAGACGATATTGAAGCTGTGTCTTCTCATATCCATCGTTTCCTCTCTGAGTGTATGCATGGCCATACTTGGGACCTGCATGCTGAACTAGCTCTGATATCACAGTAATTACACTGGCATCACGAGGAGACGATATTGGAGCTGTGTCTTCTCATATCCATGGTTTCCTCTCTGAGTGTATGCATGGCCATGTTTGGGACCTGCATGCTGAACTAGCTCTGATATCACAGTAATTACACTGGCATCACGAGGAGACGATATTGGAGCTGTGTCTTCTCATATCCATGGTTTCCTCTCTGAGTGTATGCATGGCCATACTTGGGACCTGCATGCTGAACTAGCTCTGATATCACAGTAATTACACTGGCATCACGAGGAGACGATATTGGAGCTGTGTCTTCTCATATCCATGGTTTCCTCTCTGAGTGTATGCATGGCCATACTTGGGACCTGCATGCTGAACTAGCTCTGATATCACAGTAATTACACTGGCATCACGAGGAGACGATATTGAAGCTGTGTCTTCTCATATCCATCGTTTCCTCTCTGAGTGTGTGCATGGCCATACTTGGGACCTGCATGCTGAACTAGCTCTGATATCACAGTAATTACACTGGCATCACGAGGAGACGATATTGAAGCTCTGTCTTCTCATATCCATCGTTTCCTCTCTGAGTGTGTGCATGGCCATGTTTGGGACCTGCATGCTGAACTAGCTCTGATATCACAGTAATTACACTGGCATCACGAGGAGACGATATTGGAGCTGTGTCTTCTCATATCCATCGTTTCCTCTCTGAGTGTATGCATGGCCATGTTTGGGACCTGCACGCTGAACTAGCTCTGATATCACAGTAATTACACTGGCATCACGAGGAGACGATATTGAAGCTGTGTCTTCTCATATCCAGTGTTTCCTCTCTGAGTGTGTGCATGGCCATGTTTGGGACCTGCACGCTGAACTAGCTCTGATATCACAGTAATTACACTGGCATCACGAGGAGACGATATTGAAGCTGTGTCTTCTCATATCCATGGTTTCCTCTCTGAGTGTATGCATGGCCATACTTGGGACCTGCATGCTGAACTAGCTCTGATATCACAGTAATTACACTGGCATCACGAGGAGACGATATTGAAGCTGTGTCTTCTCATATCCATGGTTTCCTCTCTGAGTGTATGCATGGCCATGTTTGGGACCTGCACGCTGAACTAGCTCTGATATCACAGTAATTACACTGGCATCACGAGGAGACGATATTGAAGCTGTGTCTTCTCATATCCAGTGTTTCCTCTCTGAGTGTATGCATGGCCATGTTTGGGACCTGCACGCTGAACTAGCTCTGATATCACAGTAATTACACTGGCATCACGAGGAGACGATATTGGAGCTGTGTCTTCTCATATCCATCGTTTCCTCTCTGAGTGTATGCATGGCCATGTTTGGGACCTGCACGCTGAACTAGCTCTGATATCACAGTAATTACACTGGCATCACGAGGAGACGATATTGGAGCTGTGTCTTCTCATATCCAGTGTTTCCTCTCTGAGTGTGTGCATGGCCATGTTTGGGACCTGCACGCTGAACTAGCTCTGATATCACAGTAATTACACTGGCATCACGAGGAGACGATATTGAAGCTGTGTCTTCTCATATCCAGTGTTTCCTCTCTGAGTGTATGCATGGCCATATTTGGGACCTGCACGCTGAACTAGCTCTGATATCACAGTAATTACACTGGCATCACGAGGAGACGATATTGGAGCTGTGTCTTCTCATATCCAGTGTTTCCTCTCTGAGTGTATGCATGGCCATGTTTGGGACCTGCACGCTGAACTAGCTCTGATATCACAGTAATTACACTGGCATCACGAGGAGACGATATTGAAGCTGTGTCTTCTCATATCCAGTGTTTCCTCTCTGAGTGTATGCATGGCCATATTTGGGACCTGCACGCTGAACTGGCGCTGGTGTCGTGGAGGGCGACTGGGGCCCACACATGGATACGTGGTGCGCTTGGAAGGAGTCGACAGCAAATCCTCATCTGAAAAAACAAACATCGGAAGAAAGTAGCAACATCTGTACTAAGGGCATTTGGAAGCAGTATGTGAAGCACTTCAATTGGTGGACTTAAAGTCTTGTGTTGTATTGTATTGTATTGTATCTTTCAGGTGAAACAAAGTTGGGAAATATTTTACCAAAAAATAACTATCAGAATCTGATCAGAACACTACCAACAACTCTCTTTCAAATATTTTGATACCCAAGTTACTTTAAAAAGTATTATGGATCCAGACAATACTTAAAGTTATAGAGGATGTGGTTTCCCCCGTGTGAATTCTATCTTTATAGAGGAACTCTTATGTATTAATGGATTAATACCCTTAAAAGACCCTGACCACTAGATTTGGGGAGAGTGCACTCTTACCGGATCTTGACCGTATCATTTCTGCACCCTGAGCCAGGGCTATGGGCTCTGTGCCTCCGTGGTACAGCCCTCGCACACCCAGGTAGGGCACGATGACCTGAGCCACCAGTCTCTCTAGCTTCAGGTAGTTCTCACTAGGGGGCTCATTGTCATGAACGCCCTGAAGAAAAAAATATATAAACAGATATCAATGACAGTGGTCAATAATTCTTATTTCCATATAATAATTTGGAAACGCTGTCGTGAACCTGCTTAACCTTGATGCTTCTGGTGACTAATTTGGCCATTGCAAAATGATGCAAATGACTTTTTAAATGACTGAAACCCTGGAGCATTGGTACTCACTTGAGAGTACTCAGCGAGAGCTTTCCAATGAATACCAACATGGCAGGGTTTAGATGGTTTTCAACATATTTGCGTCATTGTGCTCTGGAGTAAAGTATCCTTAGCATTGGAAGGGTGAAAAAAATGTAAACTAGAGTGACTCCAATGGTCAATCAGTCTCACTAGGACTCGGAGAGTCATTGTTCTGAATGACCTGGAGAAAACAATAGCAATGCCATTATTGGTAATTCTCACTTGGAGAATCATTGTTGTGCCCCCTAAAGAATACCATAAACAAGAGTGAATCTTATGGCTAAACAATCTCACTAGGTGGATCTTTATTGTGAAGTACTGTAAACAAGAGTGACGTCAAAAGTAAGTTAGTCTCACTAGCTGGAACACTGCCTTGGAATTGATGGATACTCAGAAAACGATAAACAAGAGTGATGCAAATGACACAACATCCCCCTAGTTGGATCCCTGTTGTGAACTATATGCAGAAGACAGGAAACATGAGCAATGCCAATAAGAGATACCCGATGTCCTTAACTTACCTGTAGCACCAGCAGCATTTGCTGGGTGGCCGGTGGGATCTCTATTGCTGGATGCATCAGTACAACTGAAAATAACAAAATATCAAAGTTGAGCAATGATTGCTCAAAAAAATGAAAGCGGCAAATGGTTAAGTATTAAGTAATACAAAATTTCATCACATTCTCAGTATTCACTATGTCAAGGCCAAATAGGTGTTTCTCAAGCAGGGTCTTGAAGAATTCGTTTTCACTTTTGGTTGTCACAACAAAAAGAATTGTAGATCCTGTTAGTGTGTTATAAGGCCATGTATGTATAACAGCAATGTAGGTTGTATAATGCAGGGGCGGATCCAGCCCTAAATTTGACCAGTACCAAAAGTGAAAATGTCCACCGAGCACCGTAGGTGCTCGGCAGTAGCGGCGGGGGGTCTGGGGGCCGCTCAAGGCCCATCAGAAGCCAAAGGGTTATTGATGCTCTGAGATGCATTCTCAGCCATTCCTGGCACTTAAAATTATGAATTTTATGGACTTACTTTTCAAGAAATTTCATTTTCATTTTATAATACTAATTTATGGGTAAAATATTTCTTTATTTCTGAAACTGTTATTATTGCTTACATATTACACTTCACATTCACTATCCGCACAGGGCGGGGGTAGTGAATACCTCCAAATTCTCCTTAAAAGATATCCCATTTACATGTTTTTGACGTGCCCAATCGGCCATCAAACAGTGGACAAACAAGTAAAATTGTATCTTGTCAGTGTGCAAATCAACACAATAAATGTTTATTTTCAAATTCATTTTTCAATTTTTGAATGCCCACAGGGCTACAATATATGCTTCACGAAATGTGCACTATGCAAAATAGGGCAGAAGGGGAGAACACTATCCCTGCCCCCCCCCCCCCCATTTATTGATGGAGACAATAAATGTTTATTTTCAAATTCATTTTTCAATTTTTGAATGCCCACAGGGCTACAATATATGGTTCACGAAAGGTGCACTATGCAAAATAGGGCAGAAGGTGAGAACACTATCCCTGCCCCCCCCCCCCCCCCCCCACCTCCCGGGTGTTCAATTAACTGGTGCATTTACCTTGTTAAATAATCCTAAGTACACTCCATCCAAAACTGACAAAAGAGCGTCTACCAGAATATGTTGACCTTTAATGTTACAATACTACCTACTAGTATTAGTTTTAATTTCATAAAAATCTGCTTCTTGAATCTTTATACTTCTAAACTAAATTGTCAAAGTCATCTTCTACTTTAAAGTGAATAGATGCTTACCAGCGCTCATACCCGGCGCTCATAGCGGCGAGTATAATCACGCTGCCGTGAGTGATAACTAGTTATCTCCACAGGGATCTCTATCTCTCCCTGCCAATACCTGCCGCCCTTATCAATATTCCCCATGGAGACTAATTGTGTCAGACAGCCGGCCGTTGGCGACCGTCTTCCTCTACCTAAATCCACCCGTCCCAGGTTTTTTTAAGGAAATCTATCCGGGGCATGATGCCCTTTAACTGCCAGTCTAAGTGTTGGGGTGAACAGGCAGGAATCAGCTCGCGGATTTGACCGGTGCCAAACATCCAGTTTATGAACTGAGCGGTGACTTGTCACCGGAACCACCGACGTGGATCCGCCGGTGTAATGCAAGGACAGTGGACAGGGTCCATTCTGCGCCATACTGTACACATGCTAAGGCTATGCGCAGCAGAGGCACTAGTTATTTCCTTATAATGTGCAAGGTCTGGTGGAAAAGGGTCTGCTAGATTCTGTGACCATTTACTGCGCAAGCCAGGGTATTCGAGAAAGCTAATGAATGTTTGCAGTATCTGGTGAGAGCTACTACATGTATAACATACATGAGATGAGGCCACCTTATATACTTATATGCGTTGGCAGGTAACTCCAATAAGTAGGTGAAGATATGATACTCCCCCATTGGTGTCTTTACATCTCAATTTACTCGAAAGATATCATCCTCCACAAATCTTTTCAGCTGTCACCTATATATTGCCATTAGCATGGATTCCTTTGATCTCTATGACAAGAAAGTCAACACCCTTTCCTTGTTGTTTCTCTGTTCGCCATAAATGTTGAAAAGAACACAAAGGGCGGTTTTAAATTGTCAATGCCTTGTCCGTTGTCGCACCAGATTGTCGTCTTACCTTCTAATCCTGAATTTAAAAGAACGAGGTCTCGGAAGCCGGAGAGTGTGACGTCACGAACTGACAGGTCTTTCCGCTGCATGTGGCAAAGATGAAAGAAAAGATGGTGAAACATACTGTCATCTTATATAAGACAGATATAGCATCAGTGACGTCGGAGATACCTTTAGAAAGTACCTTGAACTCAGTATAATGTTTGTGATATATGGAAAGAAATCACAGTGTGGGAAGATTTCTGCGAAAATGCATTTATTTATATTTGTTGCTGGCAAGGTTCTTTTACAATGGCGTTTATTCTGCGATGCTTTTATGTGGAGAGCAATTATTCATATTTGTATGCACACACACACACTCACACACATATGTATATATATATATATATATATATATATATATATATATATATATATATATATATATATATATATATACTAGTATATATATATATACTAGTATATATATATATATATATATATATATATATATATATATATATATATATATATATATATATATATATATACATGTATATCTATATAGAAATGTTACTTTCTTACTTCAATTGGATGAAATATGGCCTGCAGCATGGGAAGTATGGATGTGAAAAATCGATTCCAGAGCTCGCCCAGACCGTGTAAAAGATGCATACCTGCAATAAAACACTCAGTATGAACCATATCTTAAATTACCTCATAAAAAGAAAACCACCATTGGGGGGTTACTTAAGGTAACGCTAGAACATCATTCCACTTAGTTGATAATCGCTATATAACAACAGTGGTCAGCATTTTCACCCTTCTTTTTTGTCTGTAATCTTTTGCAGTATACAGTAACAGTAGAATCTTAGTTTATCATCCCCTGGAATTCCCATGTAATGGAGTCCGCCCCCTTTTGAGACCCTTTGCCGGTCAAAATATGTCTATTAGCAAGTGAACAGTTTTCTGCTGACCACAGAATAGATTAACACTAACTGATGCTAGAAAGAGCATCTCATCATGTATACATGTTTACTTTGTTGATATTAACCGTATTGCATTTTTCATTTACTTATTTTCATTTCTATATATTTTGTATGCTTTTGTAATGTAAAAGTTACAGTCAATAAACATACATACATTATAAAAGAAATCAGGAGGTAAAACAAAGATGAATTTAGTAACACAAGTGAAAGAAAGCTGTTTCCAGATCGACGAAAAATACCTCTTTATCTAAGTCGAATCACTACTACGTCTACTTCTACAGTATTCACAAAGTTGTTTAACTACGTCGGCACTGTAATATCTGATATTAAATACTGCCTTTAACACACGGATGCATGTAGCAACCAACATCGGCATGACTATTTTGTTTGTAAAATATTTGAACGAGTATTGTTGAATAGGTCATCTCTCACAACTCTTATGTGATATTGTGATCAATTCGATAATCATTTTTAAAGTATCATATGTCCAGGTGACTCTTGTTATGGATGATGCTCGGTTAATGATTTACACTGTTTCGAATCTAGACGCATCCAAGGGGGAGGGGATGGTCAGGAAAGATCGGCATATGCAGATTCTCAATACTATATGATGTAATACTTGCATGAACGGTCTTAATTTGCTTTGACTCGTTCGCTCCTAAAGTCACTATTTTGTTTGGTAAGTATGAGGCCGTTATAGAAAGCAAACCCCTTTCACAAGAATGATAAAGAAAAGTGAGTTCTCACAAGATTTACAATTTTCCTTTTACGTATTTTATGATACCTGTGTAATCACATAAATCAGCACATGCCAAACCACCAATAGCATAGACGCACTGGACTTTAAAGGGTTAATCACGCACCAGAGGGAGCCTGCTCTACCCCTTACATGCCGTACATAGCTAACAAAGGGAACACACAGTGCTAGGTCCTGACACGGTAGATGCCAAAGGCCATATGTTTGCAATATCTCTATCTTCTTTCGTGCAGAATTCACAAATTATTAATGATTATGTCATATAGTGACGGGGAATGTGAGCCTCGCTGCAGATATTTCTTGCTAATGGCCGCTCTCTCGCCAGCTTTATTGGGAGCCTCCCTGATCCCAGCGCCCAGGAACAATCTACTACCTTCCTCGCTCTTGATGCTGTCTCTCAATATGCGCATCCCCTTCTTCACCAGCTGGTTCTGGAGGAAGAGAAAGGGTTCGCGACAGGTGAGCACGGGGAACAGGCACAGGGAAAGGGCACAGTTGAATGTGACGGTAAAAGCACGTGTGGTGGCAAGTGAAGAAGTCAGAGTATCGCGCAAGTGGATAGTGGCAAGTGAAAAGGTCAGAGTGTACTGGTAAGTTGGTAGTGGCAAGTGAAAAGGCCAGAGTATAGCGGTAAGTGGGTAGTGGCAAGTGCAAGGGCAAGTATCTGGTGGAAAACGCAAGATTTAGTGAAAAGACCACGACTGTAATGAAAAGGGCAAATTGGTAATGGCAAGTGCAAGGGCAAGTAACTGGTGGAAAACAAAATTTAAGTGAAACGTCGAAGATTATGATAGTAAGGGCAAGTGTATAGTGGCAAGTGTGGGAGCAAGTATTTGGTTGAAAACGCAAGTCAAGGATTGCAATAGAAAGGGCAAGTGGATATTGGTAAGTGAAAGGGTAAGGGTCTGGTGGTCAACGTAACATTTAATATAAAGTCCAGGGTTGTAATAGTAAGGGCAAGTGGGCGGTGGTAAGTGCTAGGGTAAGTATGTAATGTTAAAAGCAAGGGCAATTAAGTAATGCCGGGCAAGTGAAAAGGGAAATTATTTTTGCAAGACTAGGATATGTGTGGTTGCAAATAGTTAAAACGGTATAGTGGCAAGTACAACACAAATCAATCTATCACACTAAATGTAACATTCTACTTCATACCCCCTTGCCATTTCCATTTTCTAAGATAATTATCAATCATGTGAAGCGGCAAGTTAGGTAATTATGAATTGCCAACTTTCAAGTGGAATTCTCCATTTGCTTAGTTGAATACTAAATGGCGTCTTTTCTTCGTTCAATCCTGGGTTAATTCTGGTTCAAAAAGCCTTTATTGATGTTTCCAGTACGTGAAAATCAAAGCTGTTTCTTACCTTATAGTAGTCATAGATGAAAGGACCGACTTCGGAAGTCACAAGATTCCTAAAAAATAGAAAAAGAATTATTTGATTATTTCGGTCATTTCCTTGCAAATATTTCTTGAAACGCAACATTTACAATGGCGCCGACTATATTGGGTTGTAAGTCTGTTTTTGAAGTTTAAGGCCTTTTTCATTTTGAGATGTATATTTCCCACGTAGGTTTGGTGTATGTTTTGGTGTATCGGAAAATGTTCTATTCGGGTACTAGTAATAAGGTAAAAAACTTAAGAAACGCATTAAGACTTGTAATCGTGTTTGCAGGTCTTTACTACTTTTTAAAAAAAATATCTGCAGAACGCATGTTTTAATTTCTCAACAACACAAACAAAGAAAAACCAACAAACAAACACATACTGGTACCTATAACACACAACAAATGGATCTGTTCGTACAGTATTGGAGGATTATGGATTTAGATACAAAGATTTTCAATCTTACCCTAACATTTGAATTAGATCTAACCATTTTTGTTTAAATATTGAAAGTTACCCCTCAATTTCAGCACGATACTGTTCATAATGCAACTGCACTGATAGTTCATATTTGATTTCAGCGATATTTGTCACCTTACCTTTCTGTCTGTTTTTATATATTTTCTTTTCAATCAATAAAATCATTGTATAAATTATGGAGTTCTTGTAGGCAGTACCAAATATTTTTTTAACAAGGTCTTTAATACCTGTTCCAGAATGGTCCACAATCAATGGCCTCTCCAACATCAAATGGATCCACAATAGGCTTGCATCTGCGAGTTCCTACTCAGTGATAAACACCTTGATTTGAATACATATTGTTAAACGGACAGAAAACACTCTACGGGATGAACACGGGTGTTTGTTGCACACTTATTGCATACATCTAGGTGTTGCGTGATGTATTTAGTTCTTACTTTATCATATTAATAGGCATATATTTTATCAGCATCTCTCTTCGGAATGTTTTGTAATAAATCGTGCATATCGTCCAAGACTTCCGTGAAAATATAACTCATGGATTGCCTCTTTTAGTTAATTACACGCGGCCAAAGTCACATTTTAAACACATGAAATTGTGGACCATGTACATGGCATGTATTCGGCCTTCGTGGGTGCCATGTTGGATTTTCTTTTATAGCCAGCTTTTATGTCATAAAAGTGAGTATTCGGGTAAAACCACCGGCTATCCAGAAGTCACTTGCAACTTAAGCACATGTCTTGAGCCGGATTTGAATCCATTACTAGTGGTGAGAGATAGCCAGCAGTCATTGTCAGCGCCCTAGACCACTCGGCTAGAGAGGAAACTCCTGCCCTCGGATAGGGTACAATAAAACTGCCAAGCGAGTCCAATCACATTGAGATTGAAATGGAACAACCTTAAGGAAGTCGTTACGGAGATCGTACCTGATGTTTTGCTGGAGATTTGGCAAGGCCATGGATGGTAGTTTGCGTCCCTGAAAGAGGGCGATGACGCCATGCTGAACGCTGAAACAATACAAAGTCAATTTTAAATTCTAGAATGAATAAAACCTTTACTGCTGCATCGAGGTACTAATAACTCAAAGTATGTGGTTCTAACGTAAAAAATGCTATACGCTTGTAATCATTCTGAAGATAAACATAAATGAGTATAAAACATATGCTTTCTCTTTGGTGAAACATCTATTGAATAGACATCAGTAAAAAGACTAAATAATTTAACCAAGAACTAGTCTGTTATAGAAGCTTTACTCTGAATCACTTAATTAGGTAAATAGCTGTATTCATGTTGAAGTGTGTAGGTTGGCAGCATACCAATCAGCTAAATATAAACACTTATCTTTAACGAAATTGAGATAAGAGGCAAATATGTTTGAAATTTTAAAAAATCCACTAAGAATGCCATATGGTTAAATCAAAGTTTAACCCATTTCACCTTTTGGGATACGGAATATACTGCTCTCTCTCTCTCTCTCTCTCTCTCTCTCTCTCTCTCTCTCTCTCTCTCTCTCTCTCTCTCTCTCTCTCTCTCTCTCTCTCTCTCTCAGTCACACACACACACACATACACACACACACACATAGGCTAAACGCCGAAAAAATAGGCTAAACAAGGCAGGCAAGCAGGTAGTCAGACACAAAGATAGGACGAAACAGAAATTTACGCCAACCGCTCCAGCCACATTTTTCAAATAGAGCTTTCGCACGAGTTGTGAAAATGGATTAGAGGCTAAGAACACATTGCGCACCATTACGAGTGGATACGGCGGCGAGGAATGGAGCAAACTCGACTAAGATTGAGGAGCGGCCGCGAGCATGTAGGAAAGGGAACAACACGCTTATTAATCACACTTAGGAAATAATTATACGCCTTCGCTGTGACATTATGGCCCCTCGCCTCTCGCTGGGGGATTATCAATAAAGTCGCATAATTCAGAGAAAAGGGCAGACGAAAAGCCGATCTTAGCCCCTGTCTTATGCAACTACTGCGCTCAGCTGGTTAATTTCCTATATCCATGTCTGAGCTGTGTTGTACATTCTTATAAAAGCACCGAGGTAATACATAATTCTTATAAAACCTTATGCTGTGATAAAATTACTCGTTCTCCCGCAATGATGGATTGCGAGAGATTCTCTCAATTGAGTTAATTCGCTTTGTTATCAAGTTTATGGCTTTGTTGCATAATACTACGGAAATTGGATCACCATTTTTTGTGGAAAAAGTATTGCAGTTCACAGCAAATCAGGCAACCCATGGGCCGAGCATACCCTTGTCATTTTAAATTTCCACGAGAATGGCAAAGCCGTCACAACTGTATTAATTTGGAATGTAGATGGCTGGGATGCATTCTCAATTGTTACACATTGCTGACTTTTGTTGCAATTCTTCATATATGGCATACATGATTCAATCCATAATTTCCTGAAGAAACTCTTGACTTTATGGAAATTTAAATTGATCTGGCAGATACATAAATTCATTAAAAAGAAAATACTTTTTACTTTTACTTTTATTTTACCTATGGATCTGCACAACTTACTTGTGTGTGTGGTTAATTTGCAACACAACAAAAAAAAAATGTCTTTGGCATACCATGAAGCACATATAACACAATTGATATTGAGATGTTGTGGAACGAACTTTTCCATTGTAATAAGGAACTAGGAATGTGAGGAAGTTACCAGTGACCTGGGGTTAAGGGATGGTTTTCGCCAGGTACTCCGGTTTCCTATTCGTCTCACGATTCTTTCTCGTTCAATTTTAACGTCATGAAAAGTTTTATTGCAGCGCAATTTCTTTCAAGCCCAAATTCAAAGGATGTTTTAAGTAAAATGTGCCAATGCTGCAACTAAGTATACCTGTTCACCCTAATTATATTTAGTTGAATACAATTACATAGTGCCTGGATACCTCTTGTCATTACCACCTCGAAGCACATTCGGTGGATGATTATATATTCATTATTACGTTCAACAATTCA
>OZ012684.1:88361065-88368565 GCA_963942565.1 Maea johnstoni | reverse complement strand
CTTCATAAATATACCTGATTGCTGAATTATAGGAAATACCTGGATTCTCAAATAGCTATTTGGCCATGTTTTGAGAAATAAAACCAAATGCAAAAGGATATATGATTATATCAGTCATATTTTTAAACAAATATTTAGTACAGCTATATTATTACAGTGTGGGGGTGCATTATCTGACTCTGTTTAACATACACATGTATTCCATTAAAATTCTGAAAGAGGAATTTATTTACGATTCAGTTTATCAACCAGTATTGCTTTGTGCCATTTCTTGCTGAGGTAATTTATCTTGATTGGGTCGTATTCGCTATCAAGCAATTAATGATGCACAAAACTTGTAGGCCACTCATAATTCACAGCCTCATACAGCAGTGTAACGCACTTCGTTGTGTAGAAATAGTAAGAGGTAAGAGTATCGTAACTACATGTATGTAATCTCAGCTTGAAAGGTTGATTGATACTAATTTGCTACAAATCATCAATAGTTTTCGTGATTTTGTTAAAATTTAATATTGCACTATGTGCAAAACCAATTATTATTCTTAACAAGGAAATATACACATTTGAAACCAAAGAAATAGACATATAAACAAAAACATAAACATATGACCTTTTATCTATACCAATTCATTATAATGTGAAATACTCTGAATTGAACTATTCAGACCATAAAGCTAAACCTTTTTCTGTAAGATATTAATAGTTTTCGTTCCTGGCTTTGCAAGACTGGATTTGCAAAATATATTGTGCACCACCATGAAATAAGTCAAAGCATCTCATGGGGTTACTCTTAAGATTTTAAGAAATTTGTTCAACTGTTTTAGATTATATCCCTATTCAAGGGATGACCAAGAGGTCTTTTAAATAACTCTTGAAATGAGGTTTACTCAGTTTAAACACCTTATTCTTTTTCATCATTAATTTCGGATAAAGTATCAATGTGCAGAGATTTAGGATAAAAATCATATCAATAAAATCGTAATTTCAGTACAGAAAAGAAATAAAGGTTTGCCAAGATAAAAAAACTATAGAAATTTGGGATATAACTCTGATAAGTACATAGTCCAGATTCTAATGATTTAAATTTGAAAACACACCAAATGGAAATGTTATACAAAAATGCAGATACGTATTATCGAAGACTACACAATGTTGAAAAATCCGTTTTAGCCGAGTTATATGATTTGTTATAGCCGAGGTATTGGATATTGGCTAAATGCTCATAATTCGAGAGGCGATGATAATTTCCCATAGAATAGCCTTTAAGCATCGTGAACTTTTTCACCAACCTAGCAATTTGTGAGTCATTTCCCATAGAATAGCCTTTAAGCATCGTGAACTTTTTCACCAACCTAGCAATTTGTGAGTCCCTTTTTCCATTGCTCGCAGCATTTGCTTGCTCTGTGAGAGTTGCAGTTGACATTATTATCCTTGGGATGCCACCAGCATTCTTTATTACGGCGATCGTAGTCAACCGCAGCGCAGATGGCTCCAAATGTCTCGCAATAGCGAATGCAGATACCAATGTGTTGTACTTTCCCTGTGTAAGGTATAAGTCTGCCGCCCATCTGATGGGCATTCGTGATTTTTGTACCTGAAATATAGAAAGAAAAATTGCTTTATTCATTAGTCATTAATGTATGCCATCATAGTCAATAATGATACAATACAATACAATTAATGGTCACACAAGCAAATTTGAAAAAAAGAAAAGACATCCAAATGCGACTTTTTTTCTATTGAAAAAAGAAATTAGCACAGCTAGGAAACCTCTCGAAGACCTACTCAAATGCATACCTATATATTGCATGGCAACGGTACAAGTTCACATTTGTTATATCCTTTCTCTTCTATTTGCGTTTTGGATGAAACGATATCCAAATACGAATAAATATCTGTGGCCGCGATGCCCTCTTCGTTCTCTTGTTGAATCTTTAAAAAACATACCAATGCATTTCTGGGAGTATGCCCCGCTTTCTTCGACAAAGTTTTGTTGTCATGGAATATTCACATTAAGTACGTACATTGATATGCATATACCATTACATCATCTCTTGTTTGTTTTTAGTTTTCCTAGACCCTTATCTAATGAATTGATACTAATCTACTAGTACTTTATGACACACTTCATGCTTATACTAGTCGTTTGATGCATTATAAGAACTTATATTCAGATACTATCGAGTGCAAATTCATATCTACAGTACCTCCGCTTTCTATGGTGATTTGCTGTATATACTGAGCATGTCCATACGCTATAAACATTGCCCCCACCACTACGCTGCACCAGTACGTCCCAGGCATCAGGCTAGAGATAAATGGACAATTATTGTGTCTGTGATGATAGCGAGAACGTTCCCAGTATCGTGTACAGGTGTGTGTTTGTGGTGATATATCAGAGAAATGTCAGTGGTCCTCGTGCTTGAGGGCATGATCTATACTATTATGGCTTCCACAGACTCGTGTTTTATGTGTTATCAGAGCTCGTAAAAGATAATAGCTGCTGCACGGAATGCTGCCTCAATGTGTGTGGATATCCGCCTGTGGTTATCTCGCCGTACTTTACTTTGTAATCATTAGGTGTTTACACTCTTGTAGCACTATTCGCTGTCAACAAAGGACTAAAGATTTCCTTCCCAGCAGGCTTGTTCATTTGTTGTACTTTTAACTACTTAGGGAACATGACAATCACGTTTAACACTTATGGTACATTTAGGCATCCTGCTAAACTATTCTAGGGAACTCCATTATTTGGTAACCGGGGATCTGCGATGTCCAATGTTTTTGTCTATTTCAAATTACGCAAGTGTATAACGTGCACCAATACAAGTATTTTACACATCAAAATTTCAGATTCAAAAAAGATATTTGGTACTGCCTACAAGAACTCCATATCTGATACAGTGTTTGTATTGACTAAAAAGAAAATTATACAAACAGACAGAAAGGTAAGGTGACAGATATCGCTGAACTTAAATATGAACTATCAGTGCAGTTAAAATATGAGCAGTCTTATGCTGAAATTGTGGGGAAAACTTCCAATGTTTGAACAAAAATTGTTAGATCTAATTCAAATTCTAGGGTAAGAGTGAAAATCTCATCTGATTAAGTGTAGGGTATAACATTTAAGATTTTTGTATCTAAATCCATAATCCTCCAATATTGTACAAAAAGATGCATTTGTTGTGTGTTATACGTGTATGTGCCAGTATGGGTTTGTTTGTTTTTCTTTGTTGTGCGTTGTTAAGAAATAATGAAAACATGCGTTTGGCAAAAAAAAAGTATTTTACAATAAATATATATAAATCACATGATATAAACTAACATTAAGAACAAATATAAATATAGAACAATCCACACAAGAACAAATAACTTAAAGGACGAATGCAGATAAAGAATAATTAACACAAAACAAATGAACTGGGTAGCCATCATTTTGTTTTAGACATATGGGTTTTCCTTCCTCATCTTAGACAACTATGTAGTTCTCCAGGTATATTTTATGTGTAATAATTCCTTTTATCGAAATTCATCTTTGGATTCACTTCATTGTTAAATTCGTCGGCATTCATTTCTTTAATCTGAGAATTTCTATTGGGCAAAGGTTACTACTACGTTTTGTATTACATATAGCCATATTAATGATGAATACATTTGGTGACTGATTTGTATTCATCCCAGATATATCTTTTCTTTTTCTACAATTTTAATATTTCTGCTGATATTTGTGGCAAATATTGCTCTATTTTTCTACATAATTCAGCAGCATAAGGACAATAAAAAAAGTGCATAAAACGATGAATTCAAGATGTTCTAGGAATAAAAGCATTTCCTTGTTTCGAAAGTTTTCATTAAAAAAGGAATTTGTGTTCAGTCTATTGTGCAGAATTTTGAATTGTACATATCTATTAAAGCAAGTTTATAATTTTTTTGTGTGATTTTAAATGCACTTATTATACAAACCAGATTATAACCCTGGTTCCATTTATGTCATTTTTTTGTGTTTTTTCGAATTCTTTTTTATATTCTGTTTAAACCATTCTCGTTCAAATTTATCGTTTCATGCATGATTGGTAAATTGGGCCCAGTTTTCCATCTCTTTGTCTATGTACATGCCTCATGAATTTTAATTGTTTCATATTCTAGGAAATTGCATTTTACATATTTTTCTTGCGTCAGATGTTCAGATAACATCACAGATCTATTTATGAAAACATCTTTAACGTACATAATGCCTTTCACAAACCATTCCGTAACAAAAATGATTGTATATTTTTGTTTGTTTTTTACCATATTGGCATAAAATTTCTGTTGAAGAATAAAGCAAACATAGATTACATTCGTATTCAAATATCATCACTGCATTTTTCATAAATCAAATCTAAAATATATCACTAAATAAAGAACTTCTTGGTTGTTTAAGTAATATGGAAACATATTTTTACCTTTTTTTCAATACTTCTAATCCATGTTATCTTGAGGGCCTTATCAAATTAAAAAGATAAGTCTAGTGTAAGCTTCCATTCTTTGTTGTACTTTATTAAAATTCACCTCTAAAACTTGGAGGTTTTGACCCCTATATGAAGTTTGGTATATTTGTTCTATTTTTGATAGTGTTATGTATTTTAAGGTAGGGAAAGGGCTGGATATTGACAAAATGTATGTTAATAAGCTATTTATGATAGCAATTTTACTAGGAGGTGTAAGAAGTCAGAGAGTTTGAATTATAATTAATTTTCTAAGCTTATCAGTATTTGGTTCTCATTTGATTCAGTCGTGTTCACCATGTTGTTTATATCAACTATGATGGGATATGAACTCAGTTGCCCAATCTATTTCTTCTCCTCTCTAAAAATGCCCCTGCTATATGCACGTACCCCAAATTTTGATTATTTTTGTTTTTTCTGGACTCTTTTCTATTACTGCATACCTGTTGTACACTTGGCATTTATGATTCCCGGTGATAGCCCACATCCTAAACATCCCATCTGTTTGTATCCCCTTCAAACTCTTACCTATTAGCCAGCAAGATAACTCACTGCGATTTCTTTCAAATATCTTACATTGTACTGGACACCACCAGCATCCAAATATTCACGTTCGAATTCAACTAGTGGACATTAGGATAATGTTAACCTTAACCAGGCGGTACAGATCTACATTTGCGAACAAATCGCAGTTTATGCACACTCTCTCACAGGGGATAGGCCCTTTAACCTAGTGTCTTCATAGGATCCCCACAAACGCTATTCTAATTGCCACGCCCTGTCCTATATCATTTTAAAACAACTCCTCTTATGCATTAGTTCTCTCCCCCATCTACACACTCACATCTCGATGTATCAGTTCATTTTTTTTTCTGCTTGTATTCTTAAATAAAATTCAAATGTTGAATTAGTTATCGGTCTCCAATTTTAAACTACATTTCTACATTTATCACATCTTGGTATGCATGTAATTCCACCCCCATATTATGAGCTGCTTATTGTATTTAACTTTCTAAAATCATTAGATAGCTTCAACATCCATTTATGTAGTTCTGGCTAAAACACTTTGTGAAAGATGCCCAATAGTTAAGGTGTATGGCACCCAGACATGCAGAGTTGGCTTGAATTATCCAGTCCTGTCTTGAGTCTCCAATGGGTTTGTTTGGTTGCTTTACGCATGTGGGGCACTTTGAAGGTCCACTTGCAACGGAAAGACTTCTTGGCTGTATTTGCGAAGGGAAAGGAAATCTTCACAGTTCTAGCTCTCTATCTCATTGCGATTTGACCCAAGCTACTGAGAGGGAAATTGATCCTAACAAAGTGCAATGCGTAGCACTGGACCGAACCAGCTACTCTCAAATATCTGGTTCAACACATTATACTTTTAAAGATAAAATGATTCAACCATATGTAAAAAGGGAAAGCTGCTAGAATAAACAATAAATATTATATTGCATTTCTTCTATCCAGGAAAGCATAATTAATCAAATATGTTACATATGTTCCATACTATAAGAACTCAAGGCATAAAAGCATTGATTGATTAATTCATTCACGAATTGGTACTTTCAGAAGCAATGAAAACATGACTTTAAGGAGGAATTTAAAAAAAGTAAAACAATGATTACATATTTATAACAATCCTTAAACCCAGCTATGTGCAAGTTGTAATTTGTAGGTGTAAAAACACAACTTTAACAGAAATACCTTTTATTTTCTTACTAAAATCTCATTTTCCTTACTTAAATGTGTTTACAATGAACACCACTGTTAAAAGGCTTCATTCAGATGAGATTTTCATATTCACATACAGTATGAAGATAGGTTTAGCTAATTCTTTGATTATTTCATTTTGGTGAGAAATCTCCAAAATCAATCATTAACTATGTTATTCATATGAGTAAGTAGATCTCGTTTGAAAGATATCACCGATTGTCAGGTCTATATGGACATTTTAGGCACGTATCCTTTAATCTATTTTGCATATCTACAAAGGTGTCTTCATAGAAGCTATACATTTGATTACAAATCATTTGTCGTTTGTTGTCCTTATCGTCATGATCTTTAATAAAAATAACCATTCTAAAGGATTGTATGTGATAACCTTTTCAAACTGTAACTATAAAAAATATTTAGTTCATTTAGTTCGTCATTCCTACATATAGATGAGCTGTAACAGCTTGCACTAGTATAGTTCATCAACATATACTAGTAATGCTTAAGTGAAAAATCATTGAGTATATTTTGAATTGTTATATACATATTGAATTTGTTGAAAGAGAAAAAGATGTGCGGACAATTACTATCATTTGATATACTGTGCCTCATGCTCGTATCTAACAATTGTCAAGAAACCAATAATAGATGTATGATACTGCAGAATATACTGTCGTCTTCAATGCTAGACAGTATTGTGATCAATGAGGCTTAAGAGGCAAATACGAAACCATAAATTACAGTTAGATAAAAATGATATCAATAAGCGTCGTGCTCAAACCAGCGATGTGGGGATTAGATGGAAAGCAAATGACGTGCTTGCCACTTGGAATCTGGATGGATGCCACTAGATAAATGGACAGATAGCAAAGGGTTAATCTTTTTATTGCTAAGGCAAGGGATTGGGAATCCATTATGGGTTCTTTAAAGCAGTGAGACTGAAAGATATTGGCAACATTTATAAGAAGCCATGTTTATTAGATTAATGTATGAAAATAACATGGTTTGTGTGGGATGGTACATAACTGAAATTCCGGGCAGGATAGAAAAAGCTAAGACTTCACTAATGAACGAAGAAGAACAAAGAGAGATTGGTGTTCAATTAAAGCCTAGAGAGCAGTAAAGAGGTTTCAAATGATTTAGGACGGAAACCTAGAGGGTCACAGTTTATATCAATGAAGCGTTACGTTAGTATGGATACGTATGGTGTGTTGTACATTTCGTGTTGACCCCTAACAGGCGTTGGATCTATGATGTTTACGTACCTACACTATTTCGTCCCTTACTTTCTCTTTCT
>OZ012684.1:88351065-88356065 GCA_963942565.1 Maea johnstoni | reverse complement strand
TATTTTAAGGCTTTTATCGAAATCAGACAGGTTGAACATGTTCAATCTACCTTGTTCGTGATTTGCACAAATGAGTTGATTGTTTATCTCGTGCCTTTTACCTCTCCAAATGAAGTAGATTGCTATTCTTTCAATATTAGTTAGTGTTTCTTTTTTTGGAGAGGGTAAGACCTGGAGTAGATGTATAATTTTAGACAGAATTAGGCTTTTGTAGACTGTTACTCGACCCATAGGTGTAATATTTCTTTGTTGCCATTGTTGCATCATCTTTTCCATTGTTTGCATTTTAGTTTCAATATTTAATTCTGTTATGTTGCTTAAGTTAAAGGTATCATAGTTGATGCATAGGGCAGTAAATTTGGAAACCCAGTCTAGATTGTTTTCCCTACAGAATCTGCGGTCCGTTTCTCTAATGGGTCCTATTCTTATTACCTTGGTTTTGCTCATATTCATTTTTAGGCCTGACTTCTGCTAAAACCATTCACGTATTTTCAGACTACATTTCAGATTTTCTTTGGTGGATTTAATAAATATAGACGTATCGTCTGCGTATAAACTTAATCTATGCTCTTTGTTGTATATTGTTATCCCTTCAATCGTTCTGCTTTGTTTAAAGGCTAGCGTCAAGGATTCGGCGCATAAGATAAAATCGAAATCGGGTCGCCCTGTCTGCAGCCTCTCTCTAGGTAAAAGGGGTCTGATAAGTGACCATTCATAAGTGACCATATATATATATATATATATATATATATATATATATATATATATATATATATATATATATATATATATATATATATATATATATATATATATATGTATATATTTGAATTATACATTAGGTGTAACGTATGGTTACACGCAGAATTGAATATATTGTTAGTTCCATAGGTAAGTTCTATCTAAAAGTCTGTAGTTCTGTATCTGCAGATATGTAAAATATTATCAAATAGTAGAGGGATATCTCAATATGCTTTTCCATAAAACATCAAATACTATTGTAAAAAGAATGTAAGAATGACGAGGAATTATTTGATGTAACATTATTTGGGATATTCCGGTTGGCATGAGGAAGGGCATATCGCTCACAGTAATATTATTGTTAGTATGGTAGTTACGTATTTACAATATGCAGGGGCCCGTTAGTTGGAGCTAGCAAATCACCTATATACTGTACATATTAGATAGTGTTCGTGAGTATATTGCGTTGAGCCGTGATTGTTCTGATATCAAATAGTATGCATGTACATATACAACAAGACATGCATGCCACGTTGAATTTTGGAAGTTCTTTGATCGTCACCCTTTCTTCCATATAAAGGCAACTTTGTGACTCGCCAATTGTAAGTAGAAGGAGAAGGACCGCAGTACCCATGGAAAACCACTGCCTAACCCCAAATCACTTGAAACTTTCCCATCTGCCCTGCCCGGGATTCAATCCTAGGCATTATTGTGAGACAACGAACAAATAATGTAAACACCTTTGCCCCTGCTATTTCGAAATAGGAAGGTGCATGGACGGAATACATTCAACACCTATATTTCTTTGGTTTGTAAGTTAAATACCTTGTTTACTGGCTTTTTGGAGACATTTCTTGCCGGCGTTGAAGATACGATTCTAAATATTAATATCAAATCTCATATCCAGTAGTTATTTTACACCTACCTCCCCTGTACGGCTTGTTGTGCATGGCCGCCGGTTTCCTTTGTCCATTCACTGACCACACCTGTGGAATGGTCAGAAACACACCTAGGACAAAAGCTTGTGTTAGCAACATCATTGCCAGAAAACTCAAACAGAAGATCTTCTGGATCGATCAGATAAATCTGATTTTCTGGTATGTTTAACTACCATATTTTATGATTTTATGAGACTTTAATTGTACTGAGGACAAAAATTTACCTGAAGGCATAATTAATTTTACTATGAAACATTCAACGCACATATATTTTACACAGATGAGTTTTTTTCATCAACGTACATGATTGTGGATAAAATCAGTAGTTAATCTCATTTTTATGAAATGATTATACGCACACAGACACACACACAAAGACACACAGACACACACACATACATATATACATATATATATATATATATATATATATATATATATATATATATATATATATATATATATATATATATATATATATATATAAATATATATATATATATATATATAAATATATATATATATATATATATATATATATATATATATATATATATATATATATATATATATATATATATATATATATATATATATATATATATATATATATATATATATACATGATTGTGGATAAAATCAGTAGTTAATCTCATTTTTATGAAATGATTATACGCACACAGACACACACACAAAGACACACAGACACACACACATACATATATACATATATATATATATATATATATATATATATATATATATATATATATATATATATATATATATATATATATATATATATATATATATATATATATATATATATATACTGAATAACATGCATAGTAAGGCATAGGATAAGGAAAAGTGTAATGTTTGACCCATCTGCTCATTGCTGGTTCAGTAATACAAAGTGCTAACCACCCCTTTTGTAGATTGTCAAAGGTAATTGAATAAATCTTTCAAATAACGAAGTTGATTATGCTAGTACATACCAATTAAATTATCATTATTGAAAATCGGCAAATAGTTTTCATCGACTAAATATATATTGTGAAATTCCATAATGAAACATTTGTCATCGTATCAATGGCAGCGAGCTGCATTTAGATGAAATGTGGCGTGAGTGGCTCAGGTGGTTGGTTGTTGAATCACTGATTAGAAGGCTAACCGTCGAATACAGCGGTCTGTTCCTGGGCAAGGCAATTCATATACTATTGCGGCAATAGTATATTAATTGCCTTGCCCGGGGAATACCTCACTACATCAAGCTTTGAAATGTGGACTTTCTATCATCATTACTTCTGTTTGCTATCTTTATGCTAATTCGTGACTAGACAGTTACAAGTGGTAGAGGAGACCGGAGCGAAAACCACCGTCTGACCCCAAGTCACTGGTAACTTTCTCACATCCCCCTGCCAGGATTCGAACTCGAGCATTGGCAATAGACTGCAAGAAGTCATGACAACGCCTTAGACCACCAAGAATAGGCCCTTACACCAAGTGTCTATCCCTTTACCTGTCACATAGGCGTTAAGGGAATTTTCCCAACTTGACTCATTTACAGCTTAGGCGTACAACGCTTAACAGATATGAAAATAACTTCATAACTAAAACATTTTGAGAAAAAAAGAAATGTGTTGCTTTCAGTGTGATTACCAATCCCTTTTCATATATTTTAACATATAAATCAGTCTGATAAGTTGTGGTAAAGGTAAACAAGCTATACGTATTTTAACATACACATGGGCTAAGGGTATAGACGCGGCTGCAAGGGATGCACACCCCAGGATGATCAAACAGATTTAAATAATGAACCTGCCTTTTGGTAGATAGATGTACAGAACCATGTTAATTGTGATATAGACGTGTGAATCCTATCAATGGTCCCTAGTAGCAAATCCTAATCTGACAAAAGAAGAAGAAGAAGAAACAAACAGATGGGTCGGTCAAAATCTGTGTTCATGAAGCAGGAATCGTAGTCAAACGAAGGCATTATCATGATTCGGCTTCTATTCTAGTTAATCTAAAAGATTGAGTTGAACGATTGACGATTTCACACTTGAGAAAGTGTAGTATAGTATGACTGTTGACTGCACTTAGGTACAAAATAATGCAATAAAGAAATGATAATCGCTCTTACAAGAAATGTTTTCTATCGACATGTATATGCCTTTCATCCTCTGAATGGCTAAGTTACTTATGATGTTTCTTTTGAAATCAAAGTTGTATGGTCAATCTTACAAATTCGTCATATCAACTATTATATTTTCAATTGTAGTCCTGCAGTAATTGGCGTGTTGATATCTGGTAATGAGACGGTTTAAGTTGAGTCACGTTGAGAGGCATATGGTCGTCTCGTTCATTGAACTTTCTAAGCAATCATACAGGTTCTATATTTAAAATTACCCTGTCATTGTGCCAGGAATAAGACAGGAAACTTAGATCTTCATTACTTCTATTTGATATTAGCAATCCCTGTTCAGGCCTATTCAATCACATACCATCCAGGTTAATGAGGTACCTGAATAAGCGATCAGAGTGGCATGATTAAGAAAGTGTGCGCACATCTGTCGATTGCCTTGTTAAATGGTAATACATACGTTCGTTTCTTTGGCTTGTGGCAATGATTTATATGCCATACTAGGCGATATAACCATTGAGTTTTACGTAATACCTGCAATAGTAGAATATTTTATGCAAATGCTTTCACTTGTTTTCTTCCACAAATGATAGTGTCAATGATGTTAAATAATTGACCGGGTAAAAATCATTTTCTTGAATAATCCAAACATCTGGATATAAGATAGTGATTAAAATGATAATGAATCATTTTGGAAATACCGAATTGATACCCAGTGTCATGGCAACTCAATTTGTCTGATTTTGTTTACTATGGTAATCGTTTCAACACATCCTATGACTTTTCGTGATAGACATGGAATTGTATCACGTTTATGTATCAAAAACATTTGTGAAATAATTCACTGAAAATTAAAGTTCAGTTTGACCTCGCTTAACTTATCTTAAATGTCCAGTATACTTCACCGTTTTTTACTCAAAAGGGTCTTTGAGCTTCTTCCTGAATATGATAAAGCGGCTTAAGGAATTACATTCTGAAAACTATGAATAATTCACTGAGTACCTGTCACACCTAGCCAGCTAGCCTAGACATTGATTTATGTGTCTACCTACTTAAGATACGCCAACATAACAGGCCCAGCTAATGAGTACGTCACAACATGAAAGGGAAGAATTTATCTTAGTAAATGGATGTTCCTGAATTATAATTTGAGCAGATTGTTTCTAAACAGCATA
>OZ012684.1:88321525-88350865 GCA_963942565.1 Maea johnstoni | reverse complement strand
GTGACAGGTAAAGGGATAGACACTTGGTGTAAGGGCCTATTCTTGGTGGTCTAAGGCGTTGTCATGACTTCTTGCAGTCTATTGCCAATGCTCGAGTTCGAATCCTGGCAGGGGGATGTGAGAAGGTTACCAGTGACTTGGGGTCAGACGGTGGTTTTCGCTCCGGTCTCCCCTACCACTTGTAACTGTCTAGTCACGAATTAGCATAAAGATAGCAAACAGAAGTAATGATGATAGAAAGTCCACATTTCAAAGCTTGATGTAGTGAGGTATTCCCCGGGCAAGGCAATTAATATACTATTGCCGCAATAGTATATGAATTGCCTTGCCCAGGAACAGACCGCTGTATTCGACGGTTAGCCTTCTAATCATTGATTCAACAACCAACCAGCTGAGCCACTCACGCCACATTTCATCTAAATGCAGCTCGCTGCCATTGATACGATGACAAATGTTTCATTATGGAATTTCACAATATATATTTAGTCGATGAAAAACTATTTGCCGATTTTCAATAATGATAATTTAATTAGTATGTACTAGCATAATCAACTTCGTTATTTGAAAGATTTATTTAATTACCTTTGACAATCTACAAAAGGGGTGGTTAGCACTTTGTATTACTGAACCAGCAATGAGCAGATGGGTCAAACATATGCTTATAATTACACTTTTCCTTATCCTATGCCTTACTATGCATGTTATACAGTATATATATATAATATATATATATATATATATATATATATATATATATATATATATATATATATATATATATATATATATATATATATATATATATATATATATATTATATATATATATATATATATATATATATATATATGTATATACACACACACATATATATATATATATATATATATATATATATATATATATATATATATATATATATATATATATATATATATATATATATATATATATATATATATGTGTGTGTGTGTTTATATATATATATATATATATATATATATATATATATATATATATATATATATATATGTATATATATATATATATATATATATATATATATATATATATATATATATATATATATATATATATATATATATATATGTATATATGTATGTGTGTGTGTCTGTGTGTCTTTGTGTGTGTGTCTGTGTGCGTATAATCATTTCATAAAGATGAGATTAACTACTGATTTTATCCACAATCATGTATATATATTTATATATATATATATATATATATATATATATATATATATATATATATATATATATATATATATATATATATATACATATATATATATATGTATATATGTATGTGTGTGTGTCTGTGTGTCTTTGTGTCTGTGTGTCTGTGCGTATAATCATTTCATAAAAATGAGATTAACTACTGATTTTATCCACAATCATGTACGTTGATGAAAAAAACTCATCTGTGTAAAATATATGTGCGTTGAATGTTTCATAGTAAAATTAATTATGCCTTCAGGTAAATTTTTGTCCCCAATACAATTAAAGTCTCATAAAATCATAAAATATGGTAGTTAAACATACCAGAAAATCAGATTTATCTGATCGATCCAGAAGATCTTCTGTTTGAGTTTTCTGGCAATGATGTTGCTAACACAAGCTTTTGTCCTAGGTGTGTTTCTGACCATTCTACAGGTGTGGTCAGTGAATGGACAAAGGAAACCGGCAGCCATGCACAACAAGCCGTACAGGGGAGGTAGGTGTAAAATAACTACTGGATATGAGATTTGATATTAATATCTAGAATCGTATCTTCAACGCGGCAAGAAATGTCTCCAAAAAGTCAGTAAACAAGGTATTTAACTTACAAACCAAAGAAATATAGGTGTTGAATGGATTCCGTCCATGCACCTTCCTATTTCGAAATAGCAGGGGCAAAGGTGTTTACATTATTTGTTCGTTGTCTCACAATAATGCCTAGGATTGAATCCCGGGCAGGGCAGATGGGAAAGTTTCAAGTGATTTGGGGTTAGGCAGTGGTTTTCCATGGGTACTGCGGTCCTTCTCCTTCTACTTACAATTGGCGAGTCACAAAGTTGCCTTTATATGGAAGAAAGGGTGACGATCAAAGAACTTCCAAAATTCAACGTGGCATGCATGTCTTGTTGTATATGTACATGCATACTATTTGATATCAGAACAATCACGGCTCAACGCAATATACTCACGAACACTATCTAATATGTACAGTATATAGGTGATTTGCTAGCTCCAACTAACGGGCCCCTGCATATTGTAAATACGTAACTACCATACTAACAATAATATTACTGTGAGCGATATGCCCTTCCTCATGCCAACCGGAATATCCCAAATAATGTTACATCAAATAATTCCTCGTCATTCTTACATTCTTTTTACAATAGTATTTGATGTTTTATGGAAAAGCATATTGAGATATCCCCTCTATTATTTGATAATATTTTACATATCTGCAGATACAGAACTACAGACTTTTAGATAGAACTTACCTATGGAACTAACAATATATTCAATTCTGCGTGTAACCATACGTTACACCTAATGTATAATTCAAATATATACACACATATATATATATATATATATATATATATATATATATATATATATATATATATATATATATATATATATATATATACATATATATATATGGTCACTTATGAATGGTCACTTATCAGACCCCTTTTACCTAGAGAGAGGCTGCAGACAGGGCGACCCGATTTCGATTTTATCTTATGCGCCGAATCCTTGACGCTAGCCTTTAAACAAAGCAGAAAGATTGAAGGGATAACAATATACAACAAAGAGCATAGATTAAGTTTATACGCAGACGATACGTCTATATTTATTAAATCCACCAAAGAAAATCTGAAATGTAGTCTGAAAATACGTGAATGGTTTTACCAGAAGTCAGGCCTAAAAATGAATATGAGCAAAACCAAGGTAATAAGAATAGGACCCATTAGAGAAACGGACCGCAGATTCTGTAGGGAAAACAATCTAGACTGGGTTTCCAAATTTACTGTCCTATGCATCAACTATGATACCTTTAACTTAAGCAACATAACAGAATTAAATATTGAAACTAAAATGCAAACAATGGAAAAGATGATGCAACAATGGCAACAAAGAAATATTACACCTATGGGTCGAGTAACAGTCTACAAAAGCCTAATTCTGTCTAAAATTATACATCTACTCCAGGTCTTACCCTCTCCAAAAAAAGAAACACTAACTAATATTGAAAGAATAGCAATCAACTTCATTTGGAGAGGTAAAAGGCACGAGATAAACAATCAACTCATTTGTGCAAATCACGAACAAGGTAGATTGAACATGTTCAACCTGTCTGATTTCGATAAAAGCCTTAAAATATCCTGGCTTCAGAAAATCCTTACTCAAGAATCAGTCTGGAAAGAATTTGCATTAAAAGAAAAAGTGGACAGATTAATCTGGACATGCGAAAATTATCATAACATATTACTACAAAAAACTAACAACTCTTTCTGGAGAAGTGTGATAGTGGCTTTTAGAGACTGGTACTCAATGGCGAAAGGAAATATCATTACTCAGGTTGAATTCCAACCCCTATGGGGTAACACTGATATGAACATGAACTTCAATTACAACCTGTTTAATAAAAATATCATCTTTGTTAAAGACCTGTATGATGCACAAGGGCACCCAATCTCCCAAAGGCAACTGGAGATCAATATAGGTAGTCCAATTATGTTCATCACCTATCATGCTCTATGGCACGCAGTACCCGCTGTTTGGAAAAACAGCTTAAAAAATAACACAACTGATTATAACTTTTAAATACCACCAGTTTTGCAACATCTCACAAAAAGCAAAAAAGGTACTGCCCATATAAGAAAAATATGGGACAATAAATACGAGAATATGATCCCTATAGGCAAAGTAAAATGGTGTACCAATCTGAATACAAATGTTGAACATAATTGGAAATACCATTTTACTCTAGCAAAAACATGCAAACTAGATGCACGCAGGATTTACTTTCAATTTCAACTATTGCACAGAACTCTTATGACAAATAAAAAACAAAAACAATTTAACATCAGAAATGATGATCTATGCGAATCCTGTGGTCTAACTGAAACAATTTCTCATCTCATGTATGACTGTGCAAACATAAAACCTGTGTGGACCTCGTTAGAAAGGTGGTAACAACAATTGAATTTACATGCAATTCTAGATAAAGAATCCATCATTCTAGGTAACACTACAAATGAACTAGTGGTTAATGCTGTAATAATAATCACGAAACATGAAATATATAAGAAGAAATGGACAAAAAGGAATCTCAGTATACAATACCTTAAAAGTTTATATAAGAACCAAATGCAACTAAAAATTTACCTTGATACTACAAAGAACCAATTACCAAAAACCCTCGGCAAATGGGCCTCTATGTATAATGATTTGATTATGTAAATAGCTGATCTGAGCACCCTGTGATACAAATATCTTCGGTTATATATAATATATTGCTATTTATATGTACTGTATATATGTACTTCATAATTATGAAATTAATTGACTTTCCATGTACATCTATTATTACTGTTATTACATGTTTATAGAGCAATAAATTATAAAAGAATATATATTCTATGGACGGTAACCATGAAATTTATTTTTACTGCAAAAATATCAGAGCACCCAGATATCCCTGCAACCACACACTTAGGGCTACCTAACCTATGTATCAATAGTTCAAGAGGCTTGGCAAAAAGATATGCCATTGATAAATAAAATATCAAACCGGCTGTATTGAAATGGTGGGGCTGGGGCGGTGTCCGTTTATCATATCACTCATGACGAATTCTAATCATTTCTACTCAAAACTATTTTCGTTTGGTAAAATCCATATTTTCAATGCTAAAATATGACATAAATATATATCATTTGCATCCGTCGGTTAGAGGAGGAAACACAGATGTACAAACCTCTTACACTTGAATGTTAGACTCTAATGCATTCTACTGCCGCTCAGGGAAACGTAGTGAGGGGTGCCATAGTAAACGGCAAACACCATCCACATACCCTTATCACCTGTTGCCATTCTTATCAAGCGCCCAAACCTAATTGGAAGTGAAGAATGTGGTGAGAGAAAGCGCACAATCGTTGACTCAGCGCAGGATTCTCCCTTGCCAATAATGCAATTTGCAATTATAGTGCAACACAGTATATATATATATATATATATATATATATATATATATATATATATATATATATATATATATATATATATATATATATATATATATATATATATATATATATATATATATATATATATGTGTATATATATGTATGTATATATATGCGGTAATGGAGATTACCCGTTGCAAAGGATAGGGCCTTCTGTCTTATAATATATATATATATATATATATATATATATATATATATATATATATATATATATATATATATATATATATATATATATATATATATATATATTTATATATATATATACTGTAGAATAGGTATATATCGCGCTACAAAAATTTCGCGAAAAGCCGATTTTTCGGTTTTTCGCGTGTACTTTATTTCGCGTGTGAGCATGTTCTTCAGCGCCATCTATTGAACCAAACAGTAATCTTAAAAATGCAAACGTTCGGCGGCCATCTTGCGGCTATAATCTGGCAGAAGTTTCAACAAAATTGGACTGGTAAACATGCCATTTATAATATGATACCTTGGTAACTTTTTCATAAGTTACCAATGTGTCATATTATAATGAGTTTGTGAAGTTGTTGCATGTATTCCCCTTCGTTTTAGCCTAGTGCCGGCTATGAGTGAGAATCACGCTTTGCTGGTATATATTCGTAAACTGCAAATACACGTATTGCCGTAAACAGTAAATTGGCAACGGTTCAATTCAAGTCAGGAACAATATCATTATTTCTTTATAATATCCATTATTCTGATAATTATCAACATACACATGTATGTATGTTGATAATTATCAAATGTTTCCATCGCATCACCTGTCCGAGTCTATCGAACAGTCTATTAGCATATTAACACTTTCGCTTTATTTTTGTCCTGTTTATATAATTTTTGTACTTTTGCTCATACTCTGTACACTTTGTATTACATACAGTCAATAAAGTATAAATATAAATGGTGGCAGCCATCTTGTTTCTCGTAAGAGATCCATAGATTGGCCCAGGTATCCTAGAAATTTCACATGTAAGAATGCAAATTACGTTATGATACATTGGTAACTTATTCATAAGTTACCAATGTATCACATTATGATAGCTTTGGGAAGTTATTGGACATATTTTGTTTAGTTTCAGCCTCGGACCGGCTACTAGTGAGAATCACGCTAAGTTGGTATATACTCATCAACTTCAAATACATGTATTGCCGTAAACAGTAAATTGGCAACAATTCAATTCGAGTAGGAACAAGATAATTATTTCTTTATGATATCCATCATTCTGATAATTATCAACATACACATGTACGTATGTTGATAATTATCAAATGTTCCCATCGCAGCACCTGTCCGAGTCTATCGAACAATGATGGCAGCCATCTTGTTTCTCGTAAGAGATCCATAGATTGGCCCAGGTATCCTAGAAATTTGAGATGTAAGAATGCGAATTATGTTATGATACATTGGTAACTTATTCACAAGTTACCAATGTATCATATTATGATAGCTTTGGGAAGTTATTGGACGTATTTTTCTTCGTTTAAACCTCGACCGTCTAGGAGTGGAATTCACCGACCGACGCGCCACCACCTCCAGTGGTGGGTAGCATTACCATGTATATAATTGATCGCGTGCGCTAAGTTCGCGAGTGCGATACTAGTTCGCGTATTCGCGAAATAATCGCACACGCGAACTTAACCTGTTCTACAGTATCTATCTATATATATATATATATATATATATATATATATATATATATATATATATATATATATATATATATATATATATATATATATATATATATATATATATATATATATATATATATATATATATATATATGATATCATTTGTTATACTTCATATATAATTGCTTGCTTTAGGATATCTAGCCAAGAACTGTCATCAGATGGATGGTGGACGTGTGGAGAGACTTGGTAAGAGAATGCCAGCTAAGCACATTGATGACTGCATTGACTGGTGCTTCAAGCGAGGCAAGGAGTGCGCAGCCATGGACTACGACCACGAGATGGGCGAGTGCTGGTGGCATCCCCGCTATAACAAAGTCAACTGTAAATCACACGTAACGGGCACCTGTTGCAGCCATTGGAAGAAAGGCATCCTGGAATGTCCGGTAAATCACCGACTTTTCTACTCATAATTGGCAGAGTTTCGCAGTCGAACAACACAATGATAGGTTGTTAGAGTTAGAGCTGAAAGGCGGAAAGTATTCCTTTCCATTCCATACCTGCATGCGAACTTCGTTCTCCACCCATATTTACCATCACCTATCTATCTATCTATCTATCTATTTATCTATCTATCTATATATCTGTCTATCTATCTATCTATCTATCTATCTATCTATCTATCTATCTATCTATCTGTATCTATATCTGATCTATACATACATATGTATAAACATACATACATACATACAAACATACATACATATATACATGTACATTCATGCATACATACATACATACACACATGATCTACAGAACTTTCACCGATCGTATGCATACATGCATGCATTCATACATGCATGCATACATACATGCATACATACAAACATACATACATACATACATACACACAAGATCTACAGAACTTTCACCGATCGTAAGTTTAAGATACTGTGGGTACTAGACTCGTCTAAGTAACTCGACTACGATTTTCTCACAACACAAACTTTTTCCTCTGAACATTTGCTCTTTACAATATAGTGGTGAACTATGCATCATATCATCTTTGATTTTCATTTCTGAATCTTTCTCTTTTATTTTCAGAACACAGAGGACACGTTAGTGAAGGTTGCGGGTCAACAAGGAAAGATATGATCTAGCCCGTATAAACTATGACAAGTCTCAATGTATGTGCTACCCATTGTATGAAAAATAATGCACAGCAACAACATGTAGTTTGTTATGTTTAACCTGCCTTGCCTAGTTATATCAGTAATGCCGCGCACCCTAAACAAAGTACATGTACACTGTTATTGAGTTTATCGCAATAATGATTTAAATTTTGGTGGCACAATGTCACTTGTTAAGACTGATGTGTAACACGTCTGTTATCATATCTGCAGTGTTCAATTTATAGTCTCCACCTGAACATGGTTTCATTGACACAGTTCTGCAAAGTGTAATGTTAGTGCAAGATATAAGGGTTAGCACCGTTTTTTGGATTGGAATGTATTGTTAATTTTATAGTAATGCGCAAATAACATTGGCATCAGTCTTTAGAATCCAAAGAAATTAGTTTTGAACATTGGCGTTGTGAAACACATATCTGAATTGCGGATATGTGGACAAAGTAGCTCAGTTGGTTGGGTGTCGGACTAGTAATCAGAGGGTCGCCGGTTCGATTCCCGGCCACTCCGGGCACTTTGGTCGTTCTTGGGCAAAACAGTTTATTCCATATTGTTTCAGTCTACCCAGCTGCAAAATGGGTACCTAGCATAAATAAGGCAGTGCTTAGAGTGTGTGCGCTATATGCTGCCAGTTGCTCTGGAATATCCCCCGGGGGATTGAAATGGTTTCTGTATGTACAGTGCCTGCTAGGAGAGGAAGGTCGTGTGAGCGCTTCGGTGGATACAAGACTATAAACCGAATACCTTTATAAGTACAACACCTGTATAAACGCCAATCGCTGTTTAATTACACCGATCTTAACACATAAGTCGCCCAGTGCTTTATTATTACCAAAAAAGCAATGTTTTAGTCCGAATCATCAGACAGTCTCAGACTTTTTAGGAGGAAAAATCTTTTAAAAAAAAAGCAAAAGATGAGGAGACTAATGTATTGACCATTGAAACCAAAAGTGTGAGGGTGTAAGATTCAACCAATGGTTGCCAGAAGGGGCATAAATCAGCAAGTTTTTACTACAATAAATATTATCTTTACCTTCGTTGCGTTAGAAAGTTTTAATCTTAACCCTAAGGAATACTTAAATGATCAATTTACTCAAGAAAAAAACAAGGAAAGGGTGTATATTAACAAGTTATTCTTTTCTCTACAATATTATTTCATCTTTGCTTTTTGTTTCATGAAAATTGACGATTGAAAGTTTATGAATACTTTGAAATCAAATTACTTGAGAAAAAATACAACACAACGACGGCAAAAGATGATCTCGAAAATACATATCCTCTCATCAGTATATACCAATCTCGATTTTTCATGCTGAAGTAAATCAAAACTCATATATGTCAAGACTATTTTGACGCGCAGGTGCCCTTTTGGGGCCTACATGCTACATACATAACGTTGTCCTAGCGCTAAAACCACTTATTACGGAAAGACCCATCTTTACGAAATCAAACAAACACTTTTCTTCTTGAAGCACAAAACATTTGCTGGAACTCGGTACAGATAACAAACTAATTGCAGCCTTTGTAGGTCTTTACAAACAACAAATAAGAAAGAACTAGTGCATGTAGGGACCTGAGTGAATGACCGGTATTGTACAACTCTGTAATCTGCACCTGTACCTGTCGCGGAGTAGCCAATAGGTGGCAGACACTGAAATTCCTAGTGATGATGAATAATATATATTGCAATAGTCATGATAATAACTGATTCGCGCTATACAGTCATTACCACATTGCACAAACCTAAAGGTATACTAGTATCATCACAAAACATTCATAATCGACGGTCTGGAGTTTCCAAGTTCCAAATGCCCTTTCTGAAAGAGACTAAAATAGCAAAAGTAGCATCACCAATAGCAGAAGAAGAAGAAGAAGAAGAAGAAGAAGACACGGCGGAGGAGGAGGAGGAGGAGGAGAATAAGACGAAGAAATGAAGAAAAAGAAGAGGAAAAGAAAGAAAATGAAAAAGAAGAAGGAAAAGAAAAGGAAGGGACAGAAGTAAAGATAGAAGAAAAAAAGAAAAGAAAGAGAAAGTAAGGGACGAAATAGTGTAGGTACGTAAACATCATAGATCCAACGCCTGTTAGGGGTCAACACGAAATGTACAACACACCATACGTATCCATACTAACGTAACGCTTCATTGATATAAACTGTGACCCTCTAGGTTTCCGTCCTAAATCATTTGAAACCTCTTTACTGCTCTCTAGGCTTTAATTGAACACCAATCTCTCTTTGTTCTTCTTCGTTCATTAGTGAAGTCTTAGCTTTTTCTATCCTGCCCGGAATTTCAGTTATGTACCATCCCACACAAACCATGTTATTTTCATACATTAATCTAATAAACATGGCTTCTTATAAATGTTGCCAATATCTTTCAGTCTCACTGCTTTAAAGAACCCATAATGGATTCCCAATCCCTTGCCTTAGCAATAAAAAGATTAACCCTTTGCTATCTGTCCATTTATCTAGTGGCATCCATCCAGATTCCAAGTGGCAAGCACGTCATTTGCTTTCCATCTAATCCCCACATCGCTGGTTTGAGCACGACGCTTATTGATATCATTTTTATCTAACTGTAATATATGGTTTCGTATTTGCCTCTTAAGCCTCATTGATCACAATACTGTCTAGCACTGAAGACGACAGTATATTCTGCAGTATCATACATCTATTATTGGTTTCTTGACAATTGTTAGATACGAGCATGAGGCACAGTATATCAAATGATAGTAATTGTCCGCACATCTTTTTCTCTTTCAACAAATTCAATATGTATATAACAATTCAAAATATACTCAATGATTTTTCACTTAAGCATTACTAGTATATGTTGATGAACTATACTAGTGCAAGCTGTTACAGCTCATCTATATGTAGGAATGACGAACTAAATGAACTAAATATTTTTTATAGTTACAGTTTGAAAAGGTTATCACATACAATCCTTTAGAATGGTTATTTTTATTAAAGATCATGACGATAAGGACAACAAACGACAAATGATTTGTAATCAAATGTATAGCTTCTATGAAGACACCTTTGTAGATATGCAAAATAGATTAAAGGATACGTGCCTAAAATGTCCATATAGACCTGACAATCGGTGATATCTTTCAAACGAGATCTACTTACTCATATGAATAACATAGTTAATGATTGATTTTGGAGATTTCTCACCAAAATGAAATAATCAAAGAATTAGCTAAACCTATCTTCATACTGTATGTGAATATGAAAATCTCATCTGAATGAAGCCTTTTAACAGTGGTGTTCATTGTAAACACATTTAAGTAAGGAAAATGAGATTTTAGTAAGAAAATAAAAGGTATTTCTGTTAAAGTTGTGTTTTTACACCTACAAATTACAACTTGCACATAGCTGGGTTTAAGGATTGTTATAAATATGTAATCATTGGTATGGGGATACGTAAGTGTGGCTTAACCATGGCCACTTGTAACCTGGTTTTCTGGTCGGTTGTGGTCCCTGTGGCATTATATGGGTGCGAGCTCTGGCGACTCAATGAAGAGAGCTTTAAATCATTAGAATCCTTTCAGAATTATGCATGTAAAAGAATCCAACGTTTCCACCCGCGCGCTCCAAATGCTTGTGGTCTCTACAGCCTTGGATGGGTTAGGTTGGAAAGATACATACAGGTTAAAAAAATGCTTTTTATACGCTCAATTTTAACAATGGAAGAAGGCTCGGTTGCGAAAACTATTTTTTCTGAAAGAGTCAAACAACTCAACCAAGCTGGAACTCCACTAAAAGACGAGGAGTATAGTATTGTTTCCAACCTAATGAATGTGGTGTCAGTCTTTAACCTGTCCAGAGAGGTGCTCAACATGATAGAGAGAGGTCATGTCTATGAGAAGGCGACATGGAAGAAAATTATATGGGATCGGGCATGGTCCCTTGAGGACACTTTTTGGAGGGTTGAATGTAACCTACAGAGGAATTTGGACTTGATAAGTGTCATTAATCCAAGTCCCAGATATCTGACATGGTGGGCACTCTCAGACAGGTATCCCTCTCTTATTTATTTTTGTGAAACCTTAGGACGTTTAGTTTGCCATGCAAGCCTATTACGGATGGATGATATCAGGCTTAAAGGGTTACCAGCCTTTGCAAGAGCCTGCCCTTTGTGTGACCTGTCCGCCCCTGATGATGCTAGACATCTTATTCTACAATGCCCCTCTTCTGAAGATAGTCGCAACCTAATGTTTGCAGAAATAACGGCTCGTATGGAGGTTGGTAACCCGCACTTTAGTCTAACTGGTGATATCCTGTCAATCCTCCTGGGCAAACAATGTGAAGGATATTCTTTTGAGCAGATGGAGTGTTTGTGGGTGATATCTGGAAAGTACATACACGAGATGTACCGTGAGAATTTAAGACAAAAGGAAGGGATTGGATAGATCTCTATACTTTTTTGTGTGCATAACCCAGGCGACAAAGACCCTAGCATACACTCGGACTATGATTAATGTATAATAACCCCTTAAGGGTACCACTGGGAGAAAATCCGTCACCGTTTTTCTCACCATATTTTGTGTGTATATTGAAATCTTTCTTACTTTCCACTGTTTATTTCTTCTTCCTTTTGTTTATTGTTTATTCGTTCAATATATTATTAGACATGTTATTTGTAACCTGATATATATTTTGGTAGTAACACTACCGTCAATAAAGCATATATATATATATTGTTTTACATTTTTTAAATTCCTCCTTAAAGTCATGTTTTCATTGCTTCTGAAAGTACCAATTCGTGAATGAATTAATCAATCAATGCTTTTATGCCTTGAGTTCTTATAGTATGGAACATATGTAACATATTTGATTAATTATGCTTTCCTGGATAGAAGAAATGCAATATAAGATTTATTGTTTATTCTAGCAGCTTTCCCTTTTTACATATGGTTGAATCATTTTATCTTTAAAAGTATAATGTGTTGAACCAGATATTTGAGAGTAGCTGGTTCGATCCAGTGCTACGCATTGCACTTTGTTAGGATCAATTTCCCTCTCAGTAGCTTGGGTCAAATCGCAATGAGATAGAGAGCTAGAACTGTGAAGATTTCCTTTCCCTTCGCAAATACAGCCAAGAAGTCTTTCCGTTGCAAGTGGACCTTCAAAGTGCCCCACATGCGTAAAGCAACCAAACAAACCCATTGGAGACTCAAGACAGGACTGGATAATTCAAGCCAACTCTGCATGTCTGGGTGCCATACACCTTAACTATTGGGCATCTTTCACAAAGTGTTCTAGCCAGAACTACATAAATGGATGTTGAAGCTATCTAATGATTTTAGAAAGTTAAATACAATAAGCAGCTCATAATATGGGGGTGGAATTACATGCATACCAAGATGTGATAAATGTAGAAATGTAGTTTAAAATTGGAGACCGATAACTAATTCAACATTTGAATTTTATTTAAGAATACAAGCAGAAAAAAAAATGAACTGATACATTGAGATGTGAGTGTGTAGATGGGGGAGAGAACTAATGCATAAGAGGAGTTGTTTTAAAATGATATAGGACAGGGCGTGGCAATTAGAATAGCGTTTGTGGGGATCCTATGAAGACACTAGGTTAAAGGGCCTATCCCCGGTGAGAGAGTGTGCATAAACTGCGATTTGTTCGCAAATGTAGATCTGTACCGCCTGGTTAAGGTTAACATTATCCTAATGTCCACTAGTTGAATTCGAACGTGAATATTTGGATGCTGGTGGTGTCCAGTACAATGTAAGATATTTGAAAGAAATCGCAGTGAGTTATCTTGCTGGCTAATAGTTAAGAGTTTGGAGGGGATACAAACAGATGGGATGTTTAGGATGTGGGCTATCACCGGGAATCATAAATGCCAAGTGTACAACAGGTATGCAGTAATAGAAAAGAGTCCAGAAAAAACAATAATAATCGAAATTTGGGGTGCGTGCATATAGCAGGGGCATTGTTAGACAGGAGAGGAAATAGATTGGGCAACTGAGTTCATATCCCATCATAGTTGATATAAACAACATGGTGAACATGACTGAATCAAATTAGAACAAAATACTGATAAGCTTAGAAAATTAATTATAACTCAAACTCTCTGACTTCATACACATCCTAGTAAAATTGCTATCATAAATAGCTTATTAACATACATTTTGTCAATATCCAGCTATTTCCCTTCCTTGAAATACAAAACACTATCTAAAATAGAATAAATATATACCAAACTTCATATAGGGGTCAAAACCCCCAAGTTTTAGAGGTGAAATTTAATAAAGTACAACAAAGAATGGAAGCTTACACTAGACTTAACCTTTCATTTTGATAAGGCCCTCACGATAACATGGATTAGAAGTATTAAAAAAAGGTAAAAATATGTTCCCATATTACTTAAACAATCAAGAAGTGAAAAATGCAGTGATGATATTGGAATACGAACGTAAATCTATGTTTGCTTTATTCTTCAACAGAAATTTTATGCCAATATGGTAAAAATATGTATATATATATATATACAATCATTTTTGATATGGAATGTTTTGTGAAAGGCATTATGTACGTTAAAGATGTTTTTATCAATAGATCTTTGATGTTATCTGAACATCTGACCCAAGAAAAAGATGTAAAATGTAATTTCCTAGAATATGAAACAATAAAAATTCATGAGGCATGTACATAGACAAAGAGATGAAAAATTGGGCCCATTTTACCAATCATGCATGAAACGATAAATTTGAACGAGAATGGTTTAAACAGAATATAAGTATATAAGTATCTGAAAAAACACAAAAAAATGACATAAATGGAATCAGGGTGTTAATCTGGTTTGTATAATAAGTGCATTTAAAATCACACAAAAACTCCGTAATTTGCTTTAATAGATATGTCCAATTCAAAATTCTACACAATAGACTGAACACAAATTCCTTTTTTAATGAAAACTTTCGAAACAGGGAAATGCTTTTATTCCTAGAACATCTTGAATTCATCGTTTTATGTATTTTTTTATTGTCCTTATACTGCTGAATTATGTAGGAAAATAGAGCAATATTTGCCACAAGTATCAGCAGAAATATTAGAATTGTAGAAAAAGAAAGGATATATCTGGTATGAATACAAATCAGTCACCAGCTAAACCTATCTTCATACTGTATGTGAATATGAAAATCTCATCTGAATGAAGCCTTTTAACAGTGGTGTTCATTGTAAACACATTTAAGTAAGGAAAGTGAGATTTTAGTAAGAAAATAAAAGGTATTTCTGTTAAAGTTGTGTTTTTACACCTACAAATTACAACTTGCACATAGCTGGGTTTAAGGATTGTTATAAATATGTAATCATTGTTTTACTTTTTTTAAATTCCTCCTTAAAGTCATGTTTTCATTGCTTCTGAAAGTACCAATTCGTGAATGAATTAATCAATCAATGCTTTTATGCCTTGAGTTCTTATAGTATGGAACATATGTAACATATTTGATTAATTATGCTTTCCTGGATAGAAGAAATGCAATATAAGATTTATTGTTTATTCTAGCAGCTTTCCCTTTTTACATATGGTTGAATCATTTTATCTTTAAAAGTATAATGTGTTGAACCAGATATTTGAGAGTAGCTGGTTCGATCCAGTGCTACGCATTGCACTTTGTTAGGATCAATTTCCCTCTCAGTAGCTTGGGTCAAATCGCAATGAGATAGAGAGCTAGAACTGTGAAGATTTCCTTTCCCTTCGCAAATACAGCCAAGAAGTCTTTCCGTTGCAAGTGGACCTTCAAAGTGCCCCACATGCGTAAAGCAACCAAACAAACCCATTGGAGACTCAAGACAGGACTGGATAATTCAAGCCAACTCTGCATGGCTGGGTGCCATACACCTTAACTATTGGGCATCTTTCACAAAGTGTTCTAGCCAGAACTACATAAATGGATGTTGAAGCTATCTAATGATTTTAGAAAGTTAAATACAATAAGCAGCTCATAATATGGGGGTGGAATTACATGCATACCAAGATGTGATAAATGTAGAAATGTAGTTTAAAATTGGAGACCGATAACTAATTCAACATTTGAATTTTATTTAAGAATACAAGCAGAAAAAAAAATGAACTGATACATTGAGATGTGAGTGTGTAGATGGGGGAGAGAACTAATGCATAAGAGGAGTTGTTTTAAAATGATATAGGACAGGGCGTGGCAATTAGAATAGCGTTTGTGGGGATCCTATGAAGACACTAGGTTAAAGGGCCTATCCCCGGTGAGAGAGTGTGCATAAACTGCGATTTGTTCGCAAATGTAGATCTGTACCGCCTGGTTAAGGTTAACATTATCCTAATGTCCACTAGTTGAATTCGAACGTGAATATTTGGATGCTGTTGGTGTCCAGTACAATGTAAGATATTTGAAAGAAATCGCAGTGAGTTATCTTGCTGGCTAATAGTTAAGAGTTTGGAGGGGATACAAACAGATGGTATGTTTAGGATGTGGGCTATCACCGGGAATCATAAATGCCAAGTGTACAACAGGTATGCAGTAATAGAAAAGAGTCCAGAAAAAACAATAATAATCGAAATTTGGGGTGCGTGCATATAGCAGGGGCATTGTTAGACAGGAGAGGAAATAGATTGGGCAACTGAGTTCATATCCCATCATAGTTGATATAAACAACATGGTGAACATGACTGAATCAAATTAGAACAAAATACTGATAAGCTTAGAAAATTAATTATAATTCAAACTCTCTGACTTCATACACATCCTAGTAAAATTGCTATCATAAATAGCTTATTAACATACATTTTGTCAATATCCAGCTATTTCCCTTCCTTGAAATACAAAACACTATCTAAAATAGAATAAATATATACCAAACTTCATATAGGGGTCAAAACCTCCAAGTTTTAGAGGTGAAATTTAATAAAGTACAACAAAGAATGGAAGCTTACACTAGACTTAACCTTTCATTTTGATAAGGCCCTCACGATAACATGGATTAGAAGTATTAAAAAAAGGTAAAAATATGTTCCCATATTACTTAAACAATCAAGAAGTGAAAAATGCAGTGATGATATTGGAATACGAACGTAAATCTATGTTTGCTTTATTCTTCAACAGAAATTTTATGCCAATATGGTAAAAATATGTATATATATATATATATAATCATTTTTGATATGGAATGTTTTGTGAAAGGCATTATGTACGTTAAAGATGTTTTTATCAATAGATCTTTGATGTTATCTGAACATCTGACCCAAGAAAAAGATGTAAAATGTAATTTCCTAGAATATGAAACAATTAAAATTCATGAGGCATGTACATAGACAAAGAGATGAAAAATTGGGCCCATTTTACCAATCATGCATGAAACGATTAATTTGAACGAGAATGGTTTAAACAGAATATAAGTATATAAGTATCTGAAAAAACACGAAAAAATGACATAAATGGAATCAGGGTGTTAATCTGGTTTGTATAATAAGTGCATTTAAAATCACACAAAAACTCCGTAATTTGCTTTAATAGATATGTCCAATTCAAAATTCTACACAATAGACTGAACACAAATTCCTTTTTTAATGAAAACTTTCGAAACAGGGAAATGCTTTTATTCCTAGAACATCTTGAATTCATCGTTTTATGTATTTTTTTATTGTCCTTATACTGCTGAATTATGTAGGAAAATAGAGCAATATTTGCCACGAGTATCAGCAGAAATATTAGAATTGTAGAAAAAGAAAGGATATATCTGGTATGAATACAAATCAGTCACCAAATATATTTATCATTAATATGGCTATATGTAATACAAAACATCGTAGTAACCTTCCCCCAATAGAAATTCCCAGATTAAAGAAATGAATGCCGACGAATATAACAATGTAGTGAATCAAAAGATGAATTTCGATAAAAGATGGGATTGATGTGGGGAATTATTACACATAAACTATACCTGGAGAACTAAATAATTGTTCATAATGCGGAAGGAAAACCCATATGTCTAAAACAAAATGATGGCTACACCAAGTTCATTTGTTTTGTGTTAATTATTCTTTATCTGCATTCGTCCTTTAAATTATTTGTTCTTGTGTGGATTGTTCTATATTTGTATTTGTTCTTAATGTTACTTTATATCATGTGATATTTATAGATATATTGTAAAATACTTTTTAATTTTTTTTGCCAAACGCATGTTTTTTTATTCCTTAACAACACACAACAAAGAAAAACAAACAAACCCATACTGGCACATACACGTATAACACACAACAAATGCATATTTTTGTGCAATATTGGAGGTTTATGGATTTAGATACAAAAATCTTAAATGTTATACCCTACCTAAAATTTGAATTAGATCTAACCATTTTTGCTCAAACATTGGAAGTTTCCCCTCAATTTCAACATAAGACTGTTCTTATTATGACTGCACTGTTAGTTCATATTTGATTTCAGCGATATCTGTCACCTTACCTTTCTGTCTGTTTGTATTTTCTTTTTAGTCAATACAAACACTGTATCAAATATGGTGTTCTTGTAGGCAGAAATATCTCTTTTGGATCTGAAATTTTGATGTGTAAAATACTCGTATTGGTGCACATTATACTATTTGAAATAGACAAAAACATTTGACATCGCAGATCCCCGGTTACCAAATAATGGAGTGACCTAGAATAATTTAGCAGGATACCTAGATGTACCATAAGGTTAAACGTGATTGCCATGTTCCCTAAGTAGTTAAAAGTACAACAAATGAACAAGCCTGCTGGGAAGGAAATCTTTAGTCCTTTGTGGACAGCGAATAGTGCTACAAGAGTGTAAACAACTAATGATTACAAAGCACAGTGCGGCGAGATAACCACAGGCGGATATCCACACACACTGAGGCAGCATTCCGTGCAGCAGCTATTATCTTTTACGAGCTCTGATAACACATAAAACACGAGTCTGTGGAAACCATAATAGTATAGATCATGCCCTCAAGCACGAGGACCACTGACATTTCTCTGATATATCACCACAAACACACACCTGTACACGATACTGGGAACGTTCTCGCTATCATCACAGACACAATAATTGTCCATTTATCTCTAGCGTGATGCCTGGGACGTACTGGTGCAGCATAGTGGTGGGGGCAATGTTTATAGCGTATGGACATGCTCAGTATATACAGCAAATCACCATAGAAAGCGGAGGTACTGTAGATATGAATTTGCACTCGATAGTATCTGAATATAAGTTCTTATAATGCATCAAACGACTAGTATAAGCATGAAGTGTGTCATAAAGTACTAGTAGATTAGTATCAATTCATTAGATAAGGGTCTAGGAAAACTAAAAACAAACAAGAGATGATGTAATGGTATATGCATATCAATGTACGTACTTAATGTGAATATTCCATGACAACAAAACTTTGTCGAAGAAAGCGGGGCATACTCCCAGAAATGCATTGGTATGTTTTTTAAAGATTCAACAAGAGAACGAAGAGGGCATCGCGGCCACAGATATTTATTTGTATTTCGATATCGTTTCATCCAAAACGCAAATAGAAGAGAAAAGATATAACAAATGTGAACTTGTACCGTTGCCATGCAATATATAGGTATGCATTTGAGTAGGTCTTCGAGAGGTTTCCTAGCTGTGCTAATTTCTTTTTTCAATAGAAAAAAGTCGCATTTGGATGTCTTTTCTTTTTTTCAAATTTGCTTGTGTGACCATTAATTGTATTGTACTGTATCTTTATTGACTATGATGGCATACATTAATGACTAATGATTAAAGCAATTTTTCTTTCTATATTTCAGGTACAAAAATCACGAATGCCCATCAGATGGGCGGCAGACTTATACCTTACACAGGGAAAGTACAACACATTGGTATCTGCATTCGCTATTGCGAGACATTTGGAGCCATCTGCGCTGCGGTTGACTACGATCGCCGTAATAAAGAATGCTGGTGGCATCCCAAGGATAATAATGTCAACTGCAACTCTCACAGAGCAAGCAAATGCTGCGAGCAATGGAAAAAGGGACTTACAAATTGCTAGGTTGGTGAAAAAGTTCACGATGCTTAAAGGCTATTCTATGGGAAATTATCATCGCCTCTCGAATTATGAGCATTTAGCCAATATCCAATACCTCGGCTATAACAAATCATATAACTCGGCTAAAACGGATTTTTCAACATTGTGTAGTCTTCGATAATACGTATCTGCATTTTTGTATAACATTTCCATTTGGTGTGTTTTCAAATTTAAATCATTAGAATCTGGACTATGTACTTATCAGAGTTATATCCCAAATTTCTATAGTTTTTTTTATCTTGGCAAACCTTTATTTCTTTTCTGTACTGAAATTACGATTTTATTGATATGATTTTTTATCCTAAATCTCTGCACATTGATACTTTATCCGAAATTAATGATGAAAAAGAATATGGTGTTTAAACTGAGTAAACCTCATTTCAAGAGTTATTTAAAAGACCTCTTGGTCATCCCTTGAATAGGGATATAATCTAAAACAGTTGAACAAATTTCTTAAAATCTTAAGAGTAACCCCATGAGATGCTTTGACTTATTTCATGGTGGTGCACAATATATTTTGCAAATCCAGTCTTGCAAAGCCAGGAACGAAAACTATTAATATCTTACAGAAAAAGGTGTAGCTTTATGGTCTGAATAGTTCAATTCAGAGTATTTCACATTATAATGAATTGGAATAGATAAAAGGTCATATGTTTACGTTTTTGTTTATATGTCTATTTCTTTGGTCTCAAATGTGTATATTTCCTTGTTAAAAATAAAAATTGGTTTTGCACATAGTGCAATAATAAATTTTAACAAAATCACGAAAACTATTGATAATTTGTAGCAAATTAGTATCAATCAACCTTTCAAGCTAAGATTGCATACATGTAGTTAAGATACTTTTACCTTTTACTATTTCTACATAACGAAGTGCGTTGCACTGTTGTATGAGGCTGTGCATTATGAGTCGCCGACAAGTTTTGTGCGTCATTATTTGCTTGATAGCGAATACGACCCAATCAAGATAAATCACCTCAGCAAGAAATGGCACAAAGCATTACTGGTTGATAAACTGAATCGTAATTAAATCCCTCTTTCAGAATTTTAATGGAATACATATGCATGTTAAACAGTCAGATAATGCACCCCCACACTTTAATAACATAGCTGAACTAAATATTTGTTTAAAATATGACTGGTATTATCATATATCCTTTTACCTTTGGTTTTATATCTCAAAAACATGGCCAAATAGCTATTTGAGAATGCAGGTATTTCCTATAATTCAGCAATCAGGTATATTTATGAAGTTATGAATTCATAAAGAGTTGTACTTTAGACTATGGATTTGTTCAACTATTTCAAATGTCTTTTTCTGTTTTCAGGTGAATACATTGAAGGGTGGCTATGGCTTTATAGACATTCCCACACTATGGTGACATCGATATCGTCACTAACAGCTTAATTCGATAAATATTGCAGATGGCATGTATCTGTCTCAACCTACTTTTCATTTTGCAATAAAATGTACCTAACAGTTTTGTGTTCAGTTTCTTTAGTTTAAAATGATAAAAGCATTTTTTTATTTCTTACTTACTGCGGCTTTTTATTTCCAATTGTCTTGACGTTATCTCAAGTCTTTTGCCCATTGCAAAAATGGTTTTGTGTTCTACTGTTTTGAATACCCAGATATATATCATGTACCTCATGTCCTTTTGGAATCTGTGCAAAAGTGTCCTACACTTACTGTGAATATGCTACGCTAGTGAGACAACACCCTTGCCCTGCCGACCGGGCATTCTATATATCAATCAAATAACAGCATCTCATTCCACTTATTTGTCTCATTTTCCCATCAAAAATGAAGTTCTGTGCACGTAGTTCATCCTCAGTGCAAGTTCCTTCAAGTTTGTGTAAATAAGGCATGTTGTCAACTACGGTCCTAAGTACAACGGCTGTAGGGGATAGCCAAAGGTGTATTCGGTGCAATGGCCCTGGTACATTCATATAAAGCATGCGAATGATAATTGTAAAGCTGTGGTTACAAAAGAAAGTCGGAAAATATAGAAGCTATTTATAAATAAAGTATCGTAGTTTGAAACTGGGCAATAAATGACGTTTCCCAGGCTAGTTTTACAAATAATTCTAGCATCTGTGATACCAATCCTTTATTACACATTCTTTTGTTAATTACTCTGCGTTTAAACGTAAACATTTATCAATTTATATGAAAGTTGTGATATCTTTCAAGATCATTACCTTTGACTTACATCGTTGAAAGTGTGCTTTCTCGAAATAATAGAAACACGATAATATTTCACCTTTCTGGGAACCACTACATTTCATGTATAACTGCCTTTCCCCACGCACGTAAAATCTTGAGGCTTATACTGATATGATCTAATTTGTATTTTTAAATTCAAAAATTGTTTTATTCAAACAAGAAATCGTTATATATCACATATTATAGGTATGATAAAAATAATATCAAGTCTTTATTTCTTTGTATCTTCTAATATTTGAAATATCTTAAATACCTCTTCCTACAAATAGTTTATTCTCGATAAGATAAAACCATTTATTTTCAAATGCATCACATTTCTAGTGTGTCAGTGTAGCAAACTCTTCCAGAATCATTCATTTTCAAGCAAAAATTAATTATATAGATAAGCTTCTCCGGGTGCAATTACAACGTAAGTAAAGATCTTCAAATTAGCATTGTAAAATGTCAGGATCATTGCTTTGCAGTGGTCATGCATCGAAAATGAGGATAAAAAATCCGAATTTAGTGATTTTCTTTGGCAACAGTGGTTCACCGAGTGCATCCATTGCCAAAGGCGTTATTCTTGTAACTGCTTGTCTCTTGAATGCATGCACTAGCTTCTACTGTTTACTGCGTCAATAGTTTTACGTGTTCCACAACCTACCAATATTGCATCATAGATTCATTTCTTTTCCTGTAAGAGAAGGTCATTATAGTTCAAATGAAGCAAACATGTAATATTAAAGGACAATTCCACCATGTATAAAACAGAGGCCCAAAGAGTTTCTTATGGTATTCTCTACTTAAACCCAAGTTCCCACCAGTGGCAACCTTCATACAAGAAGTATATGGCTGTTTAAACACCTCCTAATATACACTAAATAGAGGCACTGGGGGCGGCCATCTTAGCCAGTTGATAGCCTCTAAGCAGGCTGTTGGTGCAACTAAGTCATTAGCAGTTACCTTACTGCTAATAACTAATAGTTGAATGGCGGGAACTTGGGTTTAAGGTGGCCGTAAACGTTTCGTCCTCAGGGAAGCCTGTTTTGAGATATATGTATTATGTTAATGAACCGGGTCTTACCCTCCTTATGAAAAAAACCCCATAGCTCTACTCCAATCCTAAGTTCATAATTTGTGCAAAATTTGGATTTGACAGTTATGAATAGACAGACAGGAGAGAGAGCATGCTGCATTGTTATGGTCATGTGACTCCAGTTAGCTGATAAGCCCCTCCCACCAGCTTATCAAAGCTGGGCCCTCTGAGGTAACAGGAAATGGATGTGTATTGGAATGGGTAACTGATTAGAGCTGGCAATACTGGTCAGCCAGTCTTTTCTTTGTATGCAGGTGTTGGTTAGAAAGGATGTGTGTTGGGTAAGGTGGGCCACTTTAACACCACAGACAATGATGTTTTCAATCAATTCAAAAATAGTGTATTAGGGATTAGTCTTAATCAAAATGTGGCTCCGGCTGTCTGAGAAAAACAGGAAATATCCCAGTTTTGGGGCTTCAGGTAAAAAAATGTGTGTATTTGATGGGAAAACCTGGACTTTTGGGAGGATGTTGGGTCATTCTGTCTCAGACCTCCAGCTGGAACAGACACTCTATGCTCTATGGATAACTAACAAAACTAAAATGGGACAGGGACACAATAGGGGGAGAAAAAGAAAAAGAGGAAATGGTGTTGCTCTAAATAAAATGTGAGGAGGCAACCCCCTTCCCATAGATAAAGACCCCCAAAATTAATTGTATAGTGATTATCAACTTGGTTTCATCTTCAAACACAAGTTTTTCTCAAACAATAATACAGCAATCATGATATAGTTACCCAAAGTACAATAACACCAATATAATTTGGCTATTAACTAATTGAAGCTTGGATTGTATTGTACACAACAATTGTCGTCAATTCAGTTGGAGACACAAAGGAGATTGAAATTGCAGGTGAATAATTGGGTTTATTGATAACTTAGCACTGTGGCTTCAGTTCTGAGGAAATAGATACAGGTATGTGTGGTGTCATAATCCCCTCAGGACTCCCCATTCTAGAACAATGAGTGTGGTGTCACTCATAATCCCCTCAAGGATTATGGGAGTCAGGAACCAATGTCTAAAAATAAGATTTGCTATGGGTAATAGGAAGATCACTTCCTCTAAGCGTTTCAAGCAGTGTAGTAGTTAATGTGGACAGTCTACTCGTATGGGATTCACTAGACAAAGGAATTCTGTGTCAGACCTCAGGGAAAGTTGCCATTTCTGCTGCAAAATATGTATGGATTACTCATTCTGGATTATGTAACTTGGATCACTGGAGTGGAGATACAGCAATAGAGGTTTGTGAAATTATCTTTCTTTCAAGGCCCAGAATCTAAAAGCCACCTTGTCAGAAAGCTATGCTTTGGAAGTTTGGATAGCTTCAGAATTGGCCCTGCAACATGTTTGTCTTAGATAAATGAAGCTAAAAAAACCATATAGAGCATTACAAGCTTTTATTTGCCAAATCAATATATTTGCAGTCAAAGAGTCTGCCAGCATAACACACTAGATAGCTGAAAATTGATTTTGATGGCAAAGTTCTTTGAATTATTAAGAATTCAAGAGCTATAATACATATACATTAGCATGCAAACAAGATGCCAGTCTACTAAGTAGGCGGGGCTTGGGTGATGTCATATGCCCATATATGGAATCCAGTTGACAGGGATGTTAGGCAGGTTGCAGAAATGTACTCATTTATACTTTTTTTTGAGGTAATTGAGAAGAAAAAATGTTGACAGTTGTGAAATACAATGGAAGGTTACTTTATCTTTCCACTTGGACAAGAATAAATAAATTAAAGTAGTAGCAAAAAGTTGCACAGTAACTTTAACTGTGAAATACACAAAACTGCCATTTTCTCAGCTTAGTTTTCTATAGTTTTACTCTCACGGCTGACGTGAATTTAGACACAAATCTTAATCAATTAGCTTCAAACTTTGTATATAGATTCTAAAACATGTTCTCTACAAATCTAGACGGGGATATTGCAATATCTTATCTGGTTAATTTTTTATAGTGAGTCAAAAATCAAGAAACCCAAAAAGCATTTTTTTCCTAAAATGTTGTTAGATAAATGGCCATAAAAAAAGTTAGGGGCCATATTTTACAAAACCCTTGTCTAGTTTTGAAGAGACAAAGGTTTTTGTCAATGTTTTAAAAAATCAGGTTATTATCTTAGATCCTGCTCTTAGATTTGCGTCAGCCGCGACATATGTACTGAAAATTGATTAGTCAAAGTTTTGACCCCAATTTCTTTAAACTATTTGGAGCACATACAACCTATCCATATCCTATGTATTCCTTAGAATCTCAGCTTTCTAAACATATATAGTTTGCTAGGGGTTTAGTGTACAAATAATGAGAAATCAGCCATTATTTGAGGGAAAGTCTGCTCTCCACGGGAAACGTTTACAGCCACCTTAAGTAGAGAATACCATAAGAAACTATGTGGGCCTCTGTTTTATACATGGTGGAATTGTCCTTTAACAATGAAGTTCTTAGAAGTCCACACTACTATCGAGTTAAATCAGAAAAGTAAAATTAACTAGTGAAACATTATTTTTCAAGTTGCGTTACTAATAGTTTGCATGTAAAGGTTGAGGCATGTTAACAATGTGGAGAAGAAAAAGGCCTTTTATAATGTTTACTAATGGTGACACTGATGTGACCTGTAAGGAAGAATTTGTGGATCACTTTACTTTTCTTGTTCAGAATAAAACAAATATGTCAAATGTATAAAATAAAAGTAGCTCATTAAAAATATATACGTATGGAATGCTGAAATGAATTCATTCTCACTCTGATCGAGAGAGAGAGAGAGAGAGAGAGAGAGAGAGAGAGAGAGAGAGAGAGAGAGAGAGAGAGAGAGAGAGAGAGAGAGAGAGAGAGAGAGAGAGAGAGAGAGAGAGCGTGGAAATCACAGAAAGAGAATCAGCTTTTAATCAACAAACTGTCAAAAGGATTCTTTGATCTAAGTAACCTATACGCCCGAAAAAACTGACCAAAAGAAGTGTAGGTTAGAAAAGTTAGAAAAACAATAAAAGTAAGCTATAATCATTAAAATGTCACAGATGGAGAGAGAGAGAGAGAGAGAGAGAGAGAGAGAGAGAGAGAGAGAGAGAGAGAAGGAAATTACTCGAATCCAAGAATGACGCAAACCAGGCCTGAGTATACTGTGGAAGATGAGTCGGGCGAGCCACAGAAAATCCACTTCATGTCAGCAACTGTGTAACTCTATAATGGTTTAATCATAATGTTAGGATGACTATACAATTATTATTATATTACAATAATAATAATAATAATAATAATAATAATAGTAATAATAATAATAATAATAAAAATAATACTAATGATGATGATGATGATTACGATAATAATGGTGATAATAACAAAAATAATAATAATAATAATAATTATAGTTATAATGATAATAATAATATATTTATAACAACAATACTAGTAGTTATAATAATAATAATAATAATAATAATAATAATAATAATAATAATAATAATAATAACAATAATAACAATAATAATAATAATAATAGTAAAGGCAAGAAGAAGAAGAAGAATGACAATAATAATAATAATAATAATAATAATAATAATAATAATAATAATAATAATAATAATAATAATAATAATTATAATAATTATAACGATAATAATTATTAAAAGTTTGATGATGGTGAGAAGAAGAAAAAGTAATATGCATATAAAAATTCACACCATTTGGAAGATCAATGAGGTCTCCATTGCCTGGTCCAACTGTCACTTCGTCCCATCGACAGGTCGTCAGAATGATGCATGTGAGATCAGAATTAAATATAAGCATCCTACCTTTCGGGCTATGCAATATATAGAGGAAAAATTGGAAATTGAAAATTGGCAAGGTTTCAAAATACGATACACGGAGAAAGATTTTGTTAATGAAAATCATGCACGCGTTTGCAGAAAAAGATATGGAGGATCAATATAGCCAAGTAAATTGTGATGCGAGTTTGATACGATGACGCATGCATAAGCTCATTTGAATACAGAGAGCGCCATTAACCCATTCGCACCTGAATGTGCATACATCGTCATACAACCTGAAGAAAAAAAGTCTTCAGCCAGAGTACCAGTGTAAAGTCTGAAAAATATTCGAAGAAGGATTTGGAACCCAATAAGTGTCAGTTAAATATTTTCCAGTGCAATGCATTTCATCAACAATCAGATCAAGATATTTCGTGTCAGTGTATGTATACACTGTAGATCCGAATGAGTTAATATCTTCCGCAACTCTTTATGGCTTCATTGAACTGTACATTGTTGACCATTAATCCAATGGAAGGGACTTGCTACTACTTAAAACTAATCCCAATGTTATTCTGACCTACTTTTGCTGCATCGACTTGGTAGTGAGAAGAATACAATTGCTGAGACTAGTCGTTGTGTATTATACAGGAGACGTATGGGATACATATGCGGGTAAGATACAGTGGTATTTATCCTCTAAGATTCATTTCACTCTCACATTTCAAGATGTAATATATATAAATATATATATATATATATATATATATATATATATATATATATATATATATATTTATATATATATATATATATATATATATATATATATATATATATATATATATATATATATATATACATATATATATATATATATATATATATATATATATATATATATATATATATATATATATATATATATATATATATATATATATATATATATATATATATATATATATATATATATATATATATATACTACTTACTATTGATTATACCTCGATTCATCTTTTGTTTTCAGGATTTCGACGATAGCAACTTATGTCATAAATTGGATCATGGATAGGCGTGATAGAGATGTAATAATGTAAACCACTGTTTACGATCCTGTACAACTCATAATGCACTGCTTCGGGACCTCTTTCATAAGGCAACTGTATGATCAATATCACAATAGGTATGACACATTTCTATACTGTTAATACGTCTAGGGTAACAACGTATCGTCAAGACCTTGAACAATTCCATGCTAAAATACCTGGATGACTGATACACACACACACACACACACACACACACACACACACAAATATATATATATATATATATATATATATATATATATATATATATATATATATATATATATATATATATATATATATATATATATATATATATATATATATATATATATATATATATATATATATATATATATATATATATATATATATATATATATATATGCCTTAAGTGCAAGGGAAGACAGTCGTAGATATATTTAGAAGGTATAAGTATTTGGAACGCCCTGCTAATAAGTTGGAGTTGTTATGAGGGATACTGACTCTCTGACCATTTCACGTTTACCTGCTGGCAGTGTATACAGCATTCAAATACCTATATACTTTAAATTCAAATTTATGTTTGCCGAATTATCGAAATAATTCCAATGCCCGAAATTCCCGGACGATATTTCATTCAGCTAGCATGTTTTATTAGAATATCTTGCATTTTATCTCTGGCACAGATATCACAAATTGGATTTATAATCATTTTATATTAAGCCAGTAATTCGAACGTTCCTGTAACATCAACACGGATGCATTTTTCATGTAGATGCAAATTGCTATATGATAATTATTCACTCGAAGTAAATGGTACCAATTTGCCTACTGCCGTGAACGTATTTACCTTGATCAGCCATAGTCAGCTGACTTGATATTTGATCACATGGTTACTAAAACACTGTTTGACCAATATCCATGTATCCAATGGTTTTCCCTATACGTTATATTCCCAAACTCTGTGTAATATAGCATGTATTCCTTATTCATCTGGTCTAGAAGTTAGTGCAATCATTATATTAGATTGAA
>OZ012684.1:88271525-88316525 GCA_963942565.1 Maea johnstoni | reverse complement strand
GAGCTTGAAATAAATTGCGCTGCAATAAAACTTTTCATGACGTTAAAATTGAACGAGAAAGAATCGTGAGACGAATAGGAAACCGGAGTACCTGGCGAAAACCATCGCTTAACCCCAGGTCACTGGTAACTTCCTCACATTCCTAGTTCCTTATTACAATGGAAAAGTTCGTTCCACAAAATCTCAATATCAATTGTGTTATATGTGCTTCATGGTATGCCAAAGACATTTTTTTTGTTGTGTTGCAAATTAACCACACACACATGTAAGTTGTGCAGATCCATAGGTAAAATAAAAGTAAAAGTAAAAAATATTTTCTTTTAGTGAATTTATGTATCTGCCAGATGAGTACTTTTAGATGAGTTCCATGCGCCAGGGTTTCAGTCATCTTTCTGCATTTTTGCATCATTTTGTATTGGTCAAGTTAGCTACAAACAGCATAAGGGTAAATGATATTTCAATGAAATATAGTGCACATGTATAATTGTTTTGAAAAAGTATGTAGTACGTATACAAGACCACCCACTCGGCTGCAGGGGATGAATTGTTGAACGTAATAATGAATATATAATCATCCACCGAATGTGCTTCGAGGTGGTAATGACAAGAAGTATCCAGGCACTATGTAATTGTATTCAACTAAATATAATTAGGGTGAACAGATACTTAGTTGCAGCATTGGCACATTTTACTTAAAACATCCTTTGAATTTGAGCTTGAAAGAAATTGCGCTGCAATAAAACTTTTCATGACGTTAAAATTGAACGAGAAAGAATCGTGAGACGAATAGGAAACCGGAGTACCTGGCGAAAACCATCGCTTAACCCCAGGTCACTGGTAACTTCCTCACATTCCTAGTTCCTTATTACAATGGAAAAGTTCGTTCCACAAAATCTCAATATCAATTGTGTTATATGTGCTTCATGGTATGCCAAAGACATTTTTTTTTGTTGTGTTGCAAATTAACCACACACACATGTAAGTTGTGCAGATCCATAGGTAAAATAAAAGTAAAAGTAAAAAATATTTTCTTTTTAGTGAATTTATGTATCTGCCATATCAATTTAAATTTCCATAAAGTCAAGAGTTTCTTCAGGAAATTATGGATTGAATCATGTATGCCATATATGAAGAATTGCAACAAAAGTCAGCGATGTGTAACAATTGAGAATGCATCCCAGCCATCTACATTCCAAATTAATACAGTTGTGACGGCTTTGCCATTCTCCTGGTAATTTAAAATGACAAGGGTATGCTCGGCCCATGGGTTGCCTGATTTGCTGTGAACTGCAATACTTTTTCCACAAAAAATGGTGATCCAATTTCCGTAGTATTATGCAACAAAGCCATAAACTTGATAACAAAGCGAATTAACTCAATTGAGAGAATCTCTCGCAATCCATCATTGCGGGAGAACGAGTAATTTTATCACAGCATAAGGTTTTATAAGAATTATGTATTACCTCGGTGCTTTTATAAGAATGTACAACACAGCTCAGACATGGATATAGGAAATTAACCAGCTGAGCGCAGAAGTTGCATAAGACAGGGGCTAAGATCGGCTTTTCGTCTGCCCCTTTCTCTGAATTATGCGACTTTATTGATAATCCCCCAGCGAGAGGCGAGGGGCCATAATGTCACAGCGAAGGCGTATAATTATTTCCTAAGTGTGATTAATAAGCGTGTTGTTCCCTCTCCTACATGCGAGCGGCCGCTCCTCAATCTTAGTCGAATTTGCTCCATTCCTCGCCGCCGTATCCACTCGTAATGGTGCGCAATGTGTTCTTAGCCTGTAATCCATTTTCACAACTCGTGCGAAAGCTCTATTTGAAAAATGTGGCTGGAGCGGTTGTCGCAAATTTCTGTTTCGTCCTATCTTTGTGTCTGACTACCTGCTTGCCTGCCTTGTTTAGCCTAGAGTTTTGGCTTTTAGCCTATGTGTGTGTGTGTGTGTGTGTGTGTGTGTGTGTGTGTGACTGAGAGAGAGAGAGAGAGAGAGAGAGAGAGAGAGAGAGAGAGAGAGAGAGAGAGAGAGAGAGAGAGAGAGAGAGAGCAGTATATTCCGTATCCCAAAAAGTGAAATGGGTTGAACTTTGATTTAACCATCTGGCATTTTTAAAATTTCAAACACATTTGCCTGTTATCTCAATTTCGTTAAAGATAAGTGTTTATATTTAGCTGATTGGTATGCTGCCAATCTACACACTTCAACACGAATACAGCTGTTTACCTAATTAAGATTTAAGTCATTCAGAGTAAAGCTTCTATAACAGACAATTTCTCGGTTAAATTTAGTCCTTTTACTGATGTCTATTCAATAGATGTTTCACCAAAGAGAAATCATATGTTTTATACTCATTTATGTTTATCTTCAGAATGATTACAAGCGTATAGCATACATTTTTCACGTTAGAACAGTATACGTTGAGTTATTAGTAACTCGCTGCAGCAGTAAAGGTTTTATTTTGTATTGTTTCAGCGTTCAGCATGGCGTCATCGCCCTCTTTCAGGGACGCAAACTACCGTCCATGGCCTTGCCAAATCTCCAGCAAAACATCAGGTACGATCTCCGTAACGACTACCTAAAGCTTGTTCCATTTCAATCTCAATGTGATTGGACACGCTTGGCATTGTTTTGTACCCTATCCGAGGGCAGGAGTTTCCTCTCTAGCCGAGTGGTCTAGGACGCTGCCAATGACTGCTAGCTATCTCTCACCACTAGCAATGGATTCAAATCCGACTCAAGACATGTGCTTAAGTTGCAAGTGACTGCTGGATAGCCGGTGGTTGTACCTGGGTACTCACTTTTATGACATAAAAGCTGGCTATAAAAGAAAATCCAACATGGCACCCACGAAGGCCGAATACATGCCATGTACTTGGTCCACAAGTTCATGTGTTTGAAAATGTGACTTTGGCCGCGTGTAATTAACTAAAAGAGGCAATCCATGAGTTATATTTTCACGGAAGTCTTGGACGATATGGACAATTCATTACAAAACATTCCGAAGAGAGATGCTGATAAAATATATGCCTATTAATATGATACAGAGAGAACTAAATACAGTACATCGCGCAACACCTAGATGTATGCAATAAGTGTTCAACAAACACCCGTGTTCACCCCGTAGAGTGTCTTCTGTCCGTTTAACAATATGTATTCAAATCAAGGTGTTTATTACTGAGTAGGAACTCGCAGATGCAAGCCTATTGTGGATCCATTTGATGTTGAAGAGGCCATTGATTGTGGACCATTCTAGAACAAGTATTAAAGACCTTGTTAAAAAAAATAATTGGTACTGCCTACAAGAACTTCATAATTGATACAGTGATTTTATTGATTAAAAAGAAAATATATAAAAACAGACAGAAAGGTAAGGTGACAGATATTGCTGAAATCAAATATGAACTATCAGTGCACTTGCAATATGAACAGTATCATGCTGAAATTGAGGGGAAACTTCAAATATTTGAACAAAAATAGTTAGATCTAAATCAAATTTTAGGGTAAGATTGAACATCTTATCTGATGAAGTATAGGGTATAACATTTAAGATTTTTGTATCTTAATCCATAATCCTCCAATATTGTGCAAAAAAATGCATTTGTTGTGTTTATAGGTGCCAGTATGTGTTTGTTTGTTTTTCTTTTGCGTGTGCTGTTTAGAAATAAACACATTCGTTTTGCAGAAATTTAAAAAAAGTAGTAAAGACCTACAAACACGATGACAAGTCTTAATACGTTTCTTAAGTTGTTTACATTATTACTAGTACCCGAATAGAACATTTTCCGATACATCAAAACATACACCAAACCTACGTTGGAAATATACATCTCAAAATGAAATGGGGCTTAAACTACAAAAACTAAACAGACTTACAACCCAATATAGTCAGCGCCATAGTAAATGTTGCGTTTCAAGAAATATTTGCAAGTAAATAACCGAAATAATCAAATAATTCTCTTTCCCTTTTTTTAGGAATCTTGTGACTTCCGAAGTCGGTCCTTTCATCTATGACTACTATAAGGTAAGAAACAGCTAGTATTTTCACGTACTGGAAACATCAATAAAGGTTTTTTGAACCAGAATTAACCCAGGATTGAACCAAGAAAAGACGCCATTTAGTATTCAACTAAGCAGATGGAGAATTCCCCTTGACCATTGGCAATTCATAATTATCTAACTTGCCGCTTCACATCACAGATAATTACCTTAGAAAATGGAAATGGCAAGTGGGTATGAAGTAGAATGTTACATTTATTGTGATAGATTGATTTGTGTTGTACTTGCCACTATACCATTTTAACTATTTGAAACCACAGACACCCTAGTCTTGCAAAAATAATTTCCCTTTTCACTTGCCGGCATTACTTAATTGCCCTTGCTTTTAACATTACATACTTACCCTTTCACTTGCCACAACCCACTTGCCCTTACTATTACAACCCTGGACTTTACATTAAATCTTGAGTTGACCACAAGACCCTTGCCCTTTCACTTCCCACTATCCACTTGCCCTTTCTATTGCAATCCTAAACTGTTCACTAAAATGTTGCGTTTTTAACCTGATACTTGCTCTTACACGTGCCACTATACACTTGCCCTTACTATCATAATCTTCGACGTTTCACTTGAATATTGTTTTCCACCAGATACTTGCCCTTGCCACTATACACTTGCCCTTACTATCATAATCTTCGACGTTTCACTTGAATATTGTTTCCCACCAGATACTTGCCCTTGCACTTGCCATTACCAACTTGCCCTTTTCATTGCAATCGTGGTCTTTCCACTAAATCTTGCGTTTTCCACCAGATACTTGCCCTTACACTTGCCACTATACACTTACCCTTACTATCATGATCTTCGACGTTTCACTTAAATTATGTTTTCCACCAGATACTTGCCCTTGCCACTACCCACTTGTCGCTATACTCTGGCCTTTTCACTTGCCATTACCAACTTACCAATACATTCTGACTTTTTCATTTGCCACTATCCACTTGCGCGATACTCTGACTTCTTCACTTGCCACCACACGTGCTTTTACCGTCACATTCAACTGTGCCCTTTCCCTGTGCTTGTATCCGTGCTCACCTGTCGCGAACCCTTTCTCTTCCTCCAGAACCAGCTGGTGAAGAAGGGGATGCGCATATTGAGAGACAGCATCAAGAGCGAGGAAGGTTGTAGATTGTTCCTGGGCGCTGGGATCAGGGAGGTTCCCAATAAAGCTGGCGAGAGAGCGGCCATTAGCAAGAAATATCTGCAGCGAGGCTCACATTCGCCGTCACTATATGACATAATCATTAATAATTTGTGAATTCTGCACGAAAGAAGATAGAGATATTGCAAACATATGGCCTTTGGCATCTACCGTGTCAGGACCTAGCACTGTGTGTTCCCTTTGTTAGCTGTGTACGGCATGTAAGGGGTAGAGCAGGCTCCCTCTGGTGCGTGATCAACCCTTTAAAGTCCAGTGCGTCCAGGCTAGTGGTGGTTTGGCATGTCCGGATTTATGTGATTACACAGGTATCATAAAAAAAGTAAAAGGAAAATTGTAAATCTTGTGAGAACTTACTTTTCTTAATCATTCTTGTGAAAGGGGTTTGCTTTCTATAACGGCCTCATAATTACCAAACAAAATAGTGACTTTAGGAGCGAACGAGTCAAAGCAAATTAAGACCATTCATGCAAGTATTACATTATATACTAGTATTGAGAATCTGCATATGCCGATCTTTCCTGACCATCCCCTCCCCCTTGGATGCGTCTAGATTCGAAACAGTGTAAATCATTAACAGAACATCATCGATGACAAGAGTCACCTGGACCTATGATACTTTAAAAATAATTGTCGAATTGATCACAATTTCACATAAGAGTTGTGAGAGATGACCTATTCAACAATACTCGTTCAAATAGTTTACAAACAAAATAGTCATGCCGATGTTGGTTGCTACACCAATGTGTAAAATGCAGTATTTAATATCAGATATTACAGTGCCGACGTAGTTAAACAACTTTGTGAATACTGTATAAGTAGACGTAGTAGTGATTCGAGTTAGAAGTATTGTTTCGTCGATCTGGAAACAGCTTACTTTCACGTGTGTTATTAAATTCATCTTTGTTTAACCTCCTGATTTCTTTAATAATGAAAATGCTGACCACTATTGTTACATAGCTATTATCAACTAAGTGGAATGATGTTCTAGCGTTACCTTAAGTAATCCCCCAATGGTGGTTTTCTTTTTTATGAGGTAATGTAAGATATGGTTCATACTGAGTGTTTTATTGCAGGTATGCATCTTTTACACGGTCTGGGCGAACTCTGGAATCGATTTTTCACCTCCATACTTCCCATGCTGCAGGCCATTTTTCATCCAATTGAAGTAAGAAAGTAACATTTCTTATACTAGTATATAAGTGTGTGTGTGTGTGTGTGTTTTGTGTATGCATACAAATATGAATAATTGCTCTCCACAAAAAAGCATCGCAGAATAAACGCCATTGTAAAATAACCTTGCCAGCAACAAATATAAATATTTAAAATGTCTTGATAAATGCATTTTCTCAAAATCTTCCCACACTGCGATTTCTTTCCATATATCACAAACATTATACTGAGTTCAAGATACTTTCTAAAGGTATCTCTCACGTCACTATGCTATATCTGTCTTGTATAAGATGACAATATGTTTCACCATCTTTTCTTTCATCTTTGCCTTATGCAGCGGAAAGACCTGTCAGTTCGTGACGTCACACTCTCCGGCTTCCGAGACCTCGTTCTTTTAAATTCAGGATTAGAAGGTAAGACGACAATCTGGTGCGACAACGGACAAGACATTGACAATTTGAAACCTCCCTTTGTGTTCTTTTCAACATTTATGGCAAACAGAGACACACCAAGGAAAAGGGGTTGAGTTTCCTGTCATAGAGATCAAAGGAATCCATGCTAATGACAATATATAGGTGACAGCTGAAACTCTAAATTAAGAAGGATTTGTGGAGGATATCTTTCGAGTAAATTGAGATGTAAAGACACCAACGGGGGAGTATTATATCTTCACCTACTTATTGGAGTTACCTGCCAACGCATATAAGTATATAAGGTGGCCTCATCCCATGTATGTTATACATGTAGTACCTCTCACCAGATACTGCAATCATTCATTAGCCTTCTCGAATACCCTGGCTTGGGCAGTAAATGGTCACAGAATCTAGCAGACCCTTTTCCACCAGACCTTGCACATTATAAGGAAATAACTAGTGCCTCTGCTACGCAAAGCCTTAGCATGTGTACAGTATGGCGCAGAATGGACCCTGTCCACTGTCCTTGCATTGATTATACAACCTACATTGCTGTTATACATACATGGCCTTAAAACACACTAACAGGATCTACAATTCTTTTTGTTGTGACAACCAAAAGTGAAAACGAATTCTTCAAGACACTGCTTGAGAAACACCTATTTGGCCTTGACATAGTGAATACTGAGAATGTGATGAAATTTTGTATTACTCAATACTTAACCATTTGCCGCTTTCAGTTTTTTGATGCAATCATTGCTCAACTCTGATATTTTGTTATTTTCAGTTGTACTGATGCATCCAGGAATAGAGATCCCACCGGCCACCCAGCAAATGCTGCTGGTGCTACAGGTAAGTTACTCCGGGAATCTATTATTGGCATCGCTCATATCTCCGGTCTTCTGCATATAGTTCACGACAGAGATCGAACTAGGGAGATTTCTGAGTATCCATCAATTCCAAGTCAGTGTTCCAGCTAGTGAGACGGACTTACCTTTGACGTGACTCGTTTCCAGTACTTCACAATAAAGATCCACCTAGTGAGATTGTTTTGCCATAAGCGTCACTCTTGTTTATGGTATTCTTTAGGGGGCACAACAATGATTCCCCAAGTGAGAATTACCAATAATGGCATTGCTATTGTTTTCTCCAGGTCATTCAGAACAATGACCCTCCGAGTCCTAGTGAGACTGATTGACCATTGGAGTCACTCTAGTTTACATTTTTTTTCAACCTTCCAATGCTAAGGCTACTTTACTCCAGAGCACAATGACGCAAATATGTTGAAAACCATCTAAACCCTGCCATGTTGGTATTCATTGGAAAACTCGCTGAGTAGATTGTACTCTCAAGTGAGTACCAATGCTCTAGGGTTTCAGTCATTTTATACGTTATTTGCATCATTTTGCAGTGGCCAAATTAGCCGCCAGAAGCATCAAGGTTACCAGTAAGCAAGTTCACGAGTGTTTCCAAATTAATATATAGAAATAAGAATTATTGACCACTGTCATTGATATCTGTTTATTGTTTTTTTTTTTCTTCAGGGCGTTCATGACAATGAGCCCCCTAGTGAGAACTACCTGAAGCTAGAGAGACTGGTGGCTCAGGTCATCGTGCCCTACCTGGGTGTGCGAGGGCTGTACCATGGAGGCACAGAGCCCATAGCCCTGGCTCAGGGTGCTGAAATGATACGGTCAAGATCCGGTAAGAGTGCACTCTCCCCAAATCTAGTGGTCAGGGTCTTTTAAGGGTATTAATCCGTTAATACATGAGTTCCTCTATAAAGATAGGAGAATTGACACAGGGGAAACCACATCCTATATAACTTAAAGTATTGTCTGGATCTATAATACTTTTTAAAGTAACTTGGGTATCAAAATATTTGAAAGAGAGTTGTTGGTATTGTTCTGATCAGATTCTGATAATTATTTTTTTTGGTAAAATATTTCCCAACTTTGTTTCACCTGAAAGATACAATACAATACAACACGATACAAGACTTTAAGTCCACCAATTGAAGTGCTTCACAGACTGATTCCAAATGCCCTTAGTACAGATGTTGCTACTTTCTTCCGATGTTTTTTTTTCAGATGAGGATTTGTTGTCGACTCCTTCCAAGCGCACCACGTATCCGTGTGTGGGCCCCAGTCGCCCTCCTCGACACCAGCGCCAGTTCAGCGTGCAGGTCCCAAGTATGGCCATGCATACACTCAGAGAGGAAACACTGGATATGAGAAGACACAGCTTCAATATCGTCTCCTCGTGATGCCAGTGTAATTACTATGATATCAGAACTAGTTCAGCATGCAGGTCCCAAGTATGGCCATGCACACACTCAGAGAGGAAACGATGGATATGAGAAGCTTCAATATTGTCTCCTCATGATGCCAGTGTAATTACTGTGATATCATATAAGTCTAGGAATGTGAGGAAAAATTATGTATACACAAGAAATTACTGACCACCATTGCTGTAAGATTTACTATATATCTTTTCAGGGGTTGAAATTAGTGGGAGCCGAGGGCCGAGGGCTACCCTGAATTCTCCTGTTGCTCCACCCAAAAATGCACTGGTTGTATACACAACACCTTTATGTGGCTTTTGAAGATCCACAAGGGGGTTCTCTGGAAAAAAACTTGATTTCAAACCCTGCTTTTTCTCCATTTTTCATCCAGAGTAGGTGGTAATATCTTTCAAGATAAGATACCTACAGAATGCAATCAAACTACAATGCATTGAGACTTTGGCACAAAATGAAGCGTAACAAGTCAATCATTCACAATGCATAGGCATTTCTTCCCTAGACGTGTGTCGATATTTGAAACTGAATATCTGAAACCTCTCACTGCAGGACACGTTTGTTTGAGATTGCCAATGCAAGGCACTGAGCCTGATTCCCCTTTGATATTGATATGTGATTTTAATAAACAAACGTACCCCATGACATTTCAAATGTCATGGTTTATAGTCAGATCACAGGAAAAGATGTGAATTTGTTCATCAACCAATACTAAGGCAATGCATGCCATCTAGTGAGAGATTTGGTAACTAATTTGTACATTGCGACACCAAATAAAGACCTTTACAAGTTAGACAATCTGGCTAACAATTCTGACAAAGAGAGAAGCTTTTCCTTACACAAAAACTTATCCTATTTTAGTCTTAGTAAATCAGAACATTTACTATTTTTGCAACAAAAAAAGACATTTCAGTCTTAATTCTAATGCGATTCTTATTATCTTATGCCGGCTCTCACTTCAAGGATTCATCTTTTGTAAATCATATTTAAGATATTTTGAAAATATTTAAAGAAAAGTTTGATTGTGTCCTACGTAAATGATGATTTTCATCTTGTCCCTGGACTTACTTTTCTAGAAAGTGGATATTGTATCACGCAAGGCTCATAAGAATCCTGCACGAAATGCCATTTGGCTGTATATAAAAAGCAAATTATTTATGAAATTGTATATAGTTGTTATATCCCATAGAAATCTTTATCTAGGCAGATCTGTGAAATGTATTAGATTGTCATTCATATTTTATACCTAATTGTATTCATTCAATATCTAATAACTCACCTAAATTTGTGATTGTTTGATAAATAAAATTTAACCACGAAGACTGAATGTTTTGTTATTCTTAACAAATTCCTTGACCCAGACTACGATATGGCTTTTTTTCCAATACAAAAAACAAACTCCCCTTGAAAATATTACCTTCATTTATTTGTGATACAATAGAATATATACAATAATCGTCCATCCACATATTTCCATTATGAGTCTTTTATTTTTGACAAATATTCCTGGGAAAATATCTTGCAGTCAAGATAAAGTGCTACTCATGATAAACCACAAACGGTTATTAAATCCTAGAAATCACATTTTCCTCATAGTAAAATTGCTTACAAATAACACTAGTGGAAAAATGGGACAACTTCCTGAGCAACTGACGCAAAATTCATCAGTAGCAATATTTTGTCTATCACAGACAATAGATTTATTTTTTTTCACTCTTGAAAGAAAAGAAAATGAGTTTCCGGTGGCATCTTTCTTTTTTCATTGTGCTTTATAATTTTAACTTTTTTTCCTTTTTACCATCCCTTTTTCCCCAATCTTGGAATCAAAGAAATAAATATATTGAGCGACAGGTTTTACTTTCCATTGTGCTTGCTAGGGTAGTAGCGCAATCCTGCCATGTGAGGTGTCAGGATAATTGTCCACTCTCTGCTTGGACAATATAGCACTACATCCATATTGAGGCTATCATCAGAATAGGGCTAGAGTACCGAAAATATTGTTATCTTTTCTAGGGGTTTCTGAATAATGAGCATTTGTACAACTTGCTTAATCCCACCATACCTGACAGAAGCTGATAAAAGTTTCATACGATGAAAAGAATGGAAATTATTTAACCAAAAGAAGCATTCATATATGAATTATGCCAATGAGAGCATAAAATAATCCGGTGTGCATAGGAGCACTACAATGGAACATGGTGTCTTTAAAGCAATGGTCTGGGAAATAGTCTTCTTTAAATAGGTAGATGAGATACGGGTATGTAATACAGCCTCAGTGGTACGGTGGTGAAAAAATTCACAATGAAATCAAAATATCCAATCCTAAATCCTTCATATTATACAGTCCTAAAATTATAGTGATTTATGATTCCTCTTCGTTTGTCTCTGTTTCCATCTTCTTTGCAGCAGTGTCATCCGTGGAGGGAGCGGCTTTCCTTTTCAGCGCCTTGACTTTACGCAGTTGTAGGGAGTCGAAGTCCTGTTTCTGCATGTGAATGCGCCCATGTTTGGTACCAAATACGTCACGGGTAACATTCTTCTTTTTCTTTGGCTGGAAATATGAAAGAAACTCTTAGAAACCACTGACTTCAAATTACATTACTGATCATCCTTTGGATAAAATAATCATTTAATAATAGAACAAAATCTACAATAGCACAAACATTTCAACTTAAATTTGACTACTGGTAAATAAGCTTATGTAATCCTATGTAGTGAGAGCTCCATTGCAGATGACCTGATCCTGAAAACTACGCATTCTATTTGTCTGAATAATTCAGAAGTTACACCTGTCTAGGGAAATTTGCACTTCCAGAGTTTGCTTTTATAGAGAAACAGCAAAACCTCAAATGTTCAGGCCACTGTGTTACTTAATAGAGGTATCCATATTCTGTTTTGTTATCAATATTTTCCTATCTAACAGTAGAGTTAATCACATTTTTCAATAACAAGCACACCCATGCAGGGTCTTACCCAGGATTTGAAACAGGGTGTCAAATTTGAGTATTCATGAAATGTTGGGGGTCAAAAGTCAGTTATTCAATTTACAAGAATAATCATACCAACCCTATATATTCACATAGCCAGACAGAATTTACTTCTTTACAAAACCATTTATGGGCCTATTTACTTGTATGAGTAAAACTTAAGGAACATTTCCTTGGTCCAAAAAATACATAAAATGTAACAATATACAACTGGGTGTGATATTGCCTAAAAGCAGGTGTTTTGGAGTCAAAATGTCTCCATGGCTCCTGGATGGGTAAGTCCCTGATACCATGTTAGTATCTACTTACCTTGAGCTCAATCGGTTGCTTCCTAGACTTCTTGTAGAGATCATCTGATGCCAGTTTTGTGCGCCTCAGGGTAAAGTCTGCACAAGGGCCACATTCATCGATCTCCACTCTCGGAATCTTGCTCCCGGACTTCTTCAAATTAATTCTGGAAAGAAAAACAGGGGGCAATGATCACACACTAATAAAAGATTCTTTTGGGGTTTATGAAGTCCCTTAAAAGTTGGTATACCTCTTCCCTTCATAAAGACATCCATTTAGTTATCATTGTTTCCGAATATTTCATGGATAGTCCTTGGTTGTTTGCCTATTTCCCTTCAATGTGACAAGAGAATATCCAAAGTATGTTCTATTTGTGGAGCTAAAAATCTAAATATCTACTTCAAGAGTTTCATTATCCCGGGACATCAAATATGTTATGGGAACAGCGAAGGAATCATAAATTACATTCACATTATAATTCACATGCCCCTTGTGGTCATTTTCTATCACTTTCATCCTTTTTACTACCTACACGCTAGCATGATCTATTTTGAAACCCCTCACTCTATAGTTCAGTTCTTCTCAAGCCTTCTTTTTCTATGGCAATACCAATCTTTAAATTGATAATAGTACAATTCCTACATGGCAGTATACATGCTTAGTCCATTCAAGTGAACTTTAAACAGACTTGTCCATTTCCCCTGCCCACATTCATCCATACAGTGCCAAAAAAGGCTGCTTTTGTGTATATCTTTTTTATTTGGAATATATTTGAAGTTGCAGGATAAGTCCTATAGAAGATTTCATCTTTAGATAATACGCTTTCGTGAGATAGCTATAACCAAAATAGGGTCAGGCCTTTTTTGGGTGCTACAGAATGGAATAAGTTTATGAAATTTGAGCGGAGAAAATCTAAACAATTGCTAATTAAATTGTGTTAACAAATACTTACTTGTATGTTCTAAAAGATATTTTTCCATCTATGGCTGTGAAACTGATGACACTCTCAAGCCCAGAAAGGCGAACCTTCTCAATGATTGGACCGCGGAAAAAATCTGTAGGTAATAAAAGATACATTTATTTAAGTATGACATTCACATGAATCCTTCTTTAAAATAGATGATAAATTCCTCCAATTTAAAATAAAACAATAACTTATGGAGAAAACTTAGATATAAACAATTCCTGTACCTAATGTTGTAAAATAAACATAATTTCTATTCCATTATTTAAAAGATAGTACGCACAAATTTCTTACTTCATGATAAGAAATTCTCATAATGCATTTTTCAAGATTCAAGTTTGGCTAAAAGATAGAATATAAGTTATTCTTATTGATCAATAGTTTGGATTTCACTTGTAAATACAAATATTGATTTATCAAATAACAATAGCTTGTTTGCTAATTTCATATTATAATAAATTTCAGTTTGTAAATCATTATTTTCCTTTTTGATCATAGTGTTACATTTTTTTCTGTCTTCTTTTTTTGATATGTAACTTCTCACATTTGTGAACTGAATATTTTGTACATGTATATTTTTTTGAGCTTTTCACTTTGCACTCAACAAAGGTACAGCTACAGATAGAGCACACAGGTTACTGACATCAGTGAACCTCCCTTCACTGCACTCACCTATGAGCATATTTTTGAGGCGTTGGTATTCTGGCTCAGACTCAAAGGGCTCGCCAGAGAACACCAGGCAGGGCTTGGCACCAAGCATAGCCTTCAAACTCTGAAGTCAAAGAGAAGAAAGACATGAATCGCTGGAAGAACAGATGTTCCGTGATAAGTGATCTCAGGCACAAACACTACACTTGACCACTTGTCATGGCAAGTAGAAATGGCTACTATTATAATTTTCTTGCCTGACATGGAAAATTGAAATTCCAATATATTTATGATTGATATGAGAAATGCATAAATCAATTTTTTGCCATTACTGAGGCCTTTAAAATGAAAAATTAAAATCGACAGTAATAAATGGCTAAATGTCATATATACTTGGACAAGAGGTTTTTTTCTGGGCAATCTTCAATCAGGCATGTACAAAAGTGTCAACTTGCCCAACATGTCAAGTTAATCTTAATCCCATAAGAAATTCAGTCCTAGTTGTGTTTCTGGTAGTGCAAAAGTTGTTCCTTCCTTCAGTTGTCATTCAAATACTCAAAGAAAACAATTTTAATAAAGAAATGTCACTTAACCACTGAAAGCTCCCAGCAGCCAAAACGGCCTGACAATTTTGTTAAAATACTATAGCCAAAAGTATATCCTAGAAAAAGATTTGAAGGAGCAATGTATAACAGAATATAACATAACTTTCTTTCAAATATTTGATAAAATCATTCTTTAGATATTGTAAAAAATATCATAGACCCTGAAAATTATTTTTGGAGGGACTCTTGTGCATGAATGGGTTTAGATTCTCCTGATTCTATCATCAAAACAAGGAAAATGCATATGACATTAGTAAAACACCTGCTGACTTCAATGTTTGATAATGACGCTATAGATTCTTAGTTCAATATTCGTTTCATCTCAGGTAAGTCATACAATACGGGCCGAAGCAAAGAAAGCTTCGTGACAGTACTATTCAATGGTGTTACCTTGAAAGATGCAAGTCCTTTGTAATTTTCCACTCCCAACTCAAACATGTCCAGGATCTGATGGTCAAACATTCGGCCTGTAAGAAAAATTAAATGCCTTAACTACATGGACTTTAATCAAATTCATTGTCGATAATACTAATATTAATAATATAGTCCGGCACAGAAAGCTGGATTTTGGGCTGAACCTTTTTTTTTCATATATAGTTTTTTTTTCAATTGATTCTAGGAGCCAAGGGTACCCACTTTAAGAATCTGCCGGGTGCCGGGCTGGCACCCTTGGGCAAATTGAGATATTGACCCATCTTTGCCACCCCCCATGGTACACAAAATGGACAAATTGGACTTTCTCCGGTTTTGGCTGCTCCAGATATTGAAATCTAAGAGACCTACAGACCCATAAAGTTACATAGGCTCAATTTAGATAGCAAATAGACATATGTTTGTATTTGAACATTCATAGGTACCCTTATTGCCGAGAACAGGGGTCAGAAAGTAGGTCATTTAGCTAAAATATACAGGTTTTCGCCTTTATTTTGCTAATATTTGAACAGCATTAAATCACAATAAAAGAGTCCATCACTATTCTTAGTCTAAATATGACTTATTTAGGTAGCAAATAAACTGAAATTTGTAGTTGGCCAACGTTAGGTGACCGCTATGCTGAGAACAGGGGTCAAAAAGTAGGTCACTTAGTTAAGATGTACGATTTTCGCCTGCATTTTGCTCTTTTATAAACAGCGTTACATTGCCTTATATATATCTTTCACTATTCTTCTTCTAGATCTGACTTATTTAGGTACCATATAAATTAATACTTGCAGTTGGACAACTGTAGGTAGCCGCATTGCTGTGAACAGAGGTCAGAAAGTAGGTCACTTAGCTAAAATGTACAATTTTCGCATGCATTTTGATTTTTCTTAAACATCAACTTATATAATACTTTCAATATTATAGTTCTAAATATTACTCATTTCGTAGCAAATATATTGATAATTGGAGTTTTTCAACTGTAGGTACCTGCACTGATGGGACCAGGGGTCAGAAAATAGGTCACTTACATGTAGCCAAAATGTACGATTTTAGAGTTTTACTCTAATTTGAACAGCATTACATCAACATATGAGAGACCATCTACAGTGCCAACATTTTATTCCTGCAATAAATACGTGTGCAGACCAAGCATAATACTCGACCGCACGCTCGGTTACTACCCAGTTTCATGGGCACGTACAGTACAGACATTTAATTCCTGCACCAGACAACCTGACGTCCGCCAATGCAGTACATGTACATCAATGACCAACATAGCTTGCGAAGCGAAGCTACGTTCAATAAGGAGTTCATCCATGTGTCCATGTCCAGGAAACTGGATTGCATTTCTGAATCATGTGCTCGATATCGGTTTTAATAAATATTACCCTATCATGGTGAGATATCAACGCCTACACGATATTGGCCACATTTAGGTATGGTTTTGTATTTGAAATTTCTTTTACCGTCACTTTAATTCTTTCAACTTAAGAATTCAGTGTGACTTGACAGTTGATAAAATTGGGGAAACGAGTACCCGGAGAACCCACGTACTAACCCCATAGGTTCCAATTGCTACCTTCTCCGTATTTCAACAATATTGAACTTAACTGTGCATCCGATGTGCTTTTGATGCAATGTTAGGTTCAATGCTTTGTGGTCAATTTGCAATAGCACCGTGTCTAACAAATAAGTTCTACAGAAATCTCGTATTTAGTGCTACCTATGCCCTTATTTGGGTAGCAAATAAATTGAAAATTGTAGTTAGACAATTGTAGGTACCTGTACTGCTGGGAATAGGGGTCAGAAAATAGGGCACTTAGCTAAAACGTATGACTTTTGACTGCGTTTTACTCTATTTTAGATAACACTCCGTCTTTGCACTACAGTGTAGTTGCATTGTGTGGGAAAACAATGTCGTCAAATTACTATGGGAATATGCTATAATATAGCGCCTTTGACCATTGCAGAGGGCGGTATGATATTTGTCATAGGCCTGAAGGCCGTAACGTATTAACTTGTCATATCGGCCCTACCCAAGCCAATGTCATGCATAAATGAGGAATTCCCCTTACTAGGATGGATATAGACAGTTCCTTATATATCATAAGACTCTGACTAGGAACCAGGGATCAGGATTTGGGGTTATGTTTCTTGTCACCTTTCCCACCATACAGAAGAAATGCTGTGACTGGTCTGTCGTACATGGTGGAGAACAATAAATAACCTCAAGTCAGTAGTAACTTTCTCACAAGCCCAAATAGGGTTCATGAAAAGTAATTTTCAGCTTGTGTGGACTCCTTTATGTGTGATTGATATTGGCCTATAGGGAAAGCTATGCAGCTACATGTAAGTGAAATATGCCGAAAGGGACAGCTACATGTACATTACAGACATTGAATTCCTGCACCAGTCGACTGGATGTCTCCTTGTGCCTGGTTGTACAGACACCTATGGATAACATGCCATACCAAATAAGCCAATTACATTAATGGGTGGTAATCAGGCGTGCAGTTGTGTATTACCATTATGCTCGGGCTACCACACATATAGTGCTGGAATTAAATGTTAGCACTGTACTGTATGTGTGTGATGTGTCTATGCTTGATGTGTATGGTTATGATCTATACATTTTGGAAACTAATGGTGTCCTACTAAAAATATAAATTCATTTGTTGAATGAATAAGTCACATCTAGAACTACAGACCAGAAATTTAATTCCTGCACCAGTTGGCCGGACGTCTGCCAGTGCCTGGTCGTACACACACCCATGGATAATATCAATTAATGACCCATATAGCTTGCAAATAAAATCTACATTCAGCTGTGACGTCATCCGTGCATACAATGCCGATATTTGATTCCTGTGCTAACTGCGTCGGTATCCCGGGCACAATACCAGACTGCGTGCCTGATTGCAATCCAGTTTCCTGGGCATGGACGCATGGATGAACCCCTTACTGAAAGTAGCTTCGCTTCGCAAGCTGTATTGGTGATTGGTGTACTGCATTGGCGGACGTCAGGTTGTCTGGTGCAGTAATTAAATGTCTGTACTGTACGTGCCCATGAAACTGGGTAGTAACCGGGCGTGCGGTTGAGTATTATGCTTGGTCTGCACACGCATTTATTGCAGGAATAAAATGTTAGCACTTTAGATGGTCTCTTTTATGTTGATGTAATGCTGTTCAAATTAGTGTAAAACTCTGAAATCGTACATTTTAGCTAAGTGACCTATTTTCTGACCCCTGGTCCCATCAGTGCAGGTACCTACAGTTGAAAAACTCCAATTATCAATCTATTTGCTACCAAATGAGCAATATTTAGAACTATATTATTGAAAGTATTATATAAGTTGATGTTTAAGAAAAAACAAAATGCATGCGAAAATTGTACATTTTAGCTAAGTGACCTACTTTCTGACCTCTGTTCACAGCAATGCGGCTACCTACAGTTGTCCAACTGCGAGTATTAATTTATATGCTTAAATAAGTCAGATCTAGAAGAAGAATAGTGAAAGGTATATATAAGGCAATGTAACGCTGTTTAAAAAAGAGCAAAATGCAGGCGAAAATCGCACATTTTAGCTAAGTGACCTACTTTTTGACCCCTGTTCTCAGCATAGCGGTCACCTAACGTTGGCCAACTACAAATTTCAGTTTATTTGCTACCTGAATAAGTCATGTTTAGACTAAGAATAGTGATGGACTCTTTTATTGTGATTTAACGCTGTTCAAATATTAGCAAAATAAAGGCGAAAACCTGTATATTTTAGCTAAATGACCTACTTTCTGACCCCTGTTTTCGGCAATACGGGTACCTATGAATGTTCAAATACAAACATATGTCTATTTGCTATCTAAATTGAGCCTATGTAACTTAATGGGTCTGTAGGTCTCTTAGATTTCAATATCTGGAGCAGCCAAAACCGGAGAAAGCCCAATTTGTCCATTTTGTGTACCATGGGGGGTGGCAAAGATGGGTCAATATCTCAATTTGCCCAAGGGTGCCAGCCCGGCACCCGGCAGATTCTTAAAGTGGGTACCCTTGGCTCCTAGAATCAATTGAAAAAAAAACTATATATGAAAAAAAAAGGTTCAGCCCAAAATCCAGCTTTCTGTGCCGGACTATAATGATAATAATAAAAATAATAATAATCCCACTGTCATTCCACCACTCATAAAGGTTTTTAAATTCTACCTAAAGACACAATAATGCATTGCTTTGGAAAATCTTTTCTTGGTAAATACTGAATGAAATGTTTTCAAACGACTGCAGACAGTCACTCAAACATTAATAAAGTGTTTACCTTCAAATAGAAAAGCTACTAAGTACTATAAGCGATCAAAGTGCACTGCCTAGGAATGTACTTCAAGACTTACCCATGACTAAATTGTGTGGACGCTTTTTCTGATGTGATCCAAAAACAAAGAGTGAGGCATCTGACTTCTTGGAGAAAAATTCCTGGATTAAGAGAAGTAAAGATTTAAAATCAAATGTAAACCAGTTTAAGCCACACACGATCAGCCGATCTTGAATATGATTATATGAAGTCATAAAAAAATTAAATCAATTTCAACTAATTCCAAAATAATTGATATATGGCCAATGCTTTCTTATTCAGTGTGTGTTTGCATACTTGATGAGTTTTCACTGCTTTGCAGAACCCAATACTGATTTCAGCCTTGATGAAAGCTTTCAATTTCTTAACTGTCTGAACATTTTAGCAAAGTACATGTGGTTAATTCATTTTAAACATTAGATGTGGATATTCTAATTTGAACATTTGAGCTGAATGATGAAATAGAGGAATCTTTGACAGTTTCTAAAATTTGAGAATCATTACTTACTAGTGAGGTCTGGTCTTCAAATGGCCGCATTATATTTTTTCTGAAATGAAACAGATAGAAGATTTAGCTTTAGCTAAAGATGTCTTGTTAGTGTACCATGATGTCTACCACCAGAACCTTCCCCCCCTAAAGATTTTCATAGCTAACGTAAATTTGACATAATTTACCCTGGCCAAGCAGAATGCAAACAAACTGGCTCAAGAGTATAAATTAAAGCCAAGAAAGAATTATAGATATTCAATCCAGGACACAGCCTACAACAATCCAATAAACAATGTTAACCTAAGATGTAAGTCCTCAATACAGGACCAATCATAAAGTTACTTGATATACAGAGGATAAACAGGATCATAAAAGCTCATAGTGTTACTTTAAAGTATATGCACAATATCCAGGCTTCATCAAACCATAACTAATTCAATTTCACAAATGGTTTAAAATGGACTATTTTCAAAATCAACATCAAGTCACCTATCATGTGATATTGTTTTCAGCTGACAATTTCCACCATGCTAAGAACGTTTACTTACTTTCTGTAATGTACTGCATTAGGTTTCTTCATCTGATACTACAAGCAGAACATGAAAAAGAATTGTATTGTACAAAAATCATTTTATCATTCATAACAAAAAATATGATCTTAATAAATGTGTGTAGATAATCAGTTGATCATTTTGAAAAAAAGGTTTTCTCTTCAAAATCTCCTGTCCAGACCCGTATTCAGATTATGATACATATGACCCTGTACCATAATAGCGTCAGACTTTTAAAATGTATAGTCTATCTTAATGTCAATGAGCTTCAATTCAAATAAATCATAAACCACTATTGCCACATATATAACTAAATGTATTTTTTAAAATATTATATACCTCTAGAAGGTGACTATAAAGCAGAATTGAATGTCAAATGTAAGAGAGTAAATTATCATGTATGCCATCAACAATATAAAGGCAACAACCAATTATGTTAAATTGTGTTAAATTATCTTCAGTATGCCAACAAAGTCAAAACTTCCAAGCCAAGTAGTGATATACCAACCAGATCTTTTAAAGCTTCTGTGACGACTTCACTTGTGTGTCCTCCTCTTATGAAAATTGCAGTCTTTGTGTTCTCTACCACCTTTGCTTCTCGCTTTTCCAATACTCTTTTGATCCTCTGGTTACTCGGCTTTCTAAATGAATAACCGCATATATCACATTACTTGTACATCACATCATTGTACTTATTAGCTTCGATGAAGAAAAGAATGGATATGTAGCTAGAGACCAGTTACTATATGTGCTATAGTGAAGGACGACTAAAAATCTGCCAGGGGTCACTGATCTGGCATCAGCGTAAGGTCACGGTGGAACAGGGAGCAATTAGGGCTCTCGTATCATTTATATTATGTACAGAGAAACCTGATTTCCAGCATCAACTGAGCACAAATTTTGGGCTACTAGTTGGCACTGGTTGAGGCTATCTTGTTCAGGTTTACCAGCTGGTTTCATATCCACTTGTTTTTATTTATCTGTTATTACTTATTAGTTATAACAATTAGGATTTTATTAGGCAGTTTCTCCTGTTCAGTATATTGATAGGTACTAATGTAGGAATTAAGTCAAGATTTCTTACAAGAAATCCTCGAATGGCATATTTTTCATGCTCATATAAAGCGCACAGTTTCGGAGGCCACTTCTAAGTGGCCAACTATAGTGCCATTAAATTACAGTTGTTGTGGCAGCTTATCAAAGAATGGAAGTAGCGACACGCTTTACTCGCTAACATTAGTCAACTTCTAAGGGAATAATTTGGGAAGATTGTTTTTAACCATTGGAAGGTATAAGGAGCACCCCCGACTCTAATACCAAATAGCCTCAATATGTAAAATGAGTATTAGAGTCGGCCCCGGCGGCTAAGCTTCATGTCAATCTAGTTCAATAATAGTGAACCTTACTATATGCAACGATATCTTATTGTGGATGTTCTGTGTTGCACATGTAACGTTCAATGACATCCTCTCATTTTATGTTAGCAGCAATGGTTTAGCATAAAACCCATTTAAACGGAACCAATGCTAGGCTTCTTGGTGTCATTAACTACCATATTATATGCCTTCTTCCAGCAAATATTCTGGATATTTCGTAATAAAACAATACATATTATTTAGGTTAATAATTTTCTTGTTGCATTTGCGCTAATCCAAATTTCAAATTAAATCTGTTCTGTATATAATTCCGGCTTTTACAAAACCAATATGGCGGGCATTTACATCATGTCTAACTCGATCTCCGGCTGGAGGTGAAAAGAGTCTGATATAGTCCAATTAAACGGTGCTGACCTTTATTTACGACGGCAATACATAGAGCTAGCCGTCGGTGATTGAAAAGAGGAAAAATACCTTTCCCAGCTGTTTGTATGTGCCCAGATTATAGCAAAATGCTTCCGCTCAAAATCTTGGCAGAAGAGTGCTAACATAATTTCTTAAGAGTTGGAACTAAACTCTACCATCCATATGATATCAGAAATGCCAAATGGGAAAATTATCAAAATAGGTTATTAGGTATCTAGAGTTTTATGTCTGAACTACATGTCAATCATGATTTCATGATGAAAGCAAGATTGATAAATCGGTGACAGGACCTTATACCCACCTACCCGAACGGCCACCTGCCAGTATGGCCAATTTTCGGGTCTTTATGGCCACCTTCAGTGAGTCATTATGGCCAACACCACAAAAACGGTGATATAAGGCAAGTTATTATTAATAAAGATTTAGGAGGAAGATATGTCAAACTCCCATGAATTAAGTCACTTGATGAGTGCTTTTAGGACTAGTGATAGAGGTTTTAGGGAGGAAAATGGGTCACCATTGTTTGGCCTACTCACAATTTGTCAAGAACCTCCATTACTGAATAGTGTACACTTTGAATTAGAAGTTTAGGGTATAACTAATAATGATTTTATGATATAAGGAACTGAATCTGAAATAAATACATATGATTGACTGATATAAAATATGTTTTGTTGGTATTTATTAACAAAGAGGAGTTGAGGGGAATCCAATACATTGTGGGATACTGATGGGGTAATGTTTGCACAACTCATAATTGCAAACATTACTCCTTACTGAATTGTGTAAACATTTGACTAAAAGTTCAGGGTTATAACATAATACAGGTATCATATTTGAAAGATCCATTCAAAATGAAAATATTTGTGTGATTATGAATTTGTGTTACTTTCATGAATCAATAAAGAGTTAAGGAATGAGATATTTTGTGCATATATAGTTTATGGATTTATTCAAGGCCTCGTTTTTATCATATATTTCAATCATAACATAACATGTCACCTGAACTTTCAGTCAAATGTTTGCACAATTCAGTAATGAGTAATGTTTGCAGTGCAAACAATAGTGACCTTCTCTCTGTCTGGCATGTAACCTCCTACATTGGACATAAAATACTGCATAAACAAAATATATCATAAGTATTATTATTCGACTTCATGATACAATATGTATATTTTAACATATCTACACTTCTCATGGTTCAAATGTGTTTATTCTATGCAATTGAGAAAAAATGAATTCAGAACATGTATCAATGTGTACCATCAGTATCCCACAATGTATTGGATTCCCCTCAACTCCTCTTTGTTAATAAATACCAACAAAACATATTTTATATCAGTCAATCATATGTATTTATATCAGATTCAGTTCCTTATATCATAAAATCATTATTAGTTATACCCTAAACTTCTAATTCAAAGTGTACACTACTCAGTAATGGAGGTTCTTGACAATTGTGAGTAGGCCAAACAATGGTGACCCATTTTCCTTCCTAAAACCTCTATCACTAGTCCTAAAAGCACTCATCAAGTGACTTAATTAATTCATGGGAGTTTGACATATCTTCCTCCTAAATCTTTGTTAATAATAACTTGCCTTATATCACCTTTTTTGTGGAGTTGGCCATAATGACTCACTGAAGGTGGCCATAAAGACCCCAAAATTGGCCATACTTGCAGGTGGCCGTTCGGGTAGGTGGGTATAATGACCCTGAACCGATAAATCAAGTTTTATTGGGTTGGGTTTATTTTTCTCCCTGACACAGGAAACTGAAGACATGATACTAAGTAAGACAAGTATCCGTTCTAAAGACTAAATACGTAAATTGGCCAGTGCATGCCTCATATGAGCGATAATAGGGCAACGATACACGTGACAAGATTTATCATTTGATTTATCGGTCTTGCTCTTTTGATATCATTAAAACTGCATTATAAATTATACCACTGATATGTTTTTTTTTTCTCAAAACAGTTATCAATGAATATTAATACTTACACGATCCTTTCCATCACCATTTTGCTGGTTTAACGATGTTTACGATGTACTGTGGTAGGTTCAAAGCGAGATGATGACGAAAACGACGTTGTCACTTTTGTTGGGTACCGGGGAGGAACGAGTGAGACTGAGACGATCTGCCTGCGCACGTGTCGGCGTGAGCCACAAATAGAACTTAGATAAATGAGTTTTTCTTTGCCACAGAGCTTTATCTACAATTTCCCAATCTTGAAATTAATCTTAATATTAATCATAAAAAAATGTGCATTCATTATCAAAAACTTCTTTTGTTTATCTAAGTCAAAAATAAAAATATCCGAAGTTTTATTTTCCCAACATAGACAGTTTAGATTTTTCTTTTTATCCTGTTTCAGTTGAATGAAATCCTGTGACATCTACACCTAAATGAAAAACACAGTAGCCAGCCAGTAATGCTCAAACTGAGAGACATGCCTCAAAAACGATTTAGTTTATGACTTCCAGCTGTGAACTTTTAAAGAAAGGCTCAAATGAATGTGTCTTAATTTGTCAAAATGTGTCAAAAATCGGCGATTTGATGTATCCGTTCAAGTTTTTAGTCAACAGGTAGGATACCTCTAGAGGTATCTTATACGGTGGTCTTAAATTGGCCAAAACTTAGATAAACAAAAGATGTTAAAAAAATGTTTAATGTATTCATGACATTAGGAGACCTTTCACATAATGAACATTTGTACAGGCTAAATTGTCAAAATTTTAGTTTCTTACTTGTTTCACCTTCTGCGGGAGCCAGCGACATTTTGTTATTTGATATAAAAAGCCCTGCGGGAAGTCTGCTGGCAGTTAAATTGCACTCAGAGAATGGAGTTATATTCAAAGGAAAATATAAAATATTAATATCACTGATTCATCAGTGGCAGGACAACCCTAGAAAAACGATGCGAAACCAATAATCTTTAATCATTGGTTAATGCAGGTGGTTAATGTGGGTTAACAATCAAACATGATGCTCTGGACATGTCAAAGCTTTCACAGTATTCACAAAAAGCCCTACCATCCAGTTGCATGTAATATCTGCCTAATAAAGGCATACTTTGGGCTAATTTCAAATGGTTGAAATGCAAAAATAATAATAAAACAACAACTATTGATTTATAAAGTTGTACTTAACTGGAAAGTACCCGCCCTGTTATTCTTCAAAAACTCTGGTCATTCAGTAAAATTTACATATTTGTTCGTAATTTCATAACGCTACGAGTATTCTCGAGGGTAGGGTAGTGCAGGTACTGCATTCTACACCAACTGCGATCTTGCAGTTGGTAGACCGTCCCTGCCTGTGCTGCCGCTCAGGAACACGTTAACGTTGAGACCAGAATTTGGAATTTTCATTTTTAGTCAGTTTTTTTCTGCCAAATTGCGGCTAGGGCGTATTTAGGGCAGTTGTAACAGGTGGAGGAATGAGAAAAATCCTTTTTTTGTCGTTTGGCAATTCTTTTAATGAAACTACGAGTATTCTCGAGGGTAGGGTAGTGAAGGTATCGCATTCTACACGAACTGCGATCTTGCAGTTGGTAGACCTTGCCTGTGCTGCGGCTCAGGAACACGTTGAGACCAGAATTTGGAATTTTCATTTTTCAGTTGTTTTCTGCCAAATTGCGGCTAGGGGTATTTCGGCAGTTGTAAAAGGTGGATGAATTAGAGAAATATCTTTTTTTCATTTGGCAATTCTTTTAATGAAATAAATATTAGAGCACACAGATATCCCTACGACCACACACTTAGGGCTACCTAACTTATGTACCAAAAGTTCAAAAAGCTCGGCTAACAGATATGAAATTGATAAATGAGATGTTAAACCGGCTGAAGCTCATGTCATTTGCATTCGTCCTAGTTATTCTCCACGAACTTTGGTCATTCAGTTAAATTTACATATTTGTTAGTAATTTCTTAATGCTATGAGTATTCTCGGGGTTAGGGCAGTTAAGGTATCGCATGATAATGCGATCTTGCAGTTGGTAGACCCTGCTTATGCTGCCGCGCAGGAACACGCTTAAACTTAAATTTGGAATTTTCATTTTTGGTCAGTTTTTTTGCAAAGCATGCCGGGAACGCTCAAATCTGACTGGGATCTAAAATCAACCGGCTGGGGCGCATGTAAGAAGGTGTGGATGATAGGGAAACCAATCCGCCACTTGGTTTCAAGTCTAAGGCATCAATCTTTCATGCCCCCAGCAGGGACTCAAATTCAGACAGGGTCGAGAGACAGCTAGCAGTCATTGGCAACGCAGTAGCCCACACCGCAGGCCATGGTCAAGGTTCAGTGGAGGGTATCGGGGCGAACCACCGACACACCATCCACCAAAAGTTTGCATTCCCCTCGCGCTCCCGATCTGATGACACATCGAGAGTGACGGGAAAGCGCAACAATCATTGATTGTGCTTACCCTACCTAAACCAATGATCCTACTTATATAGGTAGATTGGGGTACAGTAATGTGCTTAGAGTAGTTGACCAAATTTTAACTTTTCCAAGTTATTTGATTGAATAAAACTGTTCAACTTTAACTTTATCGAAATTGTAAATACTAGTAGTTTAGAATATTCCTATTGAAAGAAATATTCATAATTTTTTCACATCGCCGAATTAGGTACCTTTTACACCTCTGTGGGTGTATTTGTTCTTGTTTTATCGCCGCTCATGGCTATTAAATATTAATAGAACACAGTTCCGCATTTGTCATTCGTCGACCGTGATTGGGTCACATTTTCGAAAATGATTTACTTTGCGTATGCCACGATATAAAAACACATTTGAAGTTAGTTAGTGGTTTACTTTTTTTATCTATCTATTAAAGTGTCGATTACTGTTCTAATGTAATACTTTTGTTGGGAAATGTTAAGAGCTGGTTCTTCATCTCATTTCAAGCATAACTAAAATGACTGGAGAAGCGCCAACTACCAACTGCAAGATCGCATTATCATGCGATACCTTACCTGCCCTAACCCCGAGAATACTCATAGCATTAAGAAATTACTAACGAATATATAAATTTAACTGAATGACCAAAGTTCGTGGAGAATAACTAGGACGAATGCAAATGACATGAGCTTCAGCCGGTTTAACATCTCATTTATTAATTTCATATCTGTTAGCCGAGCTTTTTGAACTTTTGGTACATAATAATAATAATAATAATAATAATAATAATATTGTCATTTGATATTGCGCCCTTTCCATATAAACATGCTCAAAGGCGCATTACATTCATTGTCAGAGGATAGATGTTGATATCCACATAGTTATTTGATAAAAACATCTTCGAACAGATGTGTTTTCAATTGTCGTTTGAAGATTGCCACACTCCCAGCTGCCCGAATATTATTTGGGAGCTGATTCCATAGTTTTGGGGCACAGGCACTAAATGATCTGTCACCGTAGGTTTTCATGTTGGTTCTCGGCTCGTAGAGTAAGTTCTTGGATGTTGATCTCAGTGTCCGTGGTGGGACATACTCTTTCAGCATTTCCCTCAGGTAAGAGGGTGCAGTTCCATGCAAACACTTGTACGCCAGGAGAAGAATCTTGAATTCAATTCTCTTCCTGACTGGTAACCAGTGAAGTTCCTTTAGTACTGGAGTGATATGGTCATACTTCTTTGTGAGTGTGATCACCCTGGCGGCATTATTTTGTACTCTCTGGAGCTTACATATTAGCTCTTCAGGTATTCCACAGAGAAGTCCATTGCAGTAGTCGAATCTTGAGGTTACCAGGGATATGACAGCACCTTTAGTTGATTCTGCAGTCAAGTATTTTCTGATCCTTCCAATGTTTCGAAGGTGATAGTTTGCAGGTAAGTTAGGTAGCCCTAAGTGTGTGGTCGTAGGGATATCTGTGTGCTCTAATATTTATTTCATTAAAAGAATTGCCAAATGAAAAAAAGGGATTTCTCTAATTCCTCCACCTTTTACAACTGCCGAAATACCCCTAGTAGTCCGGCAGCCAAAACCCGTTTTGGGGGTGAACCTACTTTTGTCAGGTATAGTTTTTTTTATGATTGATTAAAAGAGAGTAAGGCATGCCTTTCCAGAAAATGCCGGATGACACCCTGGCATCCTTGAGCATTTTGAGATATTGGCCTCTCTTACCCACCCCCCTTAGGACAAATCAGCCTATGTCGCAATTTCAGGCCACTGTATTTCAAAACTGGAAAGACCTACAAAGCTGATATTCACCAATCCAATACCAAGAATAGCAAGGACTTCATAAATAACATTCACACACATTTTCAATTTTCGAATGGGCCGGGGTGACCTTTGAAAGTAAGCGATTTGTTTAAAACCGGCACACTTTTTAGCGTTTTTCGTATTTTTAGGACCCTTATATCTCAAGATGGAAATGTTGCACAACGCTGTCAGTCATCAGTTTGCAAGAGCTCTATGTAGGGAGGAGGAAAATTATTTAGAAATACTACCTGATTTTTGTAATAGTCAAATATGAGCTTGTAAAGGAAGGAAATTATGTCAAAATCATGAACATTTAGCATTTTTCCTGATTTTCGGGCCTGTGTATCTCATAAATATAAGAGGTACATGAGGTTATTTTTCAATCAGTAATGAAGACTATTTTACAAGGATGCCCTACCTAATAAATGAGCCATACCTTGTGTTTACAATGTTTAGGTATGCGCTTGGAAACTTAGCATTTCATTATTTGACAATAATGTAGTTTAGTCAGGCAGCCAAAACACATTTTGGGAGTGAACCTTGTTTAGTCAGGTATGTAGTGTTTTTATGATTTATTATATGAGAGTAAGGCATGCCTTTTCAGAAAATGGCAGATGACACCCTGGCATCCTTGAGCACATTGAGATATTGGCCTATCTAACCCAACCCCCCGTGGACAAAATATGAACAAATCAGCCTTTGTCGCATTTTCAGGCCCCTGTATTTCAAGACCAAAAAGACCTACAAAGCTGATATTCACCAATCCAATAGCAAGTATAGCAGGGACTTCACAAATAACATTCAAACACATTTTCAATTTTCAAATGGGCCAGGGTGACCTTTGAAAGTAAGCAATTTGTTTAAAATGGCAACCTTTTTAGCATTTTTTTATTTTTTAGGACCTTCATATCTCAGGATGAAAAAGTCTGTTATTCTGTCTAATTCTATTCATGAACCCGCGACCAAAAGAAACAGCTCCTTTTGGTTTTAGGAATAGAGCACAAACAGACAAACAACTTTCTTTTCAAAGATGCCTTGCAGGTTGTACCTCATAAACGGGCTGTAACAAATTCACCACCTGCTCTTTGACCAGATCTTTCATATAAACCCTTCCCATGCTGAAGTTACTTTCGTCCAAAGATTTTTGAAAAGCCTCTAAACCCTATCCTGTTGGTATTCATTGGAAAGTTCAAGTTGAGTACTCCCAGATGGGTACCCATGTGCCAGGGTTTGTCGTTTTTCAGGGTTTTTTGCATCATTTTGTATCAGGCAAATTAGACACCACGGAAAGATGTTTTGAGTTTTTTCAAACTAATTAGGCTAACCACCCTTTGTATCTTTTTGTTATTGCTTGGGAACTTTAAGAAAGCGAGTTAAGTATACTGGGGTCGGAATAGAATTGATCAGGATTTCAGTATTCCATCGAGAATACACTGAGCCACACTGCTATTCCTAGAAAAAAGGGGACATATAGAGTTTTCTCATTAGTTTAATGTCATTATTTTAACCCTCATGCTTCTGATGGATAATTTGTCCATTTCAAAATTATGCAAATAACAACTGAAAAATGACTAAAAACCCTGGTCATTGGTAAAAACATGTTGTTAATCAGAAATCGAAAATCTACATGTAAGGTGTACATAGAAAATTTCTCTTGAATGTGACAGGCAATATTCCTAACCAAGGGCCTCCATAAATTTTATGATTCTGAAAGGTATTTGCCCACCTGGATAAGCTGTGTGGCATAGTATAATATCCTATATCCTTGCTATATATTCTTATAATGTGAAACATTCCAGCATTGTATATATGATTTGCTTTTTGAGAAACAAAGGTTCGGAGAATGAGAAAGAATGTTGAAAAAATCTGTGTTTTTTTTTGTTTCCAAGCTCCTAACTAAACATTGTGAGCACAAGAAGCAGCTCATATATCAGCTAGGGCATCTTTGTAATATTGTCGTTATTACTGATTGAGAAATAACCTCATGTATCTCTTATTTTTATGAGATCCACAGGCCCATAAATCAGGAAAAATGCTGATTGTTCATGAATTTGAGATTTTGCCTACTTTCACAAGTTGTATTTGACCAATGGAAAAATCAGGTAGTATTTCTAAATAATTTTCATCCTCCCTGCATAGAGCTCTTGCAAACTGATGACCGGTAGGATTGTGCGACTTTTCCGTCTTGAGATATAAGGGTCATGAAAACACGAAAAACACTAAAAAGTTTGCCGTTTTTAAACAAATTGCTTACTTTCAAAGGTCACCCCGGCCCATGTGAAAAATGAGAATATATTTGAATGTTATTTGTGAAGTCTCTGCTATACTTGCCATTGGATTGGTGAATATCAGCTTTGTAAGTCTTTTCGGTCTTGAAATACAGGGGCCTGAAAATGCGACAAAGGCTGATTTGTTCATATTTTGTCCACAGGGGGTGGGTTAGATAGGCCAATATCTCAAAGTGCTCAAGGATGCCAGGGTGTCATCTGCCATTTTCTGAAAAGGAGTACCTTACTCTCTTATAATCAATCATAAAATCACTATACCTGACAAAAACAAGGTTCACTCACAAAATGTGTTTTGGCTGCCTGACTGAACTACATTATTGTCAAATAATGAAATGCTAAGTTTCCAAGCTCATACCTAAACATTGTAAACACAAGGTATGGCTCATTTATTAGGTAGGGCATCCTTGTAAAGTAGTCTCTATTACTGATTGAGAAATAACCTCATGTACCTCTTATTTTTATGAGATCCACGGTCCTGAAAATCAGAAAAAATGCTAAATGTTCATGATTTAGACATAATTTCCTACTTTCACAAGCTCATATTTGACTATTATAAAAACCAGGTAGTATTTCTAAATAATTTTCCTCCTCCCTACATAGAGCTCTTGCAAACTGATGACTGACAGGGTTGTGCAACATTTCCATCTTGAGATATAAGGGTCTTAAAAATACGAAAAACGCTAAAAAGTGTACCGGTTTTAAACAAATCGCTTACTTTCAAAGTTCACCCCGGCCCATTCGAAAATTAAAAATGTGTGTGAATGTTATTTATGAAGTCCTTGCTATTCTTGCTATTGGATTGGTGAATATCAGCTTTGTAGGTCTTTCCAGTCTTGAAATACAGTGGCCTGAAATTGTGACATAGGATGATTTGTCCTAAGGGGGGTGGGTAAGAGAGGCCAATATCTCAAAATGCTCAAGGATGCCAGGGTGTCATCCGGCATTTTCTTAAAAGGCATGCCTTAATCTCTTATAATCAATCATAAAAAAAACTATACCTGGCAAAAGTAGGTTCACCCCCAAAACGGGTTTTGGCTGCCGGACTATAGCCGCAATTTGGCAGAAAACAACTGACAAAAAATGAAAACGTGTTCCTGAGCGGCAGCACAGGCAGGGTCTACCAACTGCAAGATCGCAGTTCGTGTAGAATGCGATACCTTCACTACCCTACCCTCGAGAATACTCGTAGTTTCATTAAAAAATTGCCAAACGACAAAGAAATTTTTTTTTTATAATTCCTCCACCTGTTACAACTGCCCTAAATACGCCCTAGCCGCAATTTGGCAGAAAAAAACTGACTAAAAATGAAAATTCCAAATTCTGGTCTCAACGTCAACGTGTTCCTGAGCGGCAGCACAGGCAGGGACGGTCTACCAACTGCAAGATCGCAGTTGGTGTAGAATGCGGTACCTTCACTACCCTACCCTCGAGAATACTCGTAGCGTTATGAAATTACGAACAAATATGTAAATTTTACTGAATGACCAGAGTTTGTGAAGAATAACAGGGCGGGTACTTTCCAGTTAAGTACAACTTTATAAATCAATAGTTGTTGTTTTGTTTTTATTTTTGCATTTCCACCATTTGAAATTAGCCCAAAGTATGCCTTTATTAGGCAGATATTACATGCACCTGGATGGTAGGGCCTTTTTGTGAATACTGTGAACGCTTTGACATGTCCAGAGCATCATGTTTGATTGTTAACCAACATTAACCACCTGCATTAACCAATGATTAAAGATTATTGGTTTCGCATCGTTTTTCTAGGGTTGTCCTGCCACTGATGAATCAGTGATATTAATATTTCATATTTTCCTTTGAATGTAACTCCATTCTCTGAGTGCAATTTAACTGCCAGCAGACTCCCCGCAGGGCTTGTATAGAGGGTAATAATAGCTCCCCATACCAATGGCAAAGTGAGAAAGGCCACCGAGCATAGCGCTCGGCAAAAGCTTAAATGAAGAAAAGAATTTAAGGTAAACGACAACGTTTTATTTGCCCTACTTCTAGAGTAGTCGTACTTCTAGAGTAGTCGAGAAAATAGTTTTATTCTCTCCCCCAAAAATGGTCGTGAAAATGAAGTTTTTAAAAATGTTCTCTCCCTTAAAAACGATCGTGAAAATAAAAAGTTTTTTTTTGCTCTTTCACATTTGGTCTATCGTAGATGTGGGCTGAGGTGATTCTCTGTTGTCGTCGTCGGGTGCAAGCTAATTACACCCCAACTAAGGATGGTGTATTTGTTCTTGACCCCCACCAATATCTAATTTCGTGGTAACCCCCCCCCCCCCCCCCCCCCCCCCCCCCCCAGGCCGATTTTCCTGGAAGGAGATATCTAATCCGGTATCTAATCCGAACTATTTTCCACTTTTTCAAAAAAAGGCCTGGTGCACAACACGTTATTTGAAAGGGTTTATCACCTGCTCCGCTCTGAATATCGACACTGGTAGGACATCAGGTCATAGACATAAAGCCATTCTCATTCTCACGCTGCAGAGTCAATATCACATCATTAAATTAAAGACCACGATAATGGCCACTTGGTCTTGCGAAGCGTTACCATCATTAAAATGTGTAGTGATGCCTGGAAGGTCACATGTTTTATTAAAAGATAGTTCACTATAGATATAGAGCATATATCATAGCCCTCGGTAAGAGGTGAGGGGGCTGAATTCAGTTGGCCATCTAAACTCATCTAATTCAACCCCCTCAACTCTGTGTTTCTCAACTTAATGAGTTTGATACTTGCTCTATAGCTATAACGACATGAAATTAATTTGGTTATTCACCCTTTTCAAAGCAAATTTTGGGTTTAAACAAAGTTGTAAACTGTTTTTGAGAGGCTGGAGGCCATTTTGTTCATTGTGCATAGCAGACAGTCTGCTTGAAATCTCTTGAGTTCATTAGACAAATTAATATTTTTATGTAAAAACACCAGAAAACAGCTCAATTGGTAAGGTGTTGGATTAGTAGACAGTAGGTCGCTGGTTCAATTCCCAGAGGGGCACTTTGGTCTGTCCTTGGGCAAGACAGTTTATTCCATATTGCTTCAGTCTACCAAGCTGCAAAATGGGTACCTAGCATAAATAAGGCAGTATCCTAGCATAAATAAGGCAGTGCTTAGAGCTTGTGCGCTATATGCTGCCAACTGCTCTGGAATATCCCCCAGGGGATTGAAAAGGTTTCCGTGTACAGGCCAGCTAGGGGAGGAAGGCCGTGTGAGCGCTTCGGTGGATACAAGACTATAAACCAAATACCTTTACCTTTACCATGGCGGCCATTATATCCCACAATGCCCTGCAACTCTCCACCTCATTCTCCACCCAGAGATCCAGCTACGCATAGTATCTCTGCCACTACAGCGGTTCTATTTTGCAGAATATTTTGATGAGTGACGTCATTAAATGTATCCCATTGGTCAAAAGGTGTGATGTACGTGGTCATATTTACAATCAACAATGACGTAGCACTGACCTCTTTCTCTCAGTGCACGAGTACTGGAGGCCGACTGACTGATTGGTCAATTCAGGACTTTTCACCGTATTTTCTCATGAGCTATCGCAAATAGTACTAAGGCATTACACCCGAAATGCCATAAATATCGTAGTTTGCGCAATTACAAATAACTGAATGGCGAATAATGCACGGGAGCTTCATATTTGGTATAATTTTTAAATCGTACCATGAAACAGAATGAAACTTCAAAAAACATGTAGAGACTACTAGAGTGATCGTGTGATGAGTAGCAGAGATACTAGTGTAGCAATCCACCGGAAGACGGTATCGCTGCCCTAGCAGAGTGTCTCCGGCTGGCAGCCAGTTCATGGAGCAATAGTTGCACTTCTTATCTGCAGAGCTGCCAGATCCTGCCTAGTGTACACATGAGAGTAAGGTGATTTGTGCTGCTTATGAATGCTATAATAGATCTGAAAAGGGAAAAGGAAAGGGAATTTCCTTTTTCTCGATTCCTAACCCATGGATTAAACCAGAAAAGAAGGATTTAGCAGCAAGATGGCTATTCAACATTGGGATAGGATGGACAGTAAACAACTACTTATTTGGTAATGCCAAAAAAAGTTTGTCGTGAACATTTTGAGGAATCTTGTTTTGAGGCTGAACTACATACAAGACTTGGATTCAGGATATGTAAACGCCTGAAGCCTGATGCAGTACCTAAAATATTTCATTTTAATCCCACACAGAGCCATGTTCAACAAGAGAGAAAAAAAGGGCCCAGAAGCACACAAAAAAGAAAAAAAGATCTGTTACACCAAGTTGTTGGAAGACAATTTCTCTTTAGAGGGTACAATAAAATAGCTAAGAAATGGAGAGAGATAAAAGTACACTTTACATTTGTTATGGATAAGTTTGCTTCTGCCAGACCCCTTAATTTGTTGATTATTTATTCTATATCCTCAACATCAGGGTCATATAACTCTTCATTTTGGTTGTATTTATGACAGCTGGAAAAGGTAGGTATCACATGACTTCCCTTAAGAATTCCAAAATCCCAAAACTAGACTTGCAAACCCATCGGGGAAAGTGTTCCTTAGTTTGACAGTACTAGCCAGGTCAATTGCATTACCTGACTGATTGAATATTAGTTCCCCAGATTCACTTCCTGCAATGGTGACAGCAATCAACAAAATTGTGTTGAGATGGCTGTTTCCTGAGCACCTGAAGTCCCCAGGGTGTTTTCAAGTCTGGGAAGTGCTTGCAATTGTTGGTATCTACCCGACTTACCATTTCCTGCCTTTTAACAACTACAATGTAAATCAGTACAAACAAGCAATACTTAACAATCAGTGCACTATCTGAATGTGGTCTAGAGTGATGGGAAGGGCAAGTATTTTACTCTTACACCTTGAAACTTGCGGAATCTACTGTGTCTATGTAAACTCAATAAATATGTCATTTGATCTCTGTCAAGTTCCTACTACTAGAAGAAACAGGACACAATATATTTGGGCGCACTACCAGCCTTGTAGTGATAGCTGCTGGCTCCTGCCAAGCTTGCTGCAGTTTTAAGTCGGTTTTCATCTGCATGCTTCAGATTTAAATTCACGTCTGCAACAGGACAGATGAACTTCAAAGCACTATTTACCACTGTATCTGAGACAGACAAAGATGGGAAAGTTAAGTAATCAAGGTCCCAGAGCACATGTCTTATGATATGTATCTAAAACGTTTCTGGTCGTGTCTCAACAAGATGCGGAAAACAAGCATTTAATGTAATGAAATTGCCGCGAAACCACTTGCGCATGCCTGGATTCCAGCAGCATCTGGCCAGCCTCTTTCTGAAAAAAAATCATGTGACCAAAATACCCCAAGCTACGCCGCGTTACTCGAGGCGAACATGCACTAGGTGTTAGTATGCAGTCCCTATGAGGTTGCGGTTCAAGGGGATCTATTTCTCTGTAGGAGGTCAGTTGGAAATATGGAAATATGTACTTCCACTATTATCCCCGTGTGGCAATTGTGTGAACTAAATGGCCAACATTAGGCCACGGGTCCCTATGTAGTTTAGGTGCAGGCATTTATATATAATAAAGTAAAAACAGAGTAGAGCCTTGTAATTAGGCTACGTGGCACCATGCTATAATGAGCGATACTTTTACTGAACAAAAATACTGAAGTCCTTATATTAATTGTTGATTATACCAAGCATATTATTACTATACACACATTTTATTGAGCAACATATTTGACTTAATGTACCCTTTTACTGAACAGAAAAGATAACACAAATTTTGTGTTCGGGTGTAAAAACTAGCTATTCTACAGAATGAAAATTCCTCTGAAAATGAACACTACTTTGGTCACTGAATATTACCCCCTTTGGCTTGCCATACTGGTTGGATGATCAGTGGCTCCAACTGCACGCTTGTCTAATTTCCCGGTTTCGATTACGTTGCAAGTACTGCCGTCGCGCTGAGAAATCCGCTCTAAAAACGATAAGTGGAAGGTAGCATCGCCTCGAAGCGCTGTGCCCTGATATCAGAATCTCGGAACATATCAGCCAGTAAAATCCGAGATAGTTGCTGGAATAGGAAATCATGACCTGCAAATCTGAATAAATACTTCTGTTGCCACATGCTGTTTTGTCAGGCTTATTTTTGTAAATCACAGAACATAATCAAATTTTACATTTGTTTTATTTGATTTATCAACAAATAAAGATTTGTGGGGTGGCTACTAAGAAATTAAGGCATTTAGTAGACTGGCTCCAAGTCCAAGATTTACTTATATGTCATATGATGCTTTTCTCCATTCTGGTCAACCTTTTGCTCAGTATCAAAATTTAGTTTCAGTGGCTGCCGATAGATGACGCAAATGGTGGTCACCTTGTCACTCAGAATCATATGCAGAGACCATGAAATCCAAATGAACCCATGCTGGTCTTTGCGTTCATATACATTTTAGGTTAGTTATTAAAGAAGTGAAATACGTTTCTTGGCTATAGCATACAGATGTTGATTTTCAAGGAGAACTGTAGGAAGGCGTAAATGAGTCAAACTGAGATTGATTGTCATTTTCCTAAGAACCAAAATGAATAGTATCAGGTAGTGAATATTATTTTCTACATTTGGTATAGACTGTCTTCTGTTCAGTACTTCTAGATCTATAAGGGTTCTGCTGTTGTTTTTTATGGTGGTTTTTGAGAAAATCTAGCCTGATGCTTTTGGGCATGGTGTGCTTCTATAGAAATAACAATCTCAGTCCCCTGTGCCCATTCTACCCTTATAACTTTGCCTGATTGTATACCGGTATAGTGGAGGTACATGTAGGTTAACACTCCTAGACTACTTGTCCCACTGAAGTGATGTATGGAAATTCTCATTTCCTCTCGCCCATTTCGTCTCATTGACCTTTACAGAGCTATGGTATTGCCCGAATCAATTCATTTTGCGTAATTGCCCAGGCATTCCGCTGGCAGTTTATACACTGCAAAACAACGGTGGCATATATACTGGTAGATTTTCTCATTGCTCCGTCCATGAATGAGATTGTGTCAGCAGTATGTTTTGTATCGTTCATGTGTTTGGTATTGAGAGACATTCTCTGCGCCATGAATGTGTAACTATACAGCCAGATCAGATCACTTTTCGCACATAGCCCAATCTCTCCATTTACGTGAAATAAAGCATACTGTGTGTGCCTTATGAAGATTGCCCAGCACGGTCCGCTCTTATTTTCAAATTCCATGATGTCACTCACTGCGATGGAATTTGGAATCTGGAATTTTGATTTTCGTCACTTTTTTCTGCCATATTGCGGCAGTCGTGACGAGGCAGTTATAACTTCACGGAGGAAACCGGAGTACCCGACAAAAAAACCACCTCCTAACCCCAAGTCCGTGGCCACATTCTCACTTGCCCAAGCTGGGATTGAAAGGCGGCACGGGTACTTACCACAGATATCCTGACTCCTGTTGAAGTACCCTCTGCAATGCCAAGATAAACTAAAATGATCTTGGGGGTGCAGGGTCATTTGAGGTCTCGGGGATTTTCTCTGATTAGTGCTTATGGATTTTGTTGGGGATGGGGATGGATGAGACCGCTTGACCGTACTTGGTGATGGTCAGTGCTGTACCAGAGACACGTGGAAACAATGCTACTCTACCCGATGTGGAAGCCTTCACTCGTACCACATACGATACATGTGCCACATATATAAACGTTGATTTCATATAAAATTCCTACTACTATGCAATCGGATTTTATTGCAGTTCTCTTCAAGTAATTAATGATAAATGGAATATTTGTTTCAGAGTACTAAAATGTTGTAGATTCAAAACTTCAAATACTAAAATATTCACTTAAACAAAAAGCTAAGTCTAGAATAGGGTCTCTGGTATCAAAATCCAGCAAATTCAAGGTCATGACCAATGGCAGCAGGTACCGCATTTGGGGTCATAAGCAATTACAAGATTGAATTATAATGGTACAACTACATTTTAGACCTTAGCGCAGAGTTCTTTTGAATGCATTACATGTCGTTTGATACCCTTTGATAACATTCAACAACGTAGATGTTTGTGGGAGCAATTTTGTCTAGGATGACATACTTCAAACATCATAAACCCTTGAACTGTTAGAAATCTGATATCATAAGGTTACCGCATTTGAGAACTAGTTGAGTATGGGTAAATGTGAAATTTGGCGGTCACGCTCGTACCCGTTTTATGCAGCAAATCATATTAACAACAAATAACATTTATTCGATGACATTCACGCTATGACGTCTGTATATAAATGCCAGACTTCGCACAACTGTATTGTGTCGTTCAACAATGAGGTAATTCTCAACACTGGGGAAAGGATCTGTTGACAGTTACGTACACTTCCACTGTGCATTATTTCAACAATTGGATCCCCAACAAAAGTCTGAACCTATTTTAAGGTACAAAAGTGACCATGCCATTGACCTTTGACCTTAACAATCAATGACGTAAAGGATTATGGGTAGACTTTGTTGCCTAGTAATAGCGCTACATTCTCATACGTTTTAACGTCAAGTACGCTCAACTCGACATTTAGACGGAGATTTTGAAATAATTAGTGAATATGGATCGCGAAAACACAACAAGAATCATCAACGATGTTGCGAAGACGTATTTGGACAGTCCAGATCTACCAAAAGCCTCCATCAAAAGAGTCTACGAAGCTGTCCGCTCTTCAATGGTAGATAATGGTGCCACCTTAAGCAAACATCTACTAGACATGTTTTCCTGCCCAAGAGATGGAAACCTTGCATTCAAGAAATACGAGGCATGTATCAAAGAGCTCTACGCACAAGATGAGGGATGCTTCAAGCAGGTTGTGGCCATGGCAGCACTAGCGTGTGCGATGCTAGATGCACAGATCATGGCTAACACCAAGAAGGACGGCCAGAAACTGACCGTTGTCCACATCACCACGGATCTTCTCATGGAGCATAAGGGGGACTGGAATGAGTGGCTGGAAGACTGTTCATTGAAAACGCCAGAAATCAGCAACACCTCAAGCACCGTGGTCAAGAAGTGCCTCATTGCTATCGGTGTTGGTATTGGTGTCTTTGCCAGCTACAAACTAGCCAAATACATACTTGGCTAAACATTGACTCCATGGAGCTGACATCAATTAAACCAATGTACATGCTAACAATATGCATTTTATCAAGCTTTGACTCCACAGAGCTCCGTAATAACCATTCAAATTACATGATAAATAAATACACGTCTGGCTACATCAAATGGACTATCATAAACTTTCAAATTAAGATATAATTGGGACGAAGAACACACATTTCAACTCATCTTCGAAATATCCCAATGACAAATGTTTATATAACGACCATGCCACTACCTAATAGACAAGGGCACCATATATGTTGCAGTGCCAGTAACTACAGCACCAATATTCTAGTATAGGAGATTGAAAGCTTGCAATCACGGTAGCATAGGTCTGATCACAGATCTCGTATAGGTCGATTGTCTGAGAGCTAAGTCAATGGGATGCAGGCAACAACGTCATGGAATGGCTGCGCTAATACTGCGAGTCTAAGTGAGCAAATCAAGCAGTGAATCCTTTGCTTGCAGATTGAACTGAGCTCGAACGTACCGCATAGACAAATTCTCTTCAAAACTCTTGTGCGCTGACTTAACCATTCAGCCCGAAATAGTTACTACAAAAATCTCTGCTTTACCAAAATGCTGGCTTTAACAGATGAATTTTAACCGATGATTCTGTGGCTTGGTATAATTTGACAATGTAAACATGATCATAGTTAGTTGTGGACAGATTAAAAAGGACTCTCAGAACTTACACACTGTTCAAGTAGGAATGAATTCGTGAAACCAGAATCGGAGGACCGTAAGATTGAATGATTGCTGTTTTATAATGGTGACTTTTTATTCAGTTTATTTTATGTTATATGTCTTTGTCCTGGCACGGTATCTTACTGTAATTATAACCTTCCAATAAATCTCAATTTTTGAATAAGAAGCCTGCTTCATTTGTCATTTCATTATCCTTTTTCACTTATACAGTCCAGATAAAAACAGGAATCTGTTAGTAAGCAATTGCCACAGGATATGTTAAATCCTATATTTCCGAAACTTGTTTAGATCTTGTCTGCACTTATATCGCGGGTACATTTGCCCTTGGGGCAATTGAAGGTGGGTACCTCCCATATTTTAGGGTTGGGGTGACATTTTCTATTTTGGCCTGGTATGGACACTTGTAATACGAGGACACTGTACATTTGATATGCTCGTCAACTGATCAACAGATGCAGTTACCAAATATTTTCAGAAATCTAAAATGTTCATTTAACACATATTTAGTAGCATGGACATCTGCTTGTTTACCTCTCTTCATGAAATTTAGACACTAAATAGCTTGCAGAGATAAGAAACATTTCACCACATCCTGACATTTAGTCAAAGTAATTGCCCCTAAAGATATGACAATGAAAACTATTATCTTGAATACCATATATTTTCATGAAAATGCTCCCAGAAAACTCAAAAGTTTACCTTTTTTATAAAGGGTGACATAAAAATACATATTTGCATTTCTGATGACGAAATCAGCAACCATACAATGATCAAAACCACATTATTATGTAGATCTCAAGGACTATATATGATTTAAAAAAAGACCACACCAATATCTGCCTTTCGTTGCAAAGTTTTGTCCAATTTTTAAAAATCTGTGATGACCTTTTACCATGAAAATCCAAGACGTGTCGCCCAACAATGAGGTATTTTTCAACTATGGGGTAAGGAGCTGTTGACAGTTACGTACGCGAACACTGCCCATTATTTCAACAATTGAATCCGTCAACAAACGTTTAGACCTTCTATATTTGGGTGCAAAGGTGACATTGACATTGACCTTTGACCATAACAATCAATAACGTAAAGGATTATGGGTAGACTTTGTTGCCTAGTAATAGCGCTACATTTCATGGGCGTATCAGCGCCCATCTATATTATGAATCGCCGTGCACTTCATGGTTCCGCGCCATTTTGTTCCGGTCCCGAGGCAGCTGGGTACCCCTATTTTTTTTATATTTCTCCAGAGAGTTTTATTTTTCATATTAAAATACCTGTATTATTACTTTCCGAGTCATAGTTTTATAGTTTTTCAACTTTACAATTATGATTTGCTGATTTTTTCGTTTGATCGTCGATGTCCGCCGCGTGCAGCGTCTGCTACTCGGCGTTTTGCGGGGAATTTTGCAGCGCCTCTATTGACAGTGACCGTAACTAAAATACGCCGGGTTTTGCTTGAAGTATGAAATGAAAATCATCTGAAGCTACGCCTTAGGCGTGCGTAAATTCTAATGCGGTTTGGATTTTTAGAACCGCCACAAGTTCCTCTACATGCTTCTCAATTATTATTGCGCAGAAAAAGGCGTTTTAATTTTGCAAAATGTAATGCGAAGCGGCATTGCCGTTTTGCGTAAATGACACCACTACGTTGCCGATATTTGGGAGGTGATGCAGTTTAATACAATGATAACTTTTAAATAAAATCAAAATTTCACCATCCAGACACTAATTTAGTCAAATGTCAAAATTTTTGAATGACGCACATTTACGGGCCATTACCCCACATATTGACAAACAAACACAAATCATGTTTGTTTATGTTACGTTTTTTGTGCGAAATTTGTAGTGCTCTCTCTGACGTCCGCGCGCTCTGTATATATTCGCGCCGATCTGCTAGATATGTATACATCGTTTAAATCGCTCCAAGAAACAACAACGAGAAGAGCACTGCTGATTCCCGACAAGAGCTGCACCTGCAAGGAGGTCTTCCTCCCCCAAGAACACTCATCCGCGCCATGAAGGATCGTCGTGGATCGTTCAGCGTCCAGGCCATCCGTAAATTCATCATGATGGCTAACAACAGGGGTGTTCCCGCCACCACGTTGAACAGCGTGCTGAGTGTTGCCCTTCGGTGTCACGCATCCGATGCGTTCGTCCGCGCATATGAATACATACTGTCATACATATATAGTCTGGGTGTGTGTGTCTGTGCAGGCCTGCATATGTGTATTTATTAAAACAACCCCCACTCCCTTGAATTCTGGAATTGGCGTTGTACCCCCTTTCTAAAAAAAAATTCCGAATTCCCAGTCCCCTTACCACTTGATGAATGAATAAATCAGCTCAGACTGGAGGATTTTACATGTCCCTTCCCCCCTCCTCCCATTCTAAATACCCAAGCACGCAACCTCCTACACCAATTCTGGGCGAGTTGAAGTCATTGTGCTGACAACACCCAACAAGACAAAATAAATAATTAAAAGATAAGATGAACGTTTTTTCTACAGTCAATTTTTTAATTGTACAGGGATTGCAAATCTCTTAACATACACTTTACAGGTATCCCTTTCAATAATTTACTATTTTGGAAACGCTTTATCTAGATTTGACAGTTTTTTTTCTGAAATAGAGTTGTGTTTGCAAATGACGATAATCATCAACTGCAACACTTTTAGTATGTTATCAATTGTTTTTTATCTTCGCTTATTTTGAATGAAAGTACCTTAAAATGCATCTCAGACCACATTTTTCAGAATTTCCGGAATATACACCTCCAGACAATCCTCTTTCTTGCACACTGCACGCGCAGGGGTTAATTTGCTATAAATGTTAAATCCTAGATGCCAAAACTGCTCCTGTCTGAAAATGTTAAGGTTAATCCCTGCATTGAAAATTTTTAACATCATTTCTCGGAGCGTCCAAAAATATCCTGACAATTGTATGAAATCTTTAAAAACATAGTTGGGAAGATATTTGAAGGAGAAATGTTACTCGGAATATTACCATCTACTCTCCTTCAATTGGCTTTCGAATCTTTTAAGAAATGAAGATTTTGCGCCAGGTTCAAATTATAATTTTTATGGCAATTTTTTTCCCTGAATTTATACTATCTTTTGCTCAGTATGAAATGAAATCATCTGACGCTACGCCTTTCCGTGGGTCAATTTTAATGCGGTTTAGATTATTAGAACCGCCACAAGTTCTTTACATGCTCCTCAGTTTGCCTTCAAATCTGTTAAGAAAGGAATATTTTGCAACAGGTTGAAATGTTAATTTTTTGTCAATTTTTCTTTCGCTGAATCTATGCTATCTTTTGGTCAGTATGAAATCAAATGAACCGAAGCTACGCCTTTCCTTGGGTCAATTTTAATGCGTTGTAGATTGTTAGAATCATTTTTCTACATGCTTCTCAGTTTGCTTTCAAATCTTTTAAGACATGAAGATTTTGTGACAGGTTGAAATTGTAATTTTTATGGCATTCTTTTTCGCTGAACTTATACCATCTTTTGCTCAGTATGAACTGAAAGCATCCGAAGCTATGCCTTTCCGCGGGTCAATTCTAAAGCGGATTCGTTAGAACCGCCACAAGTTCCTCTACACGCTTCCAATTTACTTTCGAATCTGTGAAGAAATGAACATTTTGCGACAGGTTGAAATTGTAATTTTTATGGCAATATTTTTCGCTGAATCTATGCTGTATTTTGCCCAGTATGAACTGAAATCATCGGAAGCTACGCCTTTCCGTGGGTCAATTTTAATGCGGTTTAGATTATTAGAACCGCCACAAGTTCTTTTACATGCTCCTCAGTTTGCCTTCAAATCTGTTAAGAAAGGAATATTTTGCAACAGGTTGAAATTTTAATTTTTTGTCAATTTTTTTTCGCTGAATCTATGCTATCTTTTGGTCAGTATGAAATCAAATGATCCGAAGCTACGCCTTTCCGTGGGTCAATTTTAACGCGTTGTAGATTGTTAGAATAATTTTTCTACATGCTTCTCAGTTTGCTTTCAAATCTTTTAAGACATGAAGATTTTGTGACAGGTTGAAATTGTAATTTTTATGGCATTCTTTTTCGCTGAACTTATACCATCTTTTGCTCAGTATGAAATGAAAGCATCCGAAGCTATGCCTTTCCGCGGGTCAATTCTAAAGCGGATCGTTAGAACCGCCACAAGTTCCTCTACACGCTTCCCAATTTACTTTCGAATCTGTGAAGAAATGAACATTTTGCGACGGGTTGAAATTGTAATTTTTATGGCAATATTTTTCGCTGAATCTATGCTGTATTTTGCCCAGTATGAACTGAAATCATCGGAAGCTACGCCTTTCCGTGGGTCAATTTTAATGCGGTTTAGATTATTAGAACCGCCACAAGTTCTTCTACATGCTCCTCAGTTTGCCTTCAAATCTGTTAAGAAAGGAATAAAATGAAAAATAGATTTCAGAATTTGGGTTAGGGGGTAATCAGAATTTGGGGGGATAAGGGGC
>OZ012684.1:88192375-88271325 GCA_963942565.1 Maea johnstoni | reverse complement strand
ATATATATATATATTAATATATATATATATATATATATATATATATTATATATATATATATATATATATATATGCATGCATGAACATACGGAACAGTACCTTTGAATACAGGAACACGAAGGTATATCTTCATTTCATATACTGCTCACCACTGCCTGGGTTTGAATCCGGCCTGGGCATGTGAGAAAGTTGCCAGTGACATGGGGTTAGGCAGTGGTTTTCGCCGGGTACTCCGGTTTCCTCCACTACTTACAACTGGCTAGTCACGAATTAGCCACAACTGACATTAATGTGACGAAAAACGAAATTCCAAATTCCAAATTCATATACTGCATGAACAAAGCAAGATTGCCGTGTTTGAATTACATTTAAATACATATCCATGGACGCAAGTGTCCCATTGACATGATCGCATAAATTGAACAGAATTTATCTATCAATACATGTATAATTGAATTATTTCTTTCTACATTTTCCGAATACTTTTTGTGCACAACTAACTTCATATCATCGCTTAGATAATCATATCCCTTCGCTTTTGGATAATTGAAATACGTTAGAGTAATCGATTGTGGATACATATATATTGCTATTGCCTCATGGTTTATCAGCTGATTGGTTCGCAGAATTGTAATATTTTATTGCATTACTGGTCTCAACATTACCTATTGTATGTATTTAATCGGAACAGACTTCCCTATCTCACTTCGTGGGGCACAATGCATAGCTTAAAGGAAAAGGTTCTCACGTTCATCAATTACATTCGGAAAACATATCAAAAACACAAACAGACTTTCACGTTATACATAAGATAAACACGATTACGTAACATATCACAGAAAAGGAGGCATATATCCGGCACAAGACACTACAAAACCACATACACGTTGTCAATAGAGAATAAAATTCTCAAAGGAAATAGCTAGCGATAGGCATACGTTACATAAGGTAAAGGTATTCGGTTTATAGTCTTGTATCCACCGAAATGTTCACACTACCTTCCTTCCCTAGCAAGCACTGTACACACGGAAACCATTTCAAACCCCCGGGGAATATTCCAGAGTAGCTGGCAGCATATAGCGCACAAGCTCTAAGCATTACCTTATTAATGCTAGGTACCCATTTTGCAGCTGGGTAGACTGAGGCAATATGGAATAAACTGTCTTGTCAAAGCACAGACCAAAGTGCCCTGGCCAGGAATGGAACCAGCGACCTACTTATTACTGGTCCGACACCTAACCAACTGAGCTACTTTGTCCCCCATCTTAAAAGGTATCTTGATTTAAAATCGAAATTCAAAACAGATCGCGAATAGCATGTGTAATGGGGTAGTGTGGGGGTAGGAACGGCTCGCTTCACGGTGTGCTGGTTTCGTGAGAGTTGCCAATACCGATGGGGAACGGCAGGAAATGGCTAGCTTGTCAAATGGAATGCCGTCAATGGTCTGTATAACTAGATAACAACAGTGTTGAAGAATCGCACGTCTCGGAGAGGTAGTCTAAATATAGCTCCTGGAGAGAATTTCCGAAAAGCGGAGTTCGCAAACACTACTGTCTGCATTTTATAGGAAAATGTACATGTACTTTTAAGTCAAGCTCAGAGTTTCGTCTATAATGTCTTAGTTCTATCGCAGGGCAGGCACGTGCGCCGTAATAGTAAAATGGGCCGATGTTATTGATCCGAGGTAGACGAATTCCGAGTTACGCGATTCCACATATTGTTAAATCAGTTTATGCGTGGAGTGAATTAGGATTAAAGCTTTTTGTCTAAGGCAGATGGACATCCGAGTTAAGCAAGTACAAGTACTACGAATGCGTCTGTATTGGAAACAATATTTAACATGGACAAAGTACACACTTTCATATATTTGATATATTGGTTGGATTTCATTGATTATTCTAATCTGAAACATTCTTTTCAAAAGCGTTAATCTAACTTCAAAAACTACTTAGGAAATCCTTTTTGATCGCTGCGGTAATAATTGGTTCCCACCAATTTAAGGAGAGGATACCAAACCTGTTGCTTGGTCCCAAATAATGTATGCTAATGGTTTGACCTGACATACGTATCTTACTTCCTATTTAGACGCCGATTTCTGTCTACCAACCAAATGACGCAAACTGAGCGTGTACTTTAACCCATTAATGCTCACAGCGGCCAAAAGCAGCCTCGCAATTGTAATGATATTTTGCAGGCAAAAGCAGGCAAGATCAGGAAAAGTATTTGATGGGGAAATTTCAAACAGAACATTACCTGCGACTCTCCTTCAAATAGTTTGTAAAATCATTCTCAATTTAAAAGTTATTGTCAAAAGTATCATAGATCCAGACGACAATTTCTAAAGGAAAACTTTAAGTATTAATGGGTTTAATGTTTTAGAATGATGTCCAGCAAATTCCAGGGTAAGTGCTGTTTATAGAACACATACTAATATTAATAATATTGTCATTTGATATTGCGCCCTTTCCATATAATCATGCTCAAAGGCGCATTATATTCCATTGACATAAACATCTTTGAACTGATGCCATCTGTTCAAAGATGTTTATATCAATGGCCTGTTTTCAGTTGTTGTTTGAAGATTGCCACATCTGCCCGAATATCATTGGGAGCTGATTCCATAGTTTTGGGGCACAGGCACTAAACGATCTGTCACCGTAGGTTTTCATGTTGGTTCTCGTCTCGGATGTTCTTGGATGTAGATCTCAGTGTCCGTGAACACATATTGTATGTAAGGTTCCTGTTCGGAAATACAGAAGTAGCTGTGAATCAGGAACCTTTTGCATTGCTTAGAGAGAGTGACGTGTCAATGCGTAATGTTTCGACTACTCGGCTAGTGGGGTAGCCCCACAATATTACATAGATTGCAATACCACGTAGCATAGATAGTTTACACTTTTTACGATACTAACTATACCAGTTGAAGTATACGTTCATTAGATAACGCCACAAAGTTCGTGGCAATTCAGTCTATGTGTTTCCGAAGTTGTGCAATGGGAAAAGCAACCGCATTCCGTTTAACCCTTATGCTGCTGGTGGCGAATTTGGCCAATACAAAATAATGCAAAAAGCCTGAAAATGACTGAAACCCTGACATATGGGTACTCATCTTAGAGTACTCAGCGAGAGCTATCCCATGAATACCAACACGACAGGGTTCAGATGGTCTTTACATATCTGTGTCCTTGTGCTTTGGATGAGAGTAGTCTTAGCATTGGAAGGGTTAAGGAAACGGTTTCTCCACTGACAATGGTGTGGTGTACTTCATGCACTCATCATGTCCACTCTTCCCCCTTCTAAACCTATTTTCTCATATCCTTCATATTCACTTATTGACAACTGTATTCCTGTCTGAACTATATATATGATTGGCTCATTTTTTATGTTAAAAAAGGGTATCTGCAGTTAAATAAGATGCACTTTATATTTCGATAACACAAAGCTATGAATACTAGTATCTAATGTTAATAGTTATACAACACACTTTATGGGTACAACTTTGATATTTGATATTTTTCTCATCTATTACCTGTCACAAGTGGTCATTGCCTTTTTATTGTATTTAACCTTATATATTATTTGAGGATTATGTAATTACCTGTGCTTGAATTACAACACAATGACACATATGTACTTATAGATGCAATAAAATCATCTCTGAGAATTGAAAAAAACTTTGATATTTGATTTTCACATATAACGTATCAAACGTGCGTACTTTCCAAAATGGTGGGCATAAGTAACCTTTCCTCTAAGATCTAATTGTATTCATTAGATGTCGCTGGGAGTAGGCATTGGGAACTAGAATGTTCTTCAAGTAGATACCTGGACATGCTACCTATGGTGCATGTAGGCCGTTTGAGTGTGTTTGCCTTTCAGGCCATGCATTCAAATTGTTCACCTGGGGAATCTTTCAGCCTATCTATCTTCTACGAACAGTTTCCGTCGACAGATCAATGGGCCAGATACAGACAAAACCTTTTAAATGGTAATTGAATAGCCTCGAACCAGAGAGATATCGTCTGTAAAAATACTTTGGTTGGATAAAATGAGTCAAAAAGGAAGTTTGATGATATATATATATATACATATATATATATATATATATATATATATATATATATATATATATATATATATATATATATATATATATATATATATATATATGTATATATATATATATATAAATATATATATATTATGTATATATATATATATATGTGTAGAGAGAGAGAGAGAGAGAGAGAGAGAGATTAGATAGATAGATAGATAGAGATAAAGATAGATAGATAGACAGAAAGAAAGATAGATAGTTGGATAGATACTAGTAGATAGAAAGATATATAGATATAGATATTCCCTATCATAATGTATGAAGAACTTACAGTTACAAATATGTAGAAGAAACGCAGGATCAATTAAATAATATAAGGAATTATCTGATAAAGCTGCAAATATATTGTGACCTGAAAATGTCTTTTGCTGACGAAGGGGTGCAACGTAGACGTTACTTATTTGATTTACAGGCCAAGTTCACAGGTACAGGGTGTAACAGGGATCTATTGTACCCTGTGTGTTATTTAAATGTGTTATCCCCAGCTACTGCTGCAGCCCTCTGCACTATGAGTCATACTTTCTAACCCGCCTGCCTTTGCAGTCAGGGTCTGACTATGCAATCAAAGCAGGGAACACCCTATTGGGCCTCTATTTGTCATTCTTTAACCCTGCATCACATGGTTGGTCATTTAACCCGTAATTGTAACCAACCCTCAGAACAGACCTGAGCTAGCTATAGCAAGCGGTTACACAGATGACGCTGCGAAAAGCATTCCTCTTTTGAAACTGTGCATTCATTTTCAATGTTCGGTTATATTGTAACGTAACACTGTTGCCGTTTGTTTATAAACTTCATGTATTTTAATTGAGCTTGCTGATGGAAAGAGACCTTCCTTCTAACCATATAGGAAGTACGGTGATTGTTCGATATTGTCTACGTTCCCTATGTAGTTAAACATTGCATGTAACTTCTCGTAAAGTGTGCGCTGTACTCCCACGTGTCCTCCTTCTCTGATAGGAGGAACTGCAGTTCCGCTAAAACAATACCATTATCCATATATCACCAAGCCTCCACATGACCCTGTTGGCCTGCCAGTGACCTCTTAAACAGCAAACCTATTTAACCATCTCTGAAAGCATCCCAACTGAAGCATCATCTCACCCTTGATACTTTATAGATAGTGTTTCAGGATAAAATCGACATTTTCCAAACACAATGATTTTTTTTATTTATAGCCACCATTTCTTTAAGATACTCACACACTTGAAAATACATACATAGACTCAGACAGAGAGCCAAACACACAGATAGCAAATGTGTTTTCTATGTATGTGTGTGTGGAACATGTGATAAGCTCTATCACATCATATACGCTCTCAACATGTAACATGTACGATATGCCTTTATGCATCAGTTTGTTCTAACCCTGTACACATACTATTAGTTACGCCCTGTTGGAAGGTGCAATCCGGCCTGCTACCCACTCGAAGTCAACCAGATCTCGCGAGGCGTAGCCGAGTGCGATCTGGATGACTGAGGGCGGATAGCAGGCCGGATTGCACTCTCCAACAGGGCGCAACGAATTTATCACCTGCTCTTTCATGCTCAGAAAAAATAACAAATACATCTCAAAAAAATTTAGATAACTTTGGAGGTCAGAACGAGGCTGCTGCCTAAGTGGTAATTTGTAATTCTGCCGTTCGATATTGAATTCTGCCGTACGATATTGACTCTACAAGGTGTGAAAGTGTAACACATAATGACCAATCAGAACTACAGCAGACCAGGTGATAAGGAAATGTACCCCCATTTCATTTGAAAATATACCCTTTGTCTTAATACCACTACGAGTATAGCATAGTATAGTATAGTATAGTATAGTATAGTATAGTATAGTATAATCTATTGACTCTACCAAATGATACAAACTATAATAGGCGCATTAGAGCGTTGCATACTCAGCAGTTAAATCATTTAGGCTTTTCTTGGAAGGACTCGCTGACCTCCAAGTGTCTTGGCAGCAGCTCATCACAGCAGCATGGGGGAAAAACAAGTGGCAATCATGTCTGCACATCCTCCCCATTGTCTCGACGCGTCAGCAGCAATTAGCCTCCAGATTACTGCTTATCAAACACAGGAAACTTCCGAGGTTCAGGCGCCCCACAGGGCTTCTTCCCTGTATTGTGTATATCTATGATCATGCGTAAAATTCGTAATCTAACTTTTTTGAATCATGACCTTTATGTTGTGTGGATATTACTGTAATTGGTAGTCAGGATTCTCTATTTTTTCTCGTTTTTTCAGGCTTCTTGGCTATAGTGTATATACTCATGGTCATGTGTAAGGTTCGGTTTCTTAATATTTTGAATCATGACCTTTATATTGTGTTGATACTATTGTAATTGGTAGCTAAGATTCTCTTTGTTGTTCTCGTGTACGATTTTTGGGTTTTGTTCTTTGTTGATACTTTATTTCTACTGATTTTCTTTATGTAGTTGTGTATTTTCATTTCCATATGAAGTGGTCAATGAAATATGCTATACGTGACACATTCAGACGGAAACCACAATGAAACCAGTATAATTAAACGGTATAATAGGCAAACCCTAGGGGGCAATGTACCAGCGATAAGCTTAGTATAGGGAAACAAGGTAAGACTTGTCCCTTGGCCAAAAAAATTAGAATTTTATTTTTTGGAATTTTTTTGTTTATACAATTGCATGGTATATTGTTGTACAGTTACATCGACATTGTCCGCAATGGGTTAATTGTAAACATTCTTGACTACAATAAATAGCAAAGATAAACATACAATGTGGATTGTCTCATGACGGGTGTATATAGTGTATCCTCTGAGGAATAACCGGGGATATTACAGGGTGCAACCATAGTAAATACATACACATCCTTGCGTTTCTTTATGTTCTCATTTTGTGTTATATTATGTATTTCTTCTCTTCATATATTTTGTATAATGTGTGATTTTGTGTCACAATACAGTCAATAAACATACAATACAAAACAATATTTGCGAACTTAACATGCACCTCGCTCCTACTAAGGAGGATGAGAGTACTAGTGAATGTGTAAGCCACTGGTAGTCACAGACTGATAGCAACATCAGTGAGCGTTGATAGAGACTAATAACTGTAGAGAATTAAGACCTGAATCTATTGGCAGAATTGGCAGCAGAACATGGAGACATATTCCTATGGGGCAAGTAGAGTTGTAGGCCTCATTGAAGATGATATTGGTCCTTCGAAACACACACACACACATAATTATATATATACACACACACATATATATGTATATATATATATATGTATATATATATATATATATATATATATATATATATATATATATATATATATATATATATATATATATATGTGTGTGTGTGTGTGTGTGTGTGTTATAATATATATATATATATATATATATATATATATATATATATATATATATATATATATATATATATATATATATATATATATATATATATATATAAATATATACATATATATATAAATATATATATACATATATATACATATATATATATATATATATATATATATATATATATATATATATATAGATAGATATATATATAGATATATATATATATTCTTAAAAAAAATACATATGTAGATTAGTACTGAAGGCATCCAAGTAAAATCAACTGATGACCTTCATTCATCTCCCTGTATCGTGGTTTGCAATTCCAATTTGCATATGGTAGGTTTATCTTTGGAAAATGGAAATTGCAAGACTATAACATACCTTGTTTTCCCGCAAGAACCAGTCCCGTGCTTAAAATTCCGAGTACCATGAGCGGCCAATGCATGGTGGTGGTTTGCATGTCAAGCATCTACTAGTAGTAGTGTATGAAGCTCATAGCATAGTAGTATACTCCACAGGTGAATGGGCAGCTCTCTCCCTCACTCCTCTCCGCGCCGCCTTGCCGCCACTGGTTTGCCTCGAGAGGGGCCAGCAGCGATATGTATGCTATGGTATCACCGATACCATACCCATTATACATATAGTCATCAATATTCAAGTGTGTTCGCTATGCCTTGGAGTTGATAAAACAGAATAGTCGCGAACCATCCAACCAATCCTGATTGAACAATGTCTGAGCGAACCTTTCCCGTCTGCTGGTTTTCTTGAATGAACGTATCGGCGATGTGTGGGGCGTACGCACGTAGGTAGTTGGTCCGGAAGCGCCTGCGATTGGTTGGTGTTCGGCGAGTTTACCGGCTCTCGCGCTGCAGAATAGACGGGCAAGATTCCCCTATTCCCCTTCTCTCCTCCTGACTGTTGGGTAAGGCAGCAGCAGCAGGTTATTTCAGCAGCTAAGCAGGCGGGCGGGCAGGCTGGCTGTGAGGTACCTTGGTGTGTTGCCGACGTCTTGCTCACCAATGCTGCTCCCTACCGAATCAACCACCGCTTTTATCCCACCACCGCCGCCGACGTCTTGTTGCCATGACAACAAGATGGCCGCCAACTTGCCGTGGTCCCATCAGCAATGAGTTGCTGAGAATCATCGGATGGCCGGAAAAACTTTCATTTTCTACTACTACTGCACCGTCAGCTTTAAAACAATATATATCCACTCGTATCCACTGGTGAGAATCATATGGGTACCCGGTGGGCACTGTAACATGCATTGAACATTCTAGGAATGTTCGCCCCAACATTCAAAACTGGTCCCCTCATAGTTCAGAATGACGATTGTATGAATTTTCAGGTGAGAATGATCATAGAATGTTCAGAGCAGAATGCTAAATGAATCAATTGGTTTCCGAATAATGTCTGAGCATTGGAAGTCGGCACAGTGGAAGCACTCGATAACAGTTCAGTTCATATGATATAGGAAATACCTCAATTCAATGTTTATATAATGTCAAATCTGAACATTCCAGGAATGTTCTGACCTGAAGGTTGCAGGAATGTTCATTATTGGTGCATGCTATTTTGATCAAAGTAGAACATTTATATGACATCAACTAAGAACATTCAAGGAATGTTAGGACCTGAACGTTTCATAAATGTTCATAATTGGTCCAGAATATTCCGACCTAAATTGAACATTCATATAACATTGGGGTAATATTTGTGCCCACTGTGGGGCATGCAGGAAAGTCTCCATGTATTCGCAGGTGCTTCGGTTTCCTTTGCCACTAACCATTGTCTGGTCACGGTTTAACATAAGACAGTCCTAATTTGCCTTCCTGAAGACAAATCATGGTGTCCGAAATATATGCGTTTGTTTTTTCCTGTTTTGAACTGCACCTCGGGAACGGGTATTCCTGATAACTTTTTATTTATCAACACCACATGTTATAATGAGAAAATATATACGTATATACTAGTAGTTCAACATAGTATTTTAGATTGGAGTCATCGTGCATAATATATATTGCAGTGCTGAATATTTTAATGAATTAAGAATTATTTACTTGAATTTGTCGAAAAAATAATTTGTCTCGAGTAAAGTGTGCCCTTTGCTTGTATTTGTATTGTATTGTATTGTATGTTTATTCACTGTATAAGTGTGTACAAAATCATCCCAATACATTATTGAACCATTAAATGCAAATAAAGAAAGAGAAACGAAACACACAGCAAAAGGATGCTTGAAAACAAAGTAACTAAAATCAAACATTGGAACTTAAGTGAAACAACACAGAAGTCACATCTGGTGATTAGGTACATGTACATATATGTACACTCTTTGAGCAGATAGGGAAATACGACTACAGCAACTTGACTATTACATAGCAGAGACTAAACTTATCCCAACTAAGGTCGAACTTTAGACGTGAACCCTATGTAAAGCTTTTAAAACACAATTAACATTAGCCCATACCAAACCTACTGTTGATTGTCTTATAGTACTGTAAATTCGGAAAAGATTGCGTTAGTTTAATTTTTGCGTTTATTAGCGTTTAGCCTCGGACGCAAAATTAAAATTCGCAATTATTAGTGTTGCCACTTTAATTGTATAGCTGGCACTCCATTTTGTGGTCAATTCGCAAAGCAAAAATCTGTAAATTCGCAAAATTTAACTCTACACGATCTTTAGTGAATATACGGAATATATCAGTTCTGTACTTAGAGGTGCAGCACCTCTATTAATAATGGTATAATGTGTATAGATTCAGAGTGAAATTTGATTTATTACCTGACATTCTAATTTTCAAAATAATAAAGACTAGTCACAATCAGGATAACGTTCAATTTAACATCAACACTTCCTTCTATCACCAAATGTTGTTTTATCCTTTTGTTTGTTTGTTTTAGGCCAGTCTTTAAAACATATGTAATTCATTATTAACATTATGTGTTCTTGTTTTCTTTTGGTCTTATGTGTTTTTGAGATTCTGCACATAGTTCATATCAGGACAAGCTGGAAAGGTGGGAAAAGAAAGATATGTTCCAACATTTACACGAAAAGTTTCAAAACGGTCAATAAGTTTTAGTACAATACACTACAGGCGTATGCTTGGAAAACTATGTACTAACCCTTTATGCTCATAATCCTTTAATCAAGCAACTGCAGTTACTTAGTATCCAGATACTCTACCGACATTATAGAGGTTAAATGTATTAAGCAACACATAAGTCATACCGTGTACTAATGTATTGTGTATTTACTATAAATTCGGAAAAGATTGCTTTGGTTTAATTTTTGCGTTTTTTTTGCGTTTAGCCTCGGACGCAAAATTGTTAGTGCTGCCACTTTACATGAAAGTGTATAGCTGGCACTCCATGTTCGCAAAATAAAAAAAAAGTAAAAATCAATTTTCTGTAAATTTACAATCTTTTGTGACTCTACAGTATTGTTAATTTTGTCCAGATGACAATTTTCATGGACTCAAGGCAATGATAGGCAAATCAAGGACGACTTCAGCTGTTGTGGAAAGTCCCATGATCTTTGTTTGAATTCTACATGGAAATGGAGGTTTCTATTGCATCCTAGTTCTATTGCTTTCCGTAGTACAATTATCGAAGACATGCTACTATGGAGGATATTTTTTTATGAACATTCCTGTAAATATTCAAAACTTATCCTAGGTCGTTTATCTTCTTTTTTTCTTTTTTTTGAGGGAATTTTGAACGTGTTGCAGATGTAATGCGCTTCTAGCGTTCCTTTTTATATGGTTAATTTCTCTGGTGGTGCTTAATATAGTGTTAATTCAGAACATCTGTGATCATACTTAAAATATGCCATTCAAGAGTATCCAGACGAGGAAAGCAATTCAATGTTGACGGAAAAAAATCCAATCCCAATCGAGAAATTTCCATATCAGGGTTTTATGGCAAGAAAGACTATCTCGCTTGGTTGCTCGGAATATTCACTTCACAGGGATAGGGAAAGAAAATCGATTATATTCAAACCACGACATTTGTGCTGAAATGTGCGCCTTCAAATGTCAACTGTGTCATGGAGCCAGGCAATTTTAACAGTTCACACAAAAAGAGAAGTTGATTATTAATCTCCTTGGATAGTTTAATCATATTCTCTTTCAACGCAATCCTTGACATTTAGAAGCCAAGTGAAATGTATATGAAGGGTAATGCTTGTGATCAACCGCCTTGTATGAAACAGATACTGCTAGGATGCTGTGTAGTTTGGAATTCCGTTTGTTAGCTTGTTTATTGTCACTTTTTCTGCCATAATAATGCTACTTTGTGGCAAGCAATTTGAAAGTGGTGTGGAAATCCGAGTGACCGGGGAACACTACAGTGCCGACATTTAATCCCTGCACTAAATGCGTGCGTAGCCCGGGCATAAAACACGACCGTACGCCCGATTGTTATCCATTTTCCAGGGCACGGATGCATTGATGACTTCGCAACTTTACGTAGCTATGAGTCGCAAGCTACGTGGGTCATTGATGTGCTTGGCCCATTTTTGACATGCTATCCATGGTCGACGTCCGGTCGACAGGTGCAGGAATTTAATGTCCGTACTGTACAACATAACCTCGAGTTTGACTCTTTAAGTTTTTGTCGATTTCAAGACCGTATGTCATATTTGATGTCGTCTCGAGTGTTCCTTTTAACCCATTCAGTGCCTCACACGCATATGTGTGTGTTTCTTGTAACACAGCCTAGATAATAATCATATTCATTTACAGAAGGGCTCTGCTCGCCATTCTAAAAAAAGCATAGCTAGAAAATAAGGTAATTGGTTGCCAAAATGTTGTGCTCGATTCAGTCTTAATGTTGATATTATTTCACATGACCACATTTTTATACGATTGGCAAATATGAACAACTTGGTACTGTATGGCCGATAATACACATCACAATTTGGTATCAGTCATTAATGGATGAAATTATAATTCGGACTCACAAGTGTTAAGGACAATTGTGGACGCAATTCATTGCGCAAGAAGCATACCGTTCCACGAACATCATCAGGTTAATCATTTTTGTTATTGTATACCTCCAACTATGGATATGATACTGTAGATTCACAAAAGATTGTGTAGAGTAAATTTTGCGAATTTACAGAAAATCGATTTTTGCGTCTTTTAACTTTGCAAATTTGCCGCAACATAGAGTGCCAGCTATACACTTAAAGTGGCAGCACTAATCATTGCGAATTTTAATTTTGCGTCTGAGGCTAAACGCTAAAAAACTCAGAAATTAAACCAACGCAATCTTTTCCGAATTTACAGTATATTGGAATGTAGTAGAATGCTTATCATCATACTACAAAAAGAATTACCGAGTAATACGCCATTTAATGGGGAAACAGGCCCTAAATGGTTATATTGCCGTTGAGCTAAGGCAATTTGACATTACCATATAAACTGCTGCATGACAGTTCCATTGCTTGCCATAATCAGCAGAAGTGCGTAAGATAATCTATTTGGACAAATATGTCGCAGACATTTATTGCGATATAAAAACCATGTCCACCAGAGAATTTATTTGGAAACATGCGTATGGCTGTTGAGGCAAATGTCATGAGTAGGGTTAATAAACCACTGGATGCGTCATTTATTCAGATAAGAAAAATCCTGCATTGTAATATATCAAGCAGGCGATTTCATTTCGTCCAATCCACGGGGAGCGCATATATAATGTAACATATCAGGTTGAGAATTGCCTCTAGTGTACGGAGCTTTAAACATGTTAGGTGTCGAAGTCAATTCTTTAAGTCATCTGGATATATGCAATTTGAAAGAATATAAGCATTAAACGCGAATTTACGAAACAGTTTAAAAGGAAAGTTGGTGTCCGGGTAAAATGTTTCCCATACAACAGCTTTCAAAAAGTAAACGAATATTTCGTTTCGATAGTTTGAGCAAAAAGAGCAGCGACTCTTTTCTTTCTTTTTTCTCCTCTCTTTTCCTTGAAGGGCCCGGACATGGGGGCAGCCCCACGTATGTGCAAAGCACTTAGCCATAGGGGCAGCTCTGCGTGTGTGCAAAGCACTCAGCCATAGGGGCAGCCCCATGTATGTGCAAATCACTCAGCCATGGGGGCAGTCCTTCGTGTGTGCAAAGCACTCAGCCATGAAGGCAGCCCCTCGTGTGTGCAAAGCACTCAGCCATGGGGGCAGCCCTGCGTGTATGCAAAGCACTTAGCAATAGGGGCAGCCCTGTGTGTGTGCAAAGCATTCAGCCATGGGGGCAGCCCTGCCTATGTGCAAAGTACTCAGCCATGGGGGCAGCCCCACGTGTTTGCAAAGCACTCAGCCATGGGGGGCAGCCCAGCATGTGTGCAAAGCACTTAGCCATGGGGGCAGCCCCGCCTATGTGCAAAGTACTCAGCCATGGGGGCAGCCCCACGTGTTTGCAAAGCACTCAGCCATGAGGCCAGCCATGCGTGTGTACAAAGCACGCAGCCATGGGGGCAGCCCAACGTGTTTGCAAAGCACCCGCGTGTATTCAGCATTCAGCCATTGGGACAGCCATTCGTGTGTGCAAAGTACTCAGCAGTTGGGGCAGCCCCTCGTGTGTGCAAAGCACTTAGCCATTGGGGCAGCCCCGCGTGTGTGCAAAGCACTCAGCCGTGTGGGCAGCCCTGTGTGTATGCAAAGCACTCAGCAATAGGGGCAGCCCTGTGTGTGTGCAAAGCACTCAGCCATGGGGGCAGCCCTCTGTTTGTGTAAAGCACTCAGTCATGGGGTCATCCCCACGTGTGTGCAAAGCACTCAGCCATGGGGGGCAGCCCAGCATGTGTTCAAATCACTCAGCCATGGGGGCAGCCCCGCGTGTGTGCAGAGCGCTCAGCCATTGGGGGGCAGCCCAGCATGTGTTTAAAGCACTCAGCCATGAGGGCAGCCCCGCGTGTGTGCAAAGCATTCAGCCGTGGAGGCAGCCCCGCGTGTGTGCAAAGCACTCAACTTTGGGTTGTGTGCAAAGCATTCAGCAATTGGGGCAGCGCCTCGTGTGTGCAAAGCATTCAGCCATGGGGGCAGCCCCCCGTGTGTGCAAAGCACTCAGCCATGGGGGCAACCATGTGTGTGTGCAAAGCACTCAGCCATGGGGGCAACCATGTGTGTGTGCAAAGCATTCAGCCATGGGGGCAACCATGTGTGTGTGCAAAGCACTCAGCCATGGGGGCAACCATGTGTGTGTGCAAAGCACTCAGCCATGGGGGCAACCATGTGTGTGTGCAAAGCATTCAGCCATGGGGGCAACTAGTACAGTAGCCAGCCACCCATTTTTGGGATTCAGGTTAACCCGAGAGCTAGAAAATTTCCGTTGATATCATGTTTTAGGCCCACACTTGGGGCATACCGCTAGGGTGGATGTAGACTTCAGAAGTGGTGCACATCTTTTTTATGGGGTCATGTCTTATACACCCCAATATATGTAAAAAGGCCGCAAAATGGTCAAAATAATAGGTATAGGGGTAGGAAAGGCACCCTAAAACACTCATAACTCAGCTTAAACCAAACATAGGGATGAGTGTTTGGTATCAAAATGTTGGTATGAAAGAGAAGTATCTTTTGAAATAGTAAACACATAACTAACTCAATCCCATGATGTAATAAAGGTCATTCAAGGTCAAAATGGCTGCCAAATCAAGAATCTGGGATTTTCCCATATTCTATAGTTTCCGTTTATAAACTTCTCAGTTTTTTTGAAGGTATGTATTTCTTTTTTGTAGCCACTTTTTGTAAAGGAATGTCCTTTAATGGAATTGTTGAACATTTTAGAAAGTTCATTGACTAGAGTTTTAAGTCCAATTTTGAGCTGTAAGGTACAAAGTAGGGTACCAAGCCCACCTGGAGACCCCAAAAAGTGCCTAAAATGGTAAAAATTTGAAAACTAAAATGATTGTATCTTAGGTTTTATAAGTAGGAAGGGAGCAGATGATGCACCAAAACATCAGGTATAATTTTCTCCTCAATCTGGAAGGTAATGGAAAAATAATATTGAAATTAAGGGGTCTTTAAAGGTCAAATAAAGGTCAAAATATCATTTTTTCCCTAAAAATTTCAAATTTTGATCAAGAGATTTTGATGAAGTACTTGTGTTTCGTCATTATATAATTGCCAAACCAAGTTACCACAATAATTGACAGATGAATGATCTCAACTATGGTCCAACAAATCATTTTCTACCATTTACCGGTGAAAATGAAGTAGTTTTAAGTCAATATGGAGGTGTGGAATGTGGCATTTGGCTATTCAATGCTTATGATAAGTGTTTACAGACGGGGTATGAGAAAGTGCTAATATGGGACCACTGTTTAGGTCATAAAAGTTATGAGCACAAAACATTATAGGCATTGTTTGGTATCAAAATGTTTGTTGTAAGACAGTCTTTCCATTCCATGCAACCAGCGTAGGGTAGGGTCTATTGTTGTGATACTAGAGGTCATTCAAGGTCAAACTAACCCCAATTTCATGATTTAGGGCATTTTGTCTTTGAATTTTCCATTAAGCAGCTTATCAAATTCTCCTAGAATACATAATTTATCCTGGAAATATTTTTAGGTGAGAAATAATTTTTAAAAAGGATTCTGAGACATTTCTAGGTCATTTCAAGAGAAAGTCTGGACCAATCTGGAATATTTAGGGACCAAAATAACAAAATGACTAATTACGGGTGCACTTAAATATTTAAGTGAGGCAGCAGAAAGTTGACATAACAGATCGAGTCATATCTTATGGTATGTCAGCTTTCATTTTCAATAGGGAGAATAAGCCTTTTAACTTGCAGCATTACTTGCCTATTGTGTTTGTCATGTAAGATTATGAAGGCAGTGTAAAATATCACAGTTTTAAGGAAAAAATGAAGGTCAAATAAAGGTCAAACCGTCATTTTTTCTCTTAAAGATTCAAATTTGGATGAAGAAATTTTGATGGAGTAGTTGTGTTTTGTTATTACATAATTTCCTAACCACATTACCACAATAATTGACAGACAAGATACCTCAAATATGTTTTACCAAAACATTTTTACCCTTTACCTGTGAAAATGAAGTAGTTTTAAGGTAATATGCAGATGTGGAATGTGCTATTGGACAATTCATGCCTAAATTAATTCTTTAAGATTGAGCTGTGAGAAAGTGCTAGTATGGGACCACTGTTTAGGTCATAGAAAATGTGAGCACCAAACATTATAGGCATTGTTTGGTATCAAAATGCTTGTTGTAAGACAATCTTTCCATTTCACGCAACTAGCCTAGGAAGGGGTATTCTGTTGTGATATTAGAGGTCATTCAAGGTCAAACTAACCACAATATCATGATTTAAGGTATTTTGTCTTTGCATTTTCCATTTAGCCGCTTATTAAATTCTCCTGAAATGCATATTTTCTCCTGCAAATATTTCAGGTGAGAAGTATCTTTAATAAGAATTCTCAGACATTTTTGCAGTTACTTCAAGACAAAGTCTGGGTCAATCTTGAATATTTAGGGGTCAAAATGACGAAATGTCTGATTGCGCACCCAATAGTTAGTGAAGCTGCAGAAAGTTGACATAATAGATTCATATCTTATGGTACATCCTTTCATTTTCACTGGGGGAAATAAGCTTTTTAACTTGCCGTTTGTGTTTTTCACAAACAAGTAAAGACTGTAAAATATTACTGAGATTTAAGGAAAAAATGTAGGTCAAACCAAGGTCAAAAGGTCAAATAGAGTATCCATGACTCTGGAGAAAATATCTGTAATATTGCAGTTGCATCTTGTTCAAATGAGTAATTTTTATTCACCTGGAAGGAATATTTGACAATCATGAACTAAAGAAACGATTAGTTTACAACTTAAATAACATTTTCAGATAAGAACAAGCTGCTTTCTATCTATTTGGAGGTCAAAGACTGAGACTGCTAGGATTTTACCTAGAAGCAACTTCTGAATTGTTCTTAAAAAAAAACAAGACCAATATTGACTTTTAGTGTCATTCATGTTCAACATACCAAACTTTATAGGTTTAATAGTATAAAAATCATGTTACATTTAAAGATTAAAGCCAGTGTAAAATATAGATAGTGTAAAAGTTTAAGGTCAAACTAAGGTCAAAAAGAGTATTTGTGACTTTGAAGCAAATATCTCAATGCAGTAGTTACACTTTGGTAAAAAAAAAAAGCCAGGGTCTTAGTTCACCTGAAAGGAATATTTTCCAATCATGAAGTGGAAGAACTGAGGTAGGTTACAACTACATATTAACATTACCAGATGAAATAAGTTGCTTTTGATTGTATTTGGCTAAAATAACTAACTCCACATGCCTTACATATGTCTGCACCAAACATTGAGGACATTGTAAGCCTTTAGGTGACAAATGTCTCTTTTTAAAGCTTTCGAAGTTGTTTGATGAAAGCTAGGCAGAAGATCATGAATCAAATTAAAGAAATAAGTATCATGAATTTCATATAATAAACTAGGTATGTATCTGTCAGTGGTTCCATTTGTTAATTGGAAACCATAACTGTAATTTTGAATAGTTCAGCATTATCTAAAATGATTTTACCTAATTTTGGTGTATACATCTTTTATTATCCATAACATTAATTCCTAGCTCAGTACCAACCTCTCTGATTGTTAGATTTCTAACCTTTATTTGACCTCCAGCACATGCGACCTAGAGTACATAAAATGTGTGTACATACCTTAATCTATTTTGGAAAACAAGCCTATTTAGTTATTTACACACTCCACTATCTGACTTGGTCAATTTAAAAATCCCCATTTAGGATCCAATCCATTTTGTGCTGACGGTCACATGCTATCTGTGACTATTGTATGTGCATTCATAAATAGTGGTAGCCTTTTGGATTTTTTTCAATAAACAGCTAAATAAACTGATTAAAGAATTGTTTAAATAGCAATTCCTATAACCTCTGGGAGAGATTTGACTTATCTAAGACATTAATCATTGACAATATATGCACATCAAAGGAATTTGTAAAAACGCGGACATCTTCTGAAGTGAAAGAAATTGTACATAAAATTTAGAGATCATAAGGAGAAGCTAGCATTATGTTAACAATTCTACCCCCAAAGTTCTGTTTCTATGCATCAAAGAATCCTAAGATAATTATGGCTTAAGTTGGCTTTACTGCATGAGTTGTGGAAATTATCCTAGGTTTGAAATGAGCTAATTAATCTAGCTGACCTACAAATTCACAAAAATACTAAAGTTTGTACTGGTCAATAGTATCAATAAGCTATCCTTGAACTGAATGACTTCCCAATTTTCTGTACAGAGATTGGTAATAAATTTCATTGACAAGTAAACTACAGTAGGAAGACTAAAAAATCTACTTCAATTTCATAAATAATTGAATTATTCCCATGTTTGACCTTTGATTATGTTACTACTGAATTTGAATCAGAAATCGCACTTAGGTAAAACCTTGGTAGTCTCAGTCTTTGACCTTGAAATAGATACAAAGCAACTTATTCTTATTATTGCATACTAACTATTCAATTAATTTCAAGATTACCAATTATTCCTTTCAAGCGAATGAGCATTACTCGTTTGACCAAAATAAAACTGCAGTATACCGATCTTTGCTTCAAAGTTGAAAATGCTCATTTTGACCTTTTGACCTTGGTTTGACATTCCATTTTCCCTTAAATCTCAATAATATTTAACGCTGTCTTTAACCTTACATGGTAAACACAAATTGGCAAGTTAAAAGGCATATATGCCCAATTAAAAATGAAAGCTGACATACCATATGATAAAAATGTTGTGTCAACTTTCCGCTGCTAAATTAACATTTGGCTGCCCCCCAAATCAGGCATTTTGTTATTTTGATGCCTTAATATTCACAATTAGCACAGACTTTGTCTTGAAATAACCTTAAAAGGCATGAGTTTCTCTTTAAAAAGATATTTCTCACCTAAAAATAATATTTTCCAGGAAAAAATATCATTAAATATGTATTCTAGGAGCAATTGAAGAGACACTAGATACTAGCAAATCAAAGACAAAATGCCTTAAGTCATGAAATTGGGGGTAGTTTGACCTTGAATGACCTCTTATATCACAGCAAAATGCCCTACCCTAGGCTGGTTGCATGAAATGGAAAGATTATCTTACAACAAGCATTTTGATACCAAACAATGCCTATAATGTTTGGTGCTCACAACTTTTATGACCTAAACAGTGGTCCCATATGTTACTAGCAATTTCTAACAACTCGATTTAAAACACTTAATTTAGGCATGAGTTGTCCAATAGCACGTTCCACATCTGCATATTACCTTAAAACTAGTACTTCATATTCACAGGTAAAGGGTAAAACATTGTTAGTAAAATATATTTAAGGTATCTTGTCTGTCAATTATTGTGGTAATGTGGTTAGGAAATTATGTAATGACAAAACAGAAGTACCTCATCAAAAATTCTCCATCAAAATTCGAACTTTTTAGAGAAAAAATGACGGTTTGACCTTTATTTGACCTTCATTTTTTCCTTAAATCTCAATGATATTTTACACTGCCTTTTTAATCTTACATGACAAACACAATAATCAAGTAATGCCGCAAGTTAAAAGACTTATTCTCCCCATTAAAAATGAAAGCTGACATACCATAAGATATGACTCGATCTGTTATGTCGACTTTCTGCTGCCTCACTTAAATATTTGAGTGCACCCGTAATCAGTCATTTTGTCATTTTGGTCCCTAAATATTCCAGATTGGTCCAAACTTTCTCTTGAAATGACCTAGAAATGTCTCAGAAGCCTTTTTGAAAATTATTACTCACCTAGAAATATTTCCAGGATAAAATATGTATTCCAGGATAATTTTATAAGCGGCTAAATGGAAAATGCAAAGACAAAATGCCTTAAATCATGAAATTGGGGTTAGTTTGACCTTGAATGACCTCTAGTTTCACAACAATAGACCCTACCCTAGGCTGGTTGCATGGAATGGAAAGACTGTCTTACAACAAACATTTTGATACCAAACAATGCCTATAATGTTTGGTGCTCACAACTTTTATGACCTAAACAGTGGTTCCATACTAGCACTTTCTCATAACCCGTCTGTAAACACTTATCATAAGCATTGAATAGCCAAATGCCACATTCCACACCTCCATATCGACTTAAAACTACTTCATTTTCACCGGTAAATTGTAGAAAATGATTTGTTGGACCATAGTTGAGATCATTCATCTGTCAATTATTGTGGTAACTTGGTTTGGAAATTATATAATGATGAAACACAAGTACTTCATCAAAATCTCTTGATCAAAATTTGAATTTTTTAGGGAAAAAATGATATTTTGACCTTTATTTGACCTTCAACGACCCCTTAATTTCAATATTATTTTTCCATTGCCTTCCAGATTGAGGAGAAAATTAAACCTGATGTTTTGCTGCATCATCTGCTCCCTTCCTACTTATAAAACTTAAGATACAATCATTTTAGTTTTCAAATTTTTACCATTTTAGGCACTTTTTAGGATCTCCAGGTGGGCTTGGTACCCTACTTTGTACCTTACAGCTCAAAATTGGACTTAAAACTCTAGTCAATGAACTTTCTAAAATGTTCAACAATTCCATTAAAAGACATTCCTTTAGAAAAAGTGGCTACAAAAAAGAAATACATACCTTCAAAAAAACTGAGAAGTTTATAAACGGAAACTATAGAATATGGGAAAATCCCAGATTCTTGATTTGGCAGCCATTTTGACCTTGAATGACCTTTATTTCATCATGGGATTGAGTTAGTTATGTGTTTACTATTTCAAAAGATACTTCTCTTTCATACCAACATTTTGATACCAAACACTCATCCCTATGTTTGGCTTAAGCTGAGTTATGAGTGTTTTAGGGTGCCTTTCCTACCCCTATACCTATTATTTTGTCCATTTTGGGGCCTTTTTACATATATTGGGGTGTCTAAGACATGACCCCATAAAAAAGATGTGCACCACTTCTGAAGTCTACATCCACCCTGGCGGTATGCCCCAAGTGTGGGCCTAAAACATGATACCGACGGAAATTTTCTAGCTCTCGGGTTAACCTAACTTCTAAAATAGAGCCCTTTTCTTGATCTGGCTACTGGACTAATATATATATATATATATATATATATACCATGTTATACTAGTTATACCATGGACATGTGTAACATTTTATTATTACTCCTGCATCGTGTTTGACCTTTCAACACCCCGAGACCCTTAATAATACATGTGATGTGAGTGACCACGGGCACTATCACCTTTTTAAGGCTCCGCAGGCATTAACATCAGCACTTAGTGGGGAGAAAAAGTATTGATTCTGTATAATGTACTCAATATCCAGGAGGCTCTGTATGCGGATGTCAGTTTCATTCAAATTTTGTGTTAAAGATATTGTATTTTACGTTAATAAAGATATATTAGGAGGTGGTTCAACCCTTTAATAACAAAAATCTGATTTTCTGTATTAACATTCTCTCTCTGATTGTATAATTACTTTAAACTTTAAACGTCGTATTTTTTCATAGCTTATAAACCAAAATCTGCACTTGTTCTGAGATGAACCGCTAGAGGGCCTGTACCGAGAAGCCTGTATTATAATTAAGTTTAGAGTACCCACAATTCTAAACACGTGTGTTCGGTCGTGTACTACCTTATCTATTCGTAGCAATAGATAAATCACTTCCTATGAGAGCTACATTCTATACATGGGGTTGATGAATAAAGCTTTACTTGAAATGCTGTAAAACGGGATGATGGGAAAACAATGATGATAGATGCTTCTCACGTGTTGCCCTCAGGCAGCTATCAGCGGATTTCCATTTCTCTCGCTCTGGGGAATATATGACGCAATGCTTTAATTCACATCTAGGTTAACTCAGGAATAAGCTATAAAATACGTATGCAGGAATATTGTAATTCTATTCAATATTCAGATTTTATAGAATTTGTAAAATATTTCATAAAATCCTGGTATTTAATAGCGTATGAACTAAGACTGAGAGTGTAGTGAGGGTTTCATTTTGTAGATATATCTTTTCAGAAATAAAGGGACGGCTATGGCGAGGGTTTTAATAAATGTCGCTACGATTGCTGATGAGAAACTGCTAATGGGTCTGTCACAACTTTTAGAATAGGGTAAATTGATCCTAAGGCTAGATTTTAAGTATGATCTTGGAAGATTTTTTGCATGCTAAAAAGACCCCCTATCATAGTTTTAGCTTTCCGATGTGCAATTCCCCCCCCCCTCTCTCTCTCTCTCTCTCTCTCTCTCTCTCTCTCTCTCTCTCTCTCTCTCTCAACATACATACATAAACACATACGTACATACATACATACATACATAGATGCATGCATGCATGCATGCATTCATGCATGCATGCATGCATACATACATACATACATACATACATGTACATACATACATACATACACACATACATACATACATACATACATACATACATACATACATACATACAGACAGACAGACAGACAGACATACATACTTACATACATACATACACCTATACACACACAAACACAAGTCTGTAATTTTGATTTGTGAGATTTTATTATGACGTGTTTTGAGCTGTTATCGGCGTGCTATTACCCTAACCTAACTCCTAACTCAAACCATAAACCGAATGAACAAGAAAGATATTTAATATTTGTAAAAAAACATTGTGAGATCGTATGTCTACACACACACACACACACATATATATATATATATATATATATATATATATATATATATATATATATATATATATATATATATATATATATATATATATATATATATATATATATATATATACATATATATATATATATATATATATATATATATATATATATATATATATATATATATATATATATATTCCATTTTGCTCATGGCGGTAGTAGATTTGTGTTACGCAACACCGCACCTATTTTCAGCACCCCCTAAGCAGTTCTGCTTGAAGTCCACATCGTGCACACAATTTTCCCCTACGATTTTAAATGGCTGGAAGTTGCAATGACACTACCCGAAAAATGACCCTCTATGGATATTTGATCGTTTTAGGGATATTTCTCTTATATCCGTACTCTGTGGTAGGACAAAGAAATTACAATCGTAAAGGTAAGACACGGTGAAAAGTAATACATATTCAGAGTTCAATTTATTTAGGAGCGATGATCTGTACTAGACAAGTTTTCTTTGAATAAGTAAACACCCGTATTCAATTTGGGTTTTTATATTGCCACTCTTCTACCTGTAACCATGATGTGACAAGCCTGGTGTTGATGATGGAGGAAACCAAAGTTCCCGACGAAAACCACTGACTTTGTCGGGTATTGAAACTGTATCTGGCATAATTGACTTAGGTTCGTATGTTCTACTATCTAAAAAGCCATGTATTCTGAAATGATATGTATTCTTCCAACCTTGGGCCAAAAGATCATTTGATGCATAGTCGCAACACATCTGTGTTGATTTGAATAGCCCTACCGGACATCGACTAAAACCCCGTGCCATTATTGAATATTCTTTTCCTTAAACGTGTACACATTTCCCATTGGGACGTAGATGAAATATAAGGTACATACACATATTCATCCATTAAACCACAATCATACTTATACAAAAGACCTCCCCAAGACATTAATTAGAAAATATGTTATGGCAAGTCTTCCAAGAAATTCCTTAATATGGTATAATAGCCTTGCGGGCAATAGTGAAGCAAATGAGAGTAAACTTTTTTTTAAACCCTTAAAACCAGATCTAGTGTAGGTCTTATATTTTCAAAAGATATTGGCTTCTCGGTTGGTACTCTCATTTATCCTGATTATTTTTACCATATCTTTATTTTTACCGCTAGTATTATTCTGTTTAGATTACAGACGTGTATGAGTGCAAGGCCAAGATGGGTTAGACATGTCAAGTATTTTATATACATAATGTACAATGATCTCACTTACGTTTGTGAAAAAAGCTTACAGTGACTTTAGCGGTGGTTTGCCGCCACACAGTTTGGCAGAAAAAGAGATGATAAAAAGTTCCAAATACCAACTCGGAAAATAAAAGAAAAGGGAATTGCATAGATGAACTTACAGTTTTCTTCTCTGAATACATTTTCAGCTTCTCCTATGTATAGGCTTGCTACTAACTTTGAAAACAATGAACTTTGATTCAAAGAAAAGTACGAGAAAGATAGAGTAGAATACTCCAGCATGAAACTCGCGTTTGTGGCAGGCGGGAAACTGCACGTTCAAGCTCAAACGATGTGGTCAGTCCAATTAAATGGTCCAATATGCCATAGAATGATTGAAGTCTTTCTTGATACTTTGCTGGATAGCCTGGCAACACCCTGCTGATTTATACAAAAAGGGTAAAGAAGTTGGTCTCATTAATCATTGCTGAGGAAACATAACCCACCTCTTAAAGCTTTCTGTCTCGCATATTCACATCAACGCTTCATTGAGTGAAACTTAAAGCCCATCTGTGACTGCGATCATGTTCTAACCGATGAGAGTTGGGAGGAAATGCCTTAAGTACTATCCCTGGCACCTGTGGCGAGATATACGACACTGTCTTGGTTAGAAAACTGCAAGCAGGCTTTTATTGTATCATTTCTAAATCCATTCAAAGCAAATGTTGACGGATGGGGGACAGGAAATGAGGTACGATCTCGTGCTTGTTCTAGCTTTATGAAAGAAGCTATCGTAGAGCGAAAACAACACTCATATTTTCAGTAAGTAAAACACAATTGTAAAAATAGAACATGCCTTCTAGATAATTTGTGTATATATTTGCATAAGTACATGGAGAAATAGTCTCGGAACAGAAAAATTGTAGCTTTCCTTTCAACATACTTAGGCTAGTATATACACATCTATCAGATAAATATTTAGATAACATGTGTATATACTTGCATATATGTGTTGAAAGGAAAGCCATGATGTCTCAGTTCCGAGAATGTTCCTCAACTATAAAACAACTAATATATATATATATATATATATATATATATATATATATATATATATATATATATATATATATATATATATATATATATATATGTGTGTGTTTGTGTGTGTGTGTGTGTGTGTTTATATATATATATGTATATATATGTATACATATATATTTATATACATTTTCTTTGTCTAACTTCAGAATGTTCAGAGACGTTGAGGCCCATCCGTAGTCTGAAGAGAACGGTGACACCAGCGGACACTGGCTACCTGGTAGGCCTCAGTAAGATTGGGGATGACGAGACGGCCTGCAAAGCGCACTGTCTCAGTGACAACAACTGTGTTGGCGTACTCATGGATTTCACCAAGGAACGGCATGACTTGACCAAGTGCGTGGGCTTCGCCACACAGGCTACCCACGGCCAAGTAGTGAGCGACCCCTGCTGTACGTACTACGTGAAGGAGGCGTGTGTCAAACCAAAGGCTATTTCCCGGGAACGTCTCCTCAGCAAGCTGAAGAACGTCAATTGGGTACCTCGCCCGCAACCCCAGAGACCCAACCCATCGTCGTCTCTCAGCGTGTCCATTGCGGGGTTGCTACCCGTAGCCAGACCCCCTCCCCCGCCCGTCGCACCCAAACTACCCCCTTGGTTACTCGCTGGCAGAGGGGCGGCAGTGGATAGTAGTAGTCAGGTAGTCCGGAGTAGAGGTAATAGCTTCATACCGCCACCCCGTCCACCCCCACCACCCCCGGCACCCCCTGCACCCGCCCCACAGCCCCAACCCGCAGCCAGACCCGTGTATCGCCCACCCCCTCCCCCAGCGCCAAGAACCGCCCCTGCCCCCGCCAACCAACCTGGCTCTCTGTATAGGGATCTTCCATCGGATGTGTGGAAGTTCTTCAAGAATGCCAAGATACCAACTACTACCACTACAACCACTACCACAACCACAACCACACCAGCTCCCACGACTACCACTACCACCACCACCACACCAAAGCCGCCTAGTTGGGTGAATAAATATATTGCGAGCATCAAGTCTGTTCCTGTCCCTGCACCAAAACCAGTGGCCAGAAACCGTTCCCCGCCTCCAGCTCCAATATCAAAACCTGCACCCGTGCCTATACCCGCACCCGCACCCGTACCTGCACGAGCACCCATACCCCCTCCTGCCCCTGCACCAAAACCGGCACCCAAGCCAGCTCCCGCAGCCGCACAATCCAGTTCATACAAACCCAAAATAGACAAAAATCACCCTAACTATGCCAAGGCTGTGGTAAGCGCTGCAACAGACTTCCTCTTTGCAAAGTTGGAACCTGCAAAGGCACCACCACCACCGCCACCACCTGCGCCAAAACCAGCTCCACCACCTGCGCCAAAACCAGCGCCACCACCTGCGCCAAAACCAAGCAATCAGTTCGGCGCAAGGAGATACATGGAAGGTTAGTACTGGATAATCTGAGATTTATATCTACATATAATGGTCATGCCAAGTCTACATTATGGTTATCCCAAGCTCTCTCTTCATCAGCAACCTGTGGGGCTGCCCTGATAGCCGAGTGGTCTGAGGCATTACATAACTAAGGCAACGCTTGCATGAACACATCTTAAAGCAATTACACAACAGAGCCTTCCCTTTTTTTTACCATTTTCTCGATCTGAAAAAAGGTTTAAAACCAAAAAATCTATAATTGAATTATGACGCATAATGGAAATACTCCGGCAATCGATCATTCGTCATAATTGGAGGACGTTCACCACTACATTATATTTTCTTTTTCATTAACTACGTACTTATTGAACGCATCTGTATATTGATATGCCAATTAGAACAGCAATTAAACACATCCTATTACCTTGTTAGCATTAATCATGCTGCTTTCAGCTGCGGCTGACAATTAATTATCTTACATTGCAATAATTACAAGAATAATCTAGTAATCTAAAACACACTTGATTGATGTCCTAAATATTTAAAAGCTGGTTTAATTGCTATCATACCATCTAAATGATAGATTGGTGCATGTTTCAATTTCAACTGGTGTTCAGTTAAAATATCCAGCGCTTTGCTCAATAAAGTTAAATTACATTTCGACTATTTTGATATTACTTAATACAATACAGCCTCCTGTTAAGCAATAAAGTCCATGGCCACAGATATTTAAAATGAGTCTCAGTTATTTTGTGACCTACTATAAAACAGATAACCAATTGGTACCTAGACACATTCGATATGTCAAGAATTGCTGATTACTCTATAATGGCATTGTTAAGCCCATTTCACTCATAACACTATTTTGACACTACTTACTTATATTTTTGCTTTGCAGCAACTGCAGCTACAGCCGTACTAAGCATCTTACGTTCTTTGCACATATTACAAATGTAGTGTAGTCGCAAAGAACTGCGAGTGTTTTTAGATATGCCAAAATCTCATGAACCTTTTCAATTCCTTTTATCGCAAGTATATATAGCGATGCGTTGGAAACGATAATTGCATTTATATAGTAATCGAGAAAATACTCTTATGATTTGTAGCGATATTACCAACCATGAACGATAGATACCATTTCCTGAAACTGCAATATTCTACTCAAAGAGAATATCTACAATTTGAAATTCTCATCTTCATTACTTTTTATAGATAAATGCCAATCATTATTTAGTGATTCCTTATTGTTACATCAATGTTTAGATATTTTCGATATCGTGCGATAGTTTTTATAGAAGGATTTGGATTTGGAATATATTAATCATCCCACGTTACAACTAAATTATGGCTGTTTTTTTTGTTAATGGCGAGGGCCGGGTGGCGTAGTGCCAGTGAAACCTACGACTAACCACAAGTCACTGACAACATTCTCACATGTCTAGAACCGGATTAAGACTAAATAATGGCTGGCATTTGTTAATGGCAGGGGCGTAGTGCAGGGTGAAACCATCTATTAACAACAAGTCATTGATAACATTCTCACATACCTCTAACCTGATTGGATTAGGACCTGGACGTTTGGTAGTGCTGAGAGACAGTGAAGCAATCGCTTTTCAATGCGTTAGATCACTCAGCCCCGAGGAGGCCCCATATAAATGTAAACGAGGAAACAGTGGACGACGGCCATGATCACCTGCTATATGAGAGTTGTGAATCATGACTATTATATATGTTAACGATGGCACGCCATGATCACCTGCTATATGAGAGTTGTGAATCATGACTATTATATATGTTAACGATGGCACGCCATGATCACCTGCTATATGAGAGTTGTGAATCATGACTATTATATATGTTAACGATGGCACGCCAGCCATGTGTTCCTCAGACGGCTCATCTCCTTCAGGCAGACCTGCCGTACAGTAAATCACGTAAGAAAGAGACAAGCAGCCCTTTAATGGACTCTTGTTTCTCGCTTCATCCTTATTCGGGGAGCATTCACGCTGGTTTGGCGCGACTAAGGGTAACTGTTATTAGAGCAAGCACAATACGTGTCTAGTTGCATCGGAAACCTTTACTCGCTGCACGGTCTTACATTACATACAAAACAGACCAAAGCACACTGTGGTTGTAATGAGAGTTTCACTTGTTCATGCGATGCCAATGGCATGGTGCCGATAACATAATGTCACCTTATTTCAACCCAGTCAACTGGGGATAAATTTCACACCACGCATGCCATCTCTAAGCAACCAAAACATTGCACCTAAATCAAACCTAAACAAGTATCATAAGTTTGAAATAAGATGCTGAATAACATCTATTATACAAAATTATATTGATGTACAAACAAAATTAAACGAGGTTCCCCATGACTTATTTAGCCATAGCATCGCTAGAATCAAAACTAATGTCAATTATTGTTAAATCTGCAATGCGTTAATGTAATGGTTCTCTTATTCACTAGGCATCTCCATTCACCGTTTAAAGAACCTGGAAATGCTTGATAAGAACTGAACTATTTCAGCTCTAGTTAGATAATTTGAAGTATTTACAGTGGAAATTGATACAGAGGACGCCTTCGTATACTAAGCATCTGTGTATATTGAGAATGTTTCATATCCGTATTGTAGACTGTTGGCCTACTTTTAAAGTATTAAACCCGGATGAAAACAAAGGCTTTTGGGTAGATTAATGTCACATTGAAAACTTCTAGTGGATGGGGGGAGGGGGTGGGACCATACATCCCTGAGCTCATACTGAACAGGTAATGCCATGTATTAATCATGAATTTAAAACACATGTTTGGTCAAGACATTATTCGTATTTACTTGCAGGTTGGTTGTACGACAGTTCCACCCAGGTTGGAGGGAACATTGTTCTTCGCAAGGCCACCTTGGACCAGTGTATCACGATCTGCAAGAAGGTGCCAGTCTGCAAAGCCGCCGACTACTCGTCCAGCACAGGAATCTGTCGATTTCAGGACAGTACCACGTGCGCAACCCATAAATCTGGCACTGCGCATGACCAGCATTCCCACTGGAAGAAAGAGATCAAGTGCTAGCTTAGCCCATTCCCACCTAAGGCAAGCACGTGGATTAAATTTAGAATCAAGAATTTTGCTCGTAGTCATTTTTTTGCCATGCTGCGGCTATGTTTTGTTAAGCTAGTTGTCAGTGGTGTTTTGGGGAACTGGACTACCGGACGAAAACCACCACCCAACCCAAATCTATGGTAACTTACCATTTGTCTCGAGCGGGATTCGAACCTTGGCACTTACTAGTAACTACAGATGCGCTGACACATTAATATATCTCCTTGTTTAGTATATTTCAAAGCAATACACTGAGAGATATTTGACAGAGTTTGTGTTAGGTTTAACAAATATTGCAAAATATATATCTGAATAGTTATATCAAAGTTGCATGATCATATTTGCGCTCCAAATGTAAATGGTTTAACACTTAACACATTCCTCATCATCGTGCTGATGCAGTAACAAAGCAGTAACTTTCTTTTCATTATAATTAGTGCATCGTCAACATATTTCAACAAAAAGGATAGTTTTGCCTCTATTAGCAAGAAAATAGATAACGTACAAACGACTTTTCTTTTCTTTTCATCGGGAATTGCTGTACAATTTTGCAAATAAAAACAACTAAGAGGTTAAGTTCATACGTACTTTTACGTTTTTGCTTATTCTCTCATGATGCATGTGTTGAATTATTTAAGAACAATCAATCATATCTGGTAAACGATACAAAATACTTGTGATGGATACTATTATGGAGCCAACACAGGTACATTCATTGTATTAACTTAATGGTTAGTATGTTGATTTATATGAATAGCCATTTTTTCAAAGCATATAGATAAAGATCAAGTTTATAATATACAGTGGAACCTGTCTACATTGAACACTCACGGGAAAATGAAAAAATGTTCAATGTACACAGGTGTTCATTGTATCCAGGTTCTGAGGATATAACGGTGTGGTTAGATAGAAGCAAAGACAAAGGTGAAAAGATAAACATTTCAGTGCAAAATGTCTTTACCTCACTTTCATCGTATAGTTAAGAACTTGACATTTAGAATTCGAATAATGATAATAAGATTGTCATTTATAAAGCGCTATTTCCAGTAAAATGTTCAAAAGTGCTGAACAGTCATAGGATAAGAAAAATATTTTTTTGAAAAATACCATTTGAAAAACTGCTGACTTTGAAATCATCCTCTCCCATCTTAACAGAAAAGTCACGGGCCTGTTCCTGGAGCATGGGACCACTTATGGGGATGTTTTCCCTTCTGAATGTTTGAAAGAAATCCCACAAATTGTTTAGTTCATCGTGGTTGGTTTTACCTTTTTCTACATCTCTCTGTCCATTAGATTCATATTGCTGCTCTATGTCACATTTTCCTTTTAACATGTTTGACACAGTTCCCTTCTCTAAACATTCTCCTGAAACCATATTTTATGCTTAACCAGAATGTGAAAATTTGACAACTATTTGGAGAGATGCAGAACTCTGGTTAAGGCTGAGCTAAAAAAAAAAAAGAATCAAATTTCGCACATTGATAAAAGTTTTGGCACAGATAATGGTGAATTGTAAAAAATGGCAGTAAATGAACATATTAGCTGAAGATATATATTATAGATATGAGAAGAAGTCTATTTAATGTGATAAAAGAAAAAGTTTTATACAGGAATAGAAAATAAACAATAGATTGAGCAAGGCAAATACCAAAATTGTACAGCCTATTGACAGCATGGTATCTATACCTATTTATGTATTTTATTATGAGGTGCATTTGACTATGCAATGAATATACAGATAAAACTTCAGCATGTATAGTTTACGATGAATGAACTCTGTCCCAGTTCATGTCTAAAATAAACTCTCTAATCTAATACTTAGCAAATTCAACAAACCGAGTTGAATCGAAATTGAACCAAAAGAGTAATTGTTATATATACAGTTTACAACAATAATACATTTAGAAGATTTTTTTTTCAAAAAATGGTGTTGGAAGAAAATGATCAAGCCACCATAAAAGAGACTCCGTTATAAATATTTGAGAGAACTAATATAGGAAGAAATTGCACGTTGTAAAATGAACATGTGGAAGTGGTGGCTAGAGGCTGGGTCAGGCACGTGTATAATTGCATTATGGCTGATCCCACCTGTATGTACCCATTTCCCATAGATGAAAATAAACATAAGCGACAGGATAGAATATAGATATGCAAAGTTGATATTGCTCTTGGCCATTCTATTTTAAGCTTAATGGCGGATTTCAGCTTTCGGGTTGCCTTCGGGGTATCCCGCTAGAGGGCAGTTTCTGCAATGCCTGAGGAGACAGGTGCATTTGTGGTTGGTTGAAACCGCTACCTGGCGTGCAACGTCATTAATACCCACCGTGATGGAATGAAGTCTATTGATGCCAGGTCGCCTTCAAGATACGACCATGAACTTTGACGTTTTTGTGAGCTTTTTATTACTGCTTAATGTGCTTTTTGGGAGTCATGCTGCGCGACAGATTGGTCCTAAAACTTTCACGGCGGATTTGCAAGGTGAGTACGAGCTTAGCTATTATCACCCGCCAATAAATCCTTTACGCCCATCAAACAAATGAGCATGACGTCATATCATTCTATCCAGTACCAATAAAAAACAAAGGAGATGACAATTAACTCTCGAAATATACATTTATGAGGGCATTACCCTCGATGCATGTGGATGGTCACCCACATTTCATCACAATCACTGATATTTGTAGAGCATATATTCATGGTCGACAACATAGCGTTTCCGGTATGAGGCAGTTATATACACTTCAAATATCGTTATTCTAAGAAAAGAGAACCCACTGACTGTACCTTGTTAGCCAGTATGTAGCAATTTAGAGGTACGGTAGGTAAGAAATGAATCGCAATTTCATAAAGAGAAAAAGGAATTCGGGATTATTTTGTCAGGAATATAATGCATTGCCGTCATCGCAAATATAGTATCGCGAATAACCAATTCACACACACACACACACACACACACACACACACACACACACACACATATATATATATATATATATATATATATATATATATATATATATATATATATATATATATATATATATATATATATATATATATATACATATTCAATACACGCTATTTACAGGTTTCTGTATTGAAACATATGTTCATGTGATATTTTGTAAAATTATGATAACGTATTTTATCATTGCCTTTTTATTGTGATATTGTTTCTGCTCTACATAACAAATCATGTTCACTGTAATGGTGTTTGCAAATCATTCTATAGGCCAAACCTCACCATTTGTAAATAAAAGGCACCTTTTGAGATGAGTAACATTCTTTCATATACATGTACTTAGATGTGCATGTTAGAACTGTTAGTGATAACGTTACATTCCTAAACGGCGGGGATATCAATCTATGGATTTAATCTAACCAAAACTTCAACCTGATACGTTTTTCTGCTTTTGACTGCCTTCGAATAAAGTCTATTGCTAAAATATTTTGACTATAGTTTGACACGTGGAAAATCGAATCGTCGAACAAAAATAGCTGCCTAAGGAATTGCGATCTCCATTTGCATACTCAGCCATATAGTATTGAAATGTATTTGCCACACAGCCGCACTGAATACTATTTATACCTATGGTTATTGGCAAAAGCCCCATGGCGAATAGCCATCGCATCCATATGACTACCTCGGTGATGAGCCTGTCTGGTTATGGTCAGCCTACTCAGCATCCATACTTCCCTTTACTTAATGTCTGACCATTGGCCACATACCTTTAGCCCTTTTAATGTTTACATACATCCATATATACATACATACATACATACATACATACATACATAAACACATGCATCCATAGTGTATAACTACATACATACAAATATGTGTATATACTATACATGCTATACATTAACACACATACATACATACATACATACATACATACAGGCATAGTGTATAATTACATACATACAAGTATGTTTGTATACTATACATGCTATACATACACACATACATACATACATACATACATAAACACATACAGACATACATACATACACACATACATACAATCAACGACAGAGGTCTGTTATCCCTCCTCTCACATTGTCCAATACGACAGCGTTTTCCACACATAGCATTCCCGTCTATATAATGCGAGAAATGAAGTCGAAAAATAAAAATCTGTGCCCCACCAAAAAAAAAGGCGATCATTAATGCGAGATTGCTAGCTTTTTACATAAAACAGGAAACGAATACATACCCCCTCCCCAACAAAATAGTGATGATGACAAATATGAAAGTTGAAAGTATAGCCGAATTCAAATCACTATTTGACGCATATGCCTGAATATGGACGGGGAGCGAGTTTTACTCTAGAGCAATCCTTGAAGGACAATTGCACCAAGAATAGAACATAGGCTGCTTCTTAAAGTATTCTCTACTTATTAAAACTAAGTTCCCACTACTGCTCACATTCGTACAAAAAGTAAATTGCTGTTTAACAGATCCTAACACACATGAAATGCGGCTAATGGCGGCAGTTTTTTTTATAGTTTGTACATTTCATTGTATTTAACATAAGCAATCGTATCAGTAGTTTTTAAAATATTTTTTTTTCTATTTTTTTGCTTATCCTTGAGTGAATCATATTTTTAGTAGACTACAAAATAACATTACATATTTAACATCAGAGTCAGAAAATTGCCAAAGAGTTATAGTGGCCTGGTAGCCCCACTAGCGTCATTTTTATATGTAAATAAATCACAGGACAAAATAATGAAGTAGACCAAATAACAGACCAAGTGATGTGTAATGTATGCCATATGCCATGATCAACATAATCATGCTTATTTTGGTGAAATTATTCTAGTCATGTTTTGGTCTGTCATGGTTTAGTCTATCAATAGCTTATCTGCTTGGTTCATACTTGTCATCTGAAGGTCGCTGCTAATTCATCTGCCAGTAGTCCCATTATTGGTGTGTTAGGTTGTGTCTATACAGCAATATACTTCTTGTATGATGGTTGGCAGTGGTGGTGACTTGGATTTAGGTAAAGCATACTCTAAGAAACTATTTGGGCCTTTGTATTATTCATGTTGTAATTTTCCTTTAAAATATATGAGTCGCCTGTCATTGATCATTCCCCAGTGTGCACTTACTTCGAGTAGACGACGCCTCAGCCTACTGTTCAAACCCAAAGATACACATCAGATGACTACACAATTAAGTGGTCGGGTCGAAATTCACATTCTTTAAAATAAATAACACATCTGTGAGACAGAAAAGCGACATCTAAATCTCAAGGGTACACCGAGACCGCGCAGAGGCGATCTCCAAGGATTCTGAGGCTAGTATGATACATACGTCGAAACCAAAATAACAGCAGCTTTTGTTTCAGGTAATCTTTTTTTTACGTTTGTGCAATTTAACGAAGCTGAAACAATTAATCTTACAACAGGCTGAGACTACAACATGTTTTCTGTATCTCAGTCACGATGCACAGTCCCACCACATATCTTTTATATAATATGCTACTAGCTAATATAAGAATATCATCACAATCCATGCCTCGTTTTGATCATTTAAGTGGTTTTCATATATCGTATCTTTTTTCTTTTGAAACATTTTAAAGGATGATAACTCCTTTCTTAAGTAAGACTTTTAAGCATAACTTAATATTTTGCATTTGGTGCAAGGCTCTAATTTGTAGGTGAACAGTAATCAATTCTAATTTCCCAAGCTAAAATAATCACTATACAGTGATTCTCCTTCTGGTATATCAACTGTGGCACAATTAATATTGTACGACTATTGGCTGCCTTCCATAAATCACAGGCCTCGAAAAGTGTAGTGTATATGGCATAGCCCACACATTTTGAACCATTGTTCTCTATGCTGCCTAAACAACAAAGGTGCTGCGAAAGGGTATTGAGCATGAGTGCTTGGTGGAAGTCATTCGACTGCAGAACAAGCGTCATAGACCCCTCGCGAGATGTGGTGTGGGAGGCATCACTGTGGGTTTCTCGGCTTCGCCTCCTAACATCTCGCAGCCATGATATGTACCACATCTTTCGTCGGGTTTATCTATTACAACACATTTGCTGAAGGCAAAATGACAATTCCCTCTTTTGGTTTTCTCTGATGAACCTACATCTTGCTCTATTTTTTCTAACAGAATGCCTCGTGTACGAAAAGATTCCTGCAAAGCAAGGATTCTACGGGGCCAAGTACTTCTGCATCACGGGTTTCGGAGAGCGCGTGATTAGGTACTGCCCCACTGGTTTCTTCATACCCACATGGTACATACGTGACTCGAAACAGCCACCCTCGAGTGGTACCCTACCCTGGCCGTGTCTGTGTCGAAGCTTCGCCTTTCTGCCCGGAAACTACGTTTGCTTGAACCGGAAGTTGTACAACGACATGACGCCCCCAACACAACCGACTACCACTGCCGCCCCCACTACCACAACGATGGCAACTACAACCAGAGGTACGTCTGTGCAGAGACTTTAGTATCACTATTTAAAGATCTCCAAGCAGCAGTAGGGGTGTGGCACGATTACTCCTCTAAAAAGTGTTTTTTATGTTTATCACGTTACAGATATATATATATATATATATATATATATATATATATATATATATATATATATATATATATATATATATATATATATATATATGTATGTATATATATATGTATATATATATATATATATATATATATATATATATATATATATATATATATGTATATATATATATATATATATATATATATATATATATATATATATATATATATATATATATATATATATTTATGTGTATATATATATATATATATTGGAAAATTGTAATATCGTTCATAGCCACGTTATAAAAAGAATCGTGACTCGCCAGTAGTTCTTGGAGGGCGAAATCAAGGAACCTGGCTTAACTCCTTCATAGTGTCACTCGTGGTTTGGGCACATTGTGGGAAGTTATAAAGTGACAATCTAGCAATGATTGGTGCTGTATATGCAGAGACATATACAGTACAAACATGTAATCCCTGCACAAAACGTCTGTCATTGCCTGGTTGTACAAACATCCATGGATGATATGTCAAAAAATAAGCAAACCACATCAATGACCCACGTAACTTGTGAATCAAAGCTATGTGTAGTTGTGATGTCCATGCATCGCTGCCCAGGAAACTGGGTGGTAATCGGGCGTGTGGTCGTGTATTATGCCTGGGCTGCTCACGCATTTAGTGCAGGAATTAAATCTCGGCACTATACATGAACGCTACTGTTTGCCGTATGAACAACACGCGAATTATACATACGGTAGACATTGCTTACCCCTCATTTATCTTATTAAATTGGGCATTGGGGACTTTTCTGATATGATGACATTCAAATCAATGCATCATGGCATACTGATACTAAGACTCCATTCACCGCTCTCTAATTCTCTTGGTAGGTCTACCAACATATGGATTGTTGCTTTTAATCTGCCTATTTTAATGAACAGGATATTTTACCTCGTAATAGTGCTTAATTAGTCATACCGGATCAATTGCAATTTCCATTATTTCCAAGGGGAAATCTTTATCTCTTTCGTTGATCGAATTGCTGCTACATTAACCATCAGTATTTGCAAATAGTAACATCATTGATTCAGGAAATTGATCATTAATTGAAAGACGGATCAATATGTCTGGTTCTACTTGTTGGGCTAGTTTTTTTTAAATGCTTCTATGGACAGTGTTGGCATTACCACTATTATGATCACTGTTACTGTTATAATCATACTATAAGAAATGCAACTACCACTTAGCTTTCTACTACTGCATGTAATACTGTGGCGCAGCTGAAACTAATTAATCAAACTCTTTCTTATTATGGTAGTTAACATCTCTCATCCCTATTATACATATCATTATCATTATCATTATTATTATAATTGTCATCATTATTGTTATTATTATCATTATTATTATTTATTTTTTTATTGTTATTAGTATTATTGTTGTTGGTGGTTTTATTATCATCACTATTATTACTTATTATTGTTATTATTATTATTATTGTGTTATTATTATTATTATTATCATTATTATTATTATTATTATTATTATTATATTATTATTATTATTATTATTATCAAAGTTTAATTTGTTTTCGTTGTTTTTTAATTGACAGCATGTGGGGAGACGTTCACCCTACAACGCCGAACCATGAGAATTGTTACACCAAGATCTCAGGCTTTCTACTATGGGGTATCAAAGAATTCCAGCACCCCAATGGCTGACTGTGTGCGTGCCTGCCGGAAGGATGCCCGCTGCCAAGGGGTGCTTTATGATCACACCAGCCGTCTATTTGAAACACCCTGTGTTGGGTATGGCACCCGAGCAAAGAGTGGTTCCTTTGGGCCTAATAATTGCTGCTCGTACTTCCAGAAAAAACAGTGCCATGAGAATGGACGAGATCTCGCTAAACCAAGGTCAAGGACATTTCAACCAGATTCCCGTCGTGTGGGTGGAGGAATACAACAGAGTAACCATGGTCTTCATAGACACACTGGACCCCCTGGTGCTAGAGTCTCTGCAGCAAAAGTTAAACAGCCATTAGCCAGTACGACAACCACAACTGTTGCGACGGTCACTGAAATGCCTAACCCAAGTACAACACGATTGTACCCAATCATACCAAAACCACGCCTAATTGGCCCTGCTGGTCCTGACCCTGATCCACAGGTATCTTCTTCCACCCTGATGCCAATTACAACAGAGGACACGATGGTTCCAGATTTTAAGCAATTTGCCAGCAGAAAGGACCCATCAGGAGAAAATCCGACAACTCCTTCTTATGAACCATTTCCCCAAACTGCTAGTTACCAGACCCAAGTCACCCCAAGTGCAAGTCAAGAAAGCATTACATTTCAGAATTTGGCACAAGCACAAAACGGTGATACAACCAATGGCAACTCTGTTGTTCTTAATCAAGCAGAACAGTCAAGGAAAAGCTCCTTAACTGATCTCGTACCTGGAGCCTCCATAGATTTTGCTGCACTGGAGGCTTTCATTGGAGGCAAAAGTGACACCAATGAGGAGCAAAGAGCAGTTAGGAAGCAGTCCATCTCAAGTACACCCTTAGCAACAAGCACAGAACTGACACCAACACCTAAGATTACCACACAAAGCACACAGAATAATTACTCAAGTAATCCAACAAGTAGAATGATTTCAACTACCCAGTCATACGTGAAAGATCTTGGTGAATTGGTTCCTGGTGCCTCAATTGACATGGCTGCCCTAGCAGCCTTCATATCAGGGAATTCCAACTCTGAGAATGAAATAACACCAGCTGCAGGTAAAGATCTTGACCGTACAACCATGAAGGCTAAACCTGTAATGACCTCTGGCATGAGCAGCACTGACCTAGTAACAACACAATCATCAAATGCCTCCAATTGGTTTGTGAGAGCAAAATTAATTAAGGAGGTGGCAACCACAACATCCTCAATGGTGACAATAACAGGCTCTTTGAAACCAATGGTAATTGCCTCCTTCCCATCTTATACCCTAGGGAAATCAGTGGTATCAGCCGAGGATCCAATGATACAAACAAGCTCTGTGTCAACTTCTAGTCCAATTTCAAGTGCATCTGAAGGGACCCAATCAATTACGCAAAATCCTGGCCATCTACCAGGTACAAAACCATCAGCTCCATTAGGTAGTACAAACAAGAATGGCAATGCAGAGGATGGGATAGAAATGAATCCAGAGGCTACAAAAGAAAACATTGCAACCACTGGCAAAATGATTGGTGAATCCACCACCCAGAACATTTTAGCTACCTTTACCACTTCACCAAATATATCAGTGACCACCTCAAAAGCTACTCAAGTTACCACATCTACAAATATCTCAAAGCCCAAGACAAGGTCACAAATGGACAAGATAAAGGTGTCATCAAATGCTACCACCAAGAGTATCAAGGAAGATGAGGATCCTGCTTTTACATCTATATCTACACCATCAGACGACAGTACTATCAGTCCAAGTACAAGATCACAGAAGAGTGATAACATCTCAGAAACTACAATGCCTACTTTTTCAACAACAGCAAATAGCTTGCCTACAACAGAAGACACAGACACTTCATTGTCTACTCCGTCCACAACAGCAAACATCTTGCCTACAACTGAAGAGACAATCAAATCAGACGCACAGAAAATGATGGGAAATCCCCCAATTGTTTCATCAAGTTCATCAAAGACACTCCAATCTGTACAGAAAGCACAAGAAACACTGAAACCAAGTGTGCAAGAAGTACCAGGGGCATTCAAGTTTGGTCCACTTATGTATCCAGGGGCAAGTCATTCTTCTGAACTGCAAAGCACTTTCGACATGCCACATACAGGTGGTCAACCATATCAAAACATGAACTCCAACACAGATGTAAAATCAGCAACCATACCAGCTACTCGGGTTACAGATATTACATCAGCCCCACCTACAATTGCTCCTACTGCAATTGAACCAACTGCTAATGATGCTGACGCCAGTACAACAACCTCAGCTCCAATAAATATTGATAACGCAATGAGTACTGCTACACCCCCAGAAGTCAAGACAAGCCCAAAAATGAATGAAGCTGCAAAAAGTAGATTTGAGTTTAGCTTCAAACGCCTTGCATCCTTTCTTCCTCCACCTACAAACATAGATGAACCTGATGAGGTGAATGAGATGGAAGACGATGATGAGGGTGATGGTGATATCATCTCTGCATTATCTAAGGACAATATGCAAAGAGTGCGTCCACTGATCGGATTGCCTCCTCCCACAAGAAGGTCCCTTCCTAAAAAAGAGGGTACAAGGATTTTCATTCGCAGGCAACATCCAAGACGACTTGGGGGTTATAATGCTGAGAATTACAAATCAGGTATGTACACCCAGAACAAGCTGCACTCTGTAAAATAGAATAGAAACCATTCCTCATTCAAAAATAACTGATTCACAACTTTAGCAGGCCAACACCTTTGCCAAATGGTCTAGCGTACTGTCAGCCAACTATTGTCTTACCTATGCCTAAGAACCTGTAATCTATTTTGGCTCATTGCATGTGGGAAGCATGTCCGTGAGAGGATTGCCGAGGGCATTCGTAACTACATATCAGCTCCATTGCCAGAAAAGGACTATAATAGAATACTTCATTGTGTGGCTATGTAAATCAAAAATCATTTTTCTCAAATATATTTTGGCAAACCATGTTTTATCTGCAACTAATAACGTTATATTTTTAAAAAAACATGACATAGGTACTACACAACTTTACAGTGAATCAAAATAGATACAGAGGCTAAAGCAAATTACAAAGAAAACTCGTACAGCGGGTATTCCATTTATCATTTTTGGTCTAATTGATACTAACTTTTTGCTTTGTCTTCCCTCTCCCATATCCCTAAGCAAGCTATTCATATTTCAAAGTTTGGCGGATTTATATCCAAAGCAACTTACCACTAAGTAAATCATGGCTTGAAGCTATCTTTCATAAAGTAATTGCCTCATGAATTAACAGTACTACTAGAAAATTAATTACAAAATGTTAACCAGTTTATAGGGTCACGTCGCATTATTCTTTTTGTTACCATTATTAAGTTATGTCTTCTACATTTTTGCAGGTCTGCTGATTCACAGCGCTTACCAAAAGAGAGGAATAGAAGCTACTTTCAGTGTTGTTCTTGATGAATGCATAGCTCTCTGCAAAGCCTTAGGTGCGGATTGTGTTGCCATCGATTATAAATCCGACACCGGCACTTGTTTTATCCATAAGTACACCAGCTGTTTTAGCCATACTCATGGCGAGCATGTAGACAATCGGAAGCACTGGAAGAAAAACATCCAGATATGTCCATAAGCAAGATGAGAACACTTTCCAAATACAGTATAAATCCTTTGGATAAGAAGAGAATCACATGTATTACACGCATACACATAAAAGAACATCTAGATATGACCATGGGCAAATAAGCTGTGTAAAGCTAGAATCGTATTTTCTGGGATTAGGAGTACTAAATACAAGAAAGCAATACAGCTTCTCATTTCATACAAAACAATAACATGCAAATATTGAACCGAATGCCCACTTAAGACCTTTGTATTATTGTGGTGACTTCCATCGGCAGGTTATATACCAGCGTGAGAATAAACTGTATTGCTGTTCTTAAATATACCAGAAAGTTATCAAAGAATGTGATGTTTTAAGTAGTATACTCTGAAAATTGTCAAGTGTCAAAGTTATATCTGAAGTAATCTTACAAATGCCAAGACCTTTATCTGGCTTTTGAACATTTCCAGTGAAAACTTGAACCTGATACTTAAATACTAATCGAACAAATACAATGTGTGACTTATCTGCAATTGCATATACAATCTCATTGTTCCTAATATTCCAAGTGGACCACTAGACGGTAACATAAAACATTTTCTGTCATGACGCACCTCTATGTTTTCGTTTTCTATTACTGATCCCTAGGTTTTATACTAACTTCACTTAAATACTTCCCACATTTTTAGGATTTTTGACTAGAGAGAGTTATCCGTGTTTCTTAATTAAACAACAACACTTGTTGAATCATAAATGATATTTTATTTACAGTCTGGTATAGTTACAAAATACAACAATTTATAAGTGCGATGATAATCATAAACAACACATTCATTTCAAAAAGAGCATTAGAATAAAGAATTACAGTGTTAATGGTACAAATGTATCATATTCCCTTTCACCAACGCGTCAAATAACTTACAGTGTTCAATATTTCAACACTATCAATATTACAAACAGCGCATTATTGCAGTTTCTTATCCCATTGTTTTGCAATATTTACAAAAACTTAAATTTGATAAAAATGTGGATGTCAAAGCACGCACACAAACATATATACATATGGCTATATATATATATATATATATATATATATATATATATATATATATATATATATATATATATATATATATATATATATATATATGTATATTCTATATATTCTAGTATCTTCAAAACGTAGCATACTGTTGCTATTGCTTGTACTATTGATGGTTTAATACGGCCCATATTACCATGTCACTGGATTTAAGTTCTCGTCAGCGTCATTTGATCAATGTTTTTTCTAAATAAAAAATATCCAAATAATATATCTGTGACCGAGATATGTGTTCCCGTTCTGGATTATCGGTGATTAAGACCTCAGGTGCAACCAAGTTATCGTTAAATTGTGTTGTTCATTGCACTCTGTATGGCTTTTAATATAGCAATAATGGACTCGACTGTTGGGTATGTTTCCGTTTCCATTAGATGGGTACTTTATCTACAAACTGTTTTATCATCTTATTGCTATCATGCTCACTGTTCATCTGAATAGAGGTACGTATTGCTTTACCTATTGAAGTGGACGTTAATAGCAAACAGCACACATTACCACCCTAAGTAAAGGGGAATTAGAAAGATGATGTTTTCTCTGTGATAAATGACTGTCCTCATGTTTGGAATTAGCAGCATGATCAAAACGGATGGTCCTCTCAGAGTTGTGCTATGGGATAGGTAATAAACTAGAATTAGCGCCCAGGTAATCGTAAATGAAAATACATCTAAGAACATTAACCATGGACATTTTAGTAGGAAAGGTTCTGTGCAGCAAAGCATACAGCTTCATTTTATTGTCCATTCTGGAATATATATATATATATATATATATATATATATATATATATATATATATATATATATATATATATATATATATATATATATATATATATATATATTTACCAACATATTTGGGGGGTTACGATTACGAATTTTTCATGAGGTACATGTAATTCAAAAAATGTACAACCAAATTTGTCTCGATAAGTAAAAGCTGACATTTGCGCATCAGTATACGATACAATAACAAGGTTTCAATTCGAATAGCTATTTTGAAAAGAGTCCTAAGTGGAGTATATTTATGATCTGCTTTGCTGAATGGTATTCAATTCTTTCCATTATGTTATCAACAGGAGGGCAAGTGTGCCTAATTATATGGTAAATTAATGACACAATTTTTGACGGGTATTTGAAACTCATAAACTGTAATTATCCTCCAAGATCAAATGGCCATCGAATCAATCCCATATGACCTAGGCGGCTAAGCATCTAATAAGTTATTACATGTAGCCACATTTGGAAACAACTGAGGATTAGCCATTTAATATGATAACAGCAGCAACTGCAAACCAGGCATATCTCTCGATGTCGAATATTACCAAAATAATTGCATCAGAACAAATGTCTAGCAAAACATTGAATAAATATCATTGAAAATGTTACTCTTAAGGAACAATCACTCCAAAATGTTAAGTTCAAAAGCGATTCATCTATGTACACTTGCAATTACCTCTTTATACAAAGGGTCAACGATGCGTTTCGCTGTATGACCCAACTCAAATATGTCAACATATATTGTGGAACTAAGATTATCAAGTCACAGGATAATGTATATTCAACATTTGATTCATAGATAAATTAAGGCAGCTAATATACATTTCAACATCATCTTACGTTTACAAATATATTGAAAAACTGCAATAAAAAAATAAAGTCACATCATGAAAATAATTTTGCTTTGATTACAAGAACCTTTAGACTCAGTCTTAGTACATGAGGAGAAAACTGTTTAATTACAACAAACAGCTTAAGGGCGTAGATATGACTTCAAGAAGTATGTCTTTGAACTTTTCAAAATGAAATTAGAATGCATGTTTTACGTGCCATATAGTCAAAAAGGAATGTTGGCTTTGTGTTGTAATCAATGATTTAAATATATTCAATATATACTTCTCCCGCAGAAAACAAGAGGGCATCAAACCTACACCATTTAGTCCGTTGAATAAGCAAAGCTGATTTGTCTAAATTTGTTAATTCAATTCGGTCAGCTTTTTAAAGAATACTTTCACTATAACATTTTTTTGATATTGGTATTATCTAATTTCACTGCAAATCAAACAATCATATGGGCTTATATTGTACAAAGTACATCAATTGGTACGAGGCATTCCCATTTCTGAGTTCCCTCTATAATACATACTAGTACAAGTTTGAATACGTTTTCTCATCCTTAGACGGTTATTGATTTGTCTGGCCAAACATTTGTGCTATCGTCAGGGATTGAAGCAATTAGCATACGTATAACCTGGTATATATCCAGCAAGATCCAACGAATAAAATACGTCCAGCGGAAAATGCATTATCTAATAATGGTCATTTTATATTTACAACATCTTTTGTATCTAATATTCATATTGACGAAGTAATATTGCAGGGTATCTGGTTATACTCAAGTAGATGGTTTGGCCTATGCATGCCAGTCACCGCCAACACTAATAGACACAATAGCAATTCTAGCCCATTGCCCTTTTTTCAATGGAGCATTATCATCTGACCGTATTCAAGAATGACGCACTCATACGATTTCAACTTTGCACATAATTGCGTATTAAATGCTTAAAACGGAAGAAACTTGAATGCTTTAACTCTTGGACATTGTCATACTAAACAATTATATAAACTGGACTATACTATGTAATGGAGTAACATATGTAATACGGTGTATATAATTTTCAGGTACTCATCACGGTAAAATAAGCCTTATAAAACAAGCCTTGAGATTTTGATAAACAATACAAAGAGAGGGTTTATTAGGATATTTAATGCTGTGCCATAAATTTATCACCGGCGGATCTTGTGAGCGTTTCTAAGCAACTGCTTTTACATCCATCAAAACCAAGGTTAAGGGAATAATCTGAAACTCTTGACTATTTGAGAATTGCTCACATCTGATAAAAGTATAGAGAATGATGCCTTTCCGTTACGAACTCGCATCGGGCTAGTTACAATCTCGCGTTTAGTGTTAAGACTAGCATGAAAGGAAATATGGCGAAGGTTGATAAACGAGAAAGACTGGAATTCTGACAGCAATATTGGAATAACATGGAAATGAGTTGAATTATCACCTCATGGTATTTAAGTTGAATGGCACGACCAACATAATTCATCAGTGTCTTGATGCTTTGTGACGAATACAGACGCATACAATGCCCAAAACAAACATTTTCTTCAGGTGACCTGCATTCCTTCTCTGCATTAACTCATGTTATGTGAAGGCTTTGTTTGAAAAAAAGAGACTCTATAAATTAGAATCTAGATGAGAACTCGTTTGTGTCAAAGTGTAAAAGTTTTTTTTTGATCGCGCGGGTGCGAAAACCGACTGAGGCATGTGAAAAAGTTGGCAATGCCTTGGGTTTAAGTGGTGGCTTTCGCCGAGTACTCCGGTTTTCTCCACCACGTACAATACAATGGGCTAGTCACAAATTAGCCGCATTATGCCTGAAATAGTGATGATAAACATAATTCCAAATTCCTAGTGTATGACTTCAATATAGGACTATGATAAAACTATGTTATAAAGCGGTCACTAAATAACATAACGTGTAATTCAAGGTAATGTTCACTATAGGTATGGCCTCATCCTCATGCTCGCCAGAGACTGGCGCAAAAGGCGCATACGAAGCAGAACGAATTTAATCTTGAATAAAGTATTTGACAAGCAACATGTATTCTTCCTTATCATTTGTCTTGATGAGTTTTGACTATGCTTATATATTTTAGGTGTTTTAGATTTTATTCCAACTGCTTGGCTTTCTTTTATGTGTTCACTACGTTCGAAAGAGCGTGGGCCCAACGCCACTTTAAAGACAAATGGCACATTTACAAGGCCAGAGTAATATTATGCCACATTGCTCCTCGCGGGTTGCACATACAGTAGTCTTAGGTGGAATCCATTCGTTCTTTTATCTTAAATGCTTAAATGCCGTTTCGTGTTTAGGCAGATATATTGCAAGCACGGCCAACGGCTTCACTTACCGAAATAATTATTTCCATTAATCTTTCTAAGCCAAGCAGGGTTTAGATTTCAATTTGGCGGAAATCTGATGAAAAGTATTGATCGCCACGTAACCTACACACAAGCAGTTTCCAGTGCGATAAAAAAACTAGATTCCTGGTATGCCTATAGGACTTCAGTAGACAAAAAATAATTGGGGTCTCAAATGATTGCAAAGAAAGCACCTGTTATTTCTCATAGAATATAGACATCAATAAGACATTAAAAGTGCAGTAAATGTGGCATGACCCAAAGATCACCAATCGTTCATGCAAGTTTGTTGTTGTTCCTGTACGATTTAGCCTTAATACTTCGTCCCTTTAAGTGTTTTCAACGGCGTTTTTGTTGTATATTCTACAATTATAATCACATGTAATGACAAGTGTATTTTTCAATGCAGATCACGTCCTAAGATCCTTTAATTTGTATGGCAACGTATGTCTATCCAGAATCATGATGTCGTAAAATCACCAATCGTGCTTAGTGGCTGGTGATGCAGTTTTTTGTTTTGTCTTGTTTTGTTTTTCTTTGTAGGTATTGATGAGTGACACTATTCGATGACGCTCATCGACAGATAGTTTTTCATTGCAGTTGGCAGAGGAAGTTTGGGCAGGTAGCAATGCAAGTGCAGAGATCTGTATATGGGTTTGGGCAGGCGTTGCCGGGTGTTCATGCGACACAACTGCTTTAGACTGTACGGGTTGTGAATCTTCCACATCAGGAACTGATGAACCGTGCTAGGCAGGCCGTCCAGAGGCACAGTCGGCTCTTTGTTGGCATCGCAGCCCGACAGGACGATCATTTTTATGACCTCCGACAGCAACTCGGTGAGACGGCTGCCAAAACTCGTGACCTCTCGCGTGACTCGGCACGTGTGGTAGAGAAGAGTCTGGTTGTCCAAGTCTAGCGCATTCACGTCGCAGCCCACCTGAATGAGAAATTTGATGATGTGGCAGAAATTCTCCGCCTCCCTGCTCTTTTCCTGCGGGGAAATATTCCACTGGACAATCTCAGAAATGCCCTCCAAAGTCCTCGTAAGTGGGGTCTCCATGTGACGGTTCAAGGGGTTCAGTTCGTGACCTGATTCGATCAGATCCTGCACTATGATCATGTGACCAGCCACGGGTGCACGTGAGAGTTTGTCATTGTAGATGTTCCGCGATTCTGACTTGCATGCTAAATGCAAGGCCGTGTTTCCGGCATAGTTCACCAAGTTGAAGTCTGACCCACTTTGGATAAGTTCTCGCACCACCTTCACGTGATGTTCCCGGCAAGCCTGCATGAGGGCTGTGTTTCCGGAAAAGGGGTCACACATTTCATCAATGTCCTTTTGCTGCATGGTAAGGTGGTCAAGCGACCACTGCACCGAGCTGGGGAAGTCCTCACAGGCGGACACGTGGTTGACGTCCGCACCTGCCTTGATCAGCGCGCGCACCAGTTCCAGGTTGCCCACTTCCGCTGCAATGATGATCGGCGTGCAGCCGCTGTGGTCACCCTCGTTTACATCCGGGGCGACCTTAAGCAGTTCCTGGACCAGCATCAGGGCTGTCGAGGGCGACTGGTGTCTGCAGGCGAAGTGAAGTGCGCAGCAATTATCGAATGGCGTGAGGCTGTTGACGTCACAGCCGGACTCGAGAAGCTCCTTGACCACGGCCACGCTTCCTTCCTTGACGGCATATTGCAATGGCGTCAGTTTCTCGACGCCGCTCTCGAAGCGGTGTGTGATATTCACGTCGACGCCCTTTCCTATGGCCTTCTTCAGCGCCTTGATATCATTCTTCATTACCGCCTTGATCAGTTGTTGGGGGAGTTTGTCGATACGGAAAAACGGCGAATACCGCCCCCTGCAAGAGAAAAAAGAAAAGGCCATAAGCTAGGAACATGTATTGGTTATTATTGCATTCTATTCGTCCTTTTAAAAAAGTCAAATCAATTATTATCAATGGGATATTGGTCAATTCTGAGTGACCAATGGCCACGATGTATGAATAAAGGTATTGGTAAGATTTAAGAGAGGTTGAAGGAAAGAGAGCTTAGGAAGGCCAAAGACTTTGAACGGCGTTGAAAGCTTTGAGGTATACACTAGTTTTGTGAGAGATTTGCGTTGTTTATTTGCCAAAATTCCATATAATACTGCCCCGCCAGAAAGAGTACAGTGAATTTCATTATTTGCAGGAAAATGTGATACCCTAGGTAACCTAAATGTCATAATATGATAATAGGCCATTGATTTAGAGCGTAATTGTAGTTTGTGGGAACCGTTTCACGCGAAGATAAGGCTATGCATACTTAGTGCCGTCATTGACCACCAGGTGGCAACCAGGTCTTTTCAGATTTTAGTTACTGTGGGCGACTACCCCTAATATAAAAAGGGCAAGAGGTAAAAGAGCAGAAGCAATATAGCCTTCATTTTTAGAAAGATAAATGTGAACGTATTATGAACTAGATACCAATACTCTTTAATTCCTTGCCACACTTCTGTTCGACTCCAAATGACGTAGAGTAGAAGTCATTACATGTAACTAGAGAACTTTTTATTCATGATTCATGATCCAATCACATGCAGAATACGAAGGTAATCAAGGTAACCTCAATATCTTAAATAAATCTTTGATATCTTGAAATAAATCTTTGATATCTTGAAATAAATGCAACATTTCAAAGAAATCCAAAACTATTTCATTTCAAGACGTAACACAATAAATATCCGAAATACCAAAATGTACAGATAGTGAATAAAAAAATCATTGATATTATGAATGAAAAAGACCATTATCCGCAAACCCTTCCAATTTATCATTTTCACGATGTGTATTTAAGTGCGCCCAAAGCATGCAGAATGGTGAAGTCACATTAATAGGCGGGCAGCCGGAAATGAGGAAATTTACTGCCAAAGGGAACGGCCAGGGCATCTAGAGGGGTAGATAGGGGATGGTAATTGACTTCCCATTTCAGTTATTGTCAAGATATCCTCCATCGACCTTTTCGATGACCCATCTCATTTCCGGGTTTTCGTTCCTTTTCTAACAGACGTAGTATCATATCCTAACTGGTGTCAATCATTTTGCAATTCTATGAGCATTCGGTCCAAAATGGTTATATCCCTTTCCATTATATGTACGCTCTTATCGAAAGGGATGTCAATCAGCAGGCTTCAGGTCTCCAGCGCAGAGGCCTTTTTTTGGTTTGCAAAGTCAATATTCTACATGGAGGAGCTAGACGCTATTAGGGATGTTCAAAGGACTGATAATGCTGACATGGATGTGCTATCATGAATATGCATTGGCTGATGGTTGTGTGGCCTAAAGCGTTGCCATTGATTGCTTGCTGTCTCTCACCACTGCCTTGGTTCGAATCCGTGCATGGGGCATGTGAGAAAGTTGCCGGGCCCCGTCTTCCAAATATCTCCACTTCTTACACGTGGCCAGTCACGATATAGACGCAAGTAGGCAGAAAAACCGAAGTTACATGCATTGACTAAAGAGCTTTAGAGGATAGGACAGTAACAAGAGGGGAATACTTTGATGAAAACAAATTATTTTACAAAATATTCACTCAAATAGTTTTGGTGTATTTCAAATACTCTTTCCCTCTTTCGAAATTACATGTTTGCCAACACACCTTTCTGAGAACTTACATAGCTGTAGACAAAGCATCTGCTATATCCAACAATTCATGCCTTCTGTTATATAACTTAAAATTGTAATTTCGAAAATTACATTCTCAAAATAAAATGTCTATTCAGACGGTTTAGAAAGGCGAGCCATTTATTGCATAATACGTTCTATTTGAATGGCTTCATTGCATAAACATACATGTCACTCAGACAAGATATTCGTAAAGAGAAATTAGCACGCAGAATCATAATTCTTTCTCTAAATCATATTAAATTGTGCAATGGTATCAAAATACTTGTGAAACCTGCAAACTTTACTTGACATACGATGTTATCACTGAAATAAATCAAAATGAAATATTGATTTGTACCAGTTTTATTAGCGCATCCTATCTAAGGATTTTTCGCAGTGCAAAAATAGTGAGCGTCATTATACACATTTTATCATCGTATAATTACCTTCATTAAGTATGGAAATAAGTATGCTAACTTTGACATAATTTACAAATAACACAGACGATGGCAGGATGATTTTTCAAATTAGTTGATTCTTAATCAAGATGATGTTATTTGTACTGACTCGCTGTTGTGTTGATGTATACTGTATGATTCAGCATTGAACTCACGAATAGTCAAGTTCAGAGATGTAAAGCAAAACATTGAATATCAAGGAAATTTGAGAAGGTGTAATGTTTTTCGGTGATGCACTTTTCATCGTTATTTCGTCACATGAACATGCTATATGATATATAGGTTTTATGAAAGGTGTTTGGATTACAGCATATGGTTTGCAATACGGTTTAACAAATCTTTGATCCGAATATGCATTAGGAACTGTAGGTTTGGTCAGAGTGCCTATTAGGCATTCATTAAGTTATACAACCAGTTCTGACAGGGCAGACATTAAGCCAACATATACATAGCATTCTTGTTTGTACATTAGTCAGAGTATTTAACATCATACAATATTTATTTGCTGACGCATTTTCACAGTTGGAATATCATTTGAAGTAGGCTAACCATAATGCGTCTACATGAAATGGGTGCAGTTAGGCAAATATGCAAAGTGCACAAAGTATATTATTTATAAGGGCTCACAGCCGTGCCTTAATTCGCCCCTCAACGGACTCTTTACATTAATTGTGTTTGTATAGTTACATTGAGTTATAAAATAATCCCTAAAAGTCTGTACTATTATTTGTAAGACTTTTTTCACTTCTTTTTTTTTTGTTTTTCTTTTTCGAAGTCTATGAGTTTATTTACGCAGACTATTCTCTTTTTGTTAACTTCTTATATATATATATATATATATATATATATATATATATATATATATATATATATATATATATATATATATATATATATATATATATATATATATATATATGTATATATATATATATATATATATATATATATATATATATATATATATATATGTATATACATATATATATATATATATATATATATATATATGTATATATATATATATATATATATATATATATATATATATATATAATATATATATATATATATATATATATATATATGTACACACACATATATACATATATACACACACACACACACACATATATATATATATATATATATATATATATATATATATATATATATATATATATATATATATATATATATATATATATATATATATACATATATATATATATATATATATATACATATATATATATATATATATATATATATATATATATATATATATATATATATATATATATATATATATATATATATATATATATATATATATATATATAAATGTATATATATATATATATATATATATATATGTATATATATATATATATATATATATATATATATATATATATATATATATATATATATATATATATATATATATATATATATATATATATATATATATATTAGAACTATCGCAATTCATAGTGCGTATCTTAAGCCTCAGTTAATCCATGATTACTAAAAACACGTTGATATGCCGTTTCAAGCAGGGACATGTTTCACCTTTTACAAAGTATCAGGATTAGGTCCCCTGAAACTAAGTGGATTCCCTATGTTGCTGTATTGACTACATAGTCCTCCCGGGTACCTACTGCATCGAAAGGTTGGGTCCCAAATGATTATATAGATCCTTCTGGTATTGGGAATAGGCCTACATTATTTACGTGAATGCAGATCTCTTGGTACTGCGAGTACCCAGTTGACAAGAACAGTGGAAAAACACATGTTTAATACATGTAACCTCCCTTACCTCGTACTCGCACTCGTAAACGAGGTGGCTCAACATATAGTCCATATGCTGAATGAGATTCAAATGTTTTTTTGGAATTGCATATGCTCATCTAATACCACTAAGATTGAAAATGTTATTGAATTGGAAGCATAATAAATGAAGTTAGAGAATATGTGTAAGGGACATTAATATAGAATGAGTCAAAACATTTTCAGGGACGTAATAGGTTTTATACCGGTAGGTAGATCAAAAGCAAGGCTCATTTGAAGTAGGAAACTGTTGCAATTCAGTTGAGATTCACATAGGAAGTAAGGTTGACAGGTACAGTGCATTTCCTAATCGGTGAATGTATTCATCACACAAAGGACGATGTTGTCCATAGAATTGTGATTTTAGTTGAGATTTTTATGGAAATTTGAAGTCGACTGGTACATGGCCTTTCCCATTAGGCGACTGTGTTCCCATTACGACCAACTACATTGTTAGTCAACTCACGTCAGCGTTAAACAAGTATATCGTGTTGCTAATGTCTTGAAAGCCAGCCCAAACGTATTTAGAAGGTAGTCACTGCGTCTATTGGCTCATCCAGACTGCAATGCATACACGTTAATTTCCAGGCACGAGGAAGCCCAGTGGTTGGTCTAGAGCATATGTAACATTGGACAACATTTGGAATCCCAACATGTTTTGATTAACTACATATGGATGACACAACTGGTGTATGTTTTTCTAGCATGTACTCTGAAACTGGACGCTGCTATTATGCATTGCTCACCCATACATGTGTGTTGGAAATGAGACAGCAGTATCCTTTTACAAGATTTCAAGGTACAATTTCAAATGCAGGTTGGTTTAGCAACCACATACTGGACAATGAGAGACTGATTCAGAATTGCTGTATACATATCAGCAAATGCTATACTTAAGATATTGCATTTTCAAATTATATTCTGACTAAACGTTAATAGTTTTATTTTGCAGGAATTTAAAAGCTAATCAAGGAAATTACATCTTTTTTCTATGCGTATTAATCATTTCATCTATATAAATTACTTCCTTTTCATTGTACATCAAATCTGTAATTCTCATATGTTTGATTTCCCATTCTTTTCAATGTTTTGTATTTATACGAGGGTTGTAAGAGGCAACAACATTTTCTCTTTAAATTTAAAGTTCTTGCGGGCGATTATAAATAAATTGGAATCTAAACAAGAAGTCTCTCCATATGTGCTTTTTTATGTTTGGTCGTGATATATCAATATACGAACAGCAGTATTTGAAAATATTATGGATTTTGTATTATACGGAAAAGGATTACCACCTTCGGAATATTTATAGAACTGTTTAAGGCTTCTGCTTAACTTCACGAGATTCTGTTCTGTATTTGTTAGGTAAGTCACCCCCATAAAAAGTTCTGAACAACTGATCGTTATTATTGAGGTACTTTTCATAAGGGATGGAAAGAGAGAGAGAGAGAGAGAGAGAGAGAGAGAGAGAGAGAGAGAGAGAGAGAGAGAGAGAGAGAGAGCAGAGATTGTGTTATTTTGGATAAAAAAAACTTTCCATCAACGTACTTTTACCCGGTGAAGTTCGGGTACAATATTTGAAGAGGATTTTAATATTTGAAATCATGTTATTCAGGTTTAATTGCGTAATATTGGACATATCTAAAACGACGTTAGATGTGATAGTCAAGGATTCAAATTCATGTCTCCAAATTAGGTTCGAATCTGGGCAAGGCATTAGTCATAGTACCATATTTGACTAATCACATGGGCCTGCCAATAACTGCATAATCATAAAATGTCCAATAGGCCTTTTACTGCTTTCTTAATCCAAGCCAATAGTTTAGCGCGTAGGTTTGGGTTATTAGACAAACCCTGTACTAAGTGAGCATTATCGCAAGTTTGGCAAGGTCAGTTATATGTAATCAATCTGGTACGAGAGGCTTGAAGGCAATACAATGACAGATCGATAGTCCTGATTGAATTGATCTAGCCTTAGGCTATTGGCTTTCATTACCCGCTGAGCGCATTGTGGAAGAGCGACTCCTATCTGGCGAAATTATACGCATATGTGCACAGCCTCTGAAGGATTACCCACATAAGCCATGGGTGTACGTATGATAAGCAAAAGGGAATCACAAACATGAAGAAAACACACTAATCATAAGATACCAATCTACACATTCTTAACTAGAATGATGTTATAGATGACATTTCTCGGGAGCAATAGTAATATTGATCTAAAATAATGCTCACAAGCTGGATAAGATAGGACAAAAATAGTATAAGAATTTAGCTACAGTACCGACATTTAATTCCTGCCCTAAATGCGTTGGCACCGATTGCCACCAAGTTTCCTGGACATGGATGTATGGATGACCTCACAACTGAATGTAGCTTTGATCCGCAACCTACGTGGGTTACATCGGTGTGCATGGCCAACTTTTTGACATGTATCCAAGGGTGTTCGTACAACTAGGCACTGGTAGACGTTCGGTCGACTGGTGCAGGATTTAAATGTCTTTACTGTACTTGGTATGATTAAAATAAACGCATTCCCTTTGAAGTTTGACTTTCCTATTGGTGGTGTGTCAAAATAGTTGGGATTTGAATGAGAATTAATAAGTGAACGCCCAATTTTGCGTCATCTCAGGTTTCTATCACTATAACACATGTATGGCTTCCACGGATAAGTCTTAACATGGTAGAAAAAGTGACGATAAACCACATTTTAAAACACTAGCATGAATAACTGGTAGTGTTAAAACTACTCAATGGGAGAATATGACCTAGTTTTCACCGTGTCACTGCGGTAGGTCCCTGCTATTTATCTTTTGTTTTCTGATTGAGAGGTTGATAAGCCGTATGTGTATCAATGACTGAATAGGTTTCTTCGTGTGTTTGTTTGAGGTATTTGGCCGCTCTCTATACCTGGAACCATATCATACCAGGAGAGATCATGCTCGTGGGCAGGAACAAATGTAACTAATCGAAATGTGTAGAAGGTACCAAACTAGTAGATTACCGTAGAGAAATCTCCTTTATGCGAAATGATGTGTAAATTTCGCATGCAGGACAAAAGAACAGTAGAGTCAGATGCCGATTCAGAGTATTATGAGATTTAAGATTTAATTTATATATATATATATATATATATATATATATATATATATATATATATATATATTATATATATGTATATATAAAGCGTTCGCAGTGAGTAGACTTCGAATGTTTCCAAACATTTTTAAGAATACGTCCAAACAGGTAGAGTGGTGTCATAGTAAACTGGTCCATTTGAAACATAGCTAAGAAATTAGCTCAGAGACTCATGGCTTTTTGCAACCACGCAGATCATTTACATGTTAAAATGGCAGTCTCCTGATTAAGGGCAATATGTGAGGCACCAATATAGTTGTAACCACTGCATTAAGCAGCCATTATCCAATAGTATTACCTAATAATGGAGCCTTCCTGATGGATTCAGATACGGATTACGACTCATTCAGACACTAAGTATACTACTGGCATAAAGGCTATAAGTCGGCCATTTCCCTAGATTATTCTGATTATTCTTAAGACTAACTTAAACAGGAGCTGGTGAACAGCATGATATATGTATATATATATATATATATATATATATATATATATATATATATATATATATATATATATATATATATATATGTATGTATGTATGTATGTATGTATGTATGTATGTATGTATATATATATATATATATATATATATATATATATATATATATATATATATATATATATATATATATATGTGTGTGTGCATGTGTGTGTATATGTGTGCATGTATTTATGTGTGTTCTTATTCATCTTTTCCAGCAATATAACAACCAAAGTACTCTTTCTATATAAAAAATAGCTTTCATGAATAGAGGTTCATATGAATATCTCAATGGATACGGAAGCAACGTATCGCACTTGCACGTCTTCAGTATATACGCCTGACAGAACTCATGACAAATGAGCGCCCCGACTGGCTCGATATATCCTGTTAGGTTTGTGATCGAATCATTCACGACCATCCATTATAATATGTATGATAAGAGTGCATAGACCCCTAGTGATCAGAATGTAGGGACACAATGTCAGTGCTACATGGGGATTTATCTATGTATTAATGCACCGTGGCAAAACAACCCATCAGTTGTCTCCTCCCAAGACATAGGTTATTGACATCTTCCGCTACAGGGCTGTAGAGACTGAGTTAGAACTCGGCACCTTGTGTTCTGGGGGGAGGGGATGATATAATAGGCTGTTCTCTACGTGACAGCCCCAAGGATGCCCAAAGCATTACACAGCTCATCGCTATCTTCCTCTCCCCTCCCCTTATTGTCTTCCGTCACTTTCAACCTGAGACACAATCACTCACTTCAGGGAGCTTACTATGGAACATCTTGTCCTGTCCAGCCATATCCATACTGATACTTCATGTACACGTGATACTACTTTAAGTTCATACGTACTAAGCTAGTAATGTGGTTTAAGCAATCAAATTTCCATTTTTTCCGATTGCGCATATTTTAAACGATAAATTAATAAATGTATTATTTGTTACAAGAAATTCTAGTGCGAAAAGGGTAGATTCAAGACAAGATATCAATTTCTATAATGCTTACGTTTGAGGGGTTCGGTTATTAAGGAAAAGAGAACATCGCAAAATGTACTTTATCCAAATGATTGGTTTTGAGAGATGATAAATGTTTGGATGAAAAGCGAGATACATTAACACTTGCTGATCGCAACGGAAGATCAGCTGTGGAGGAGTGGTCGCGGACTAGAAAAGGTGCAAATGTCAAACACTGAAGGCAACAACAAGGTGTAAGAGCAATTTATTTGGCCCTGCTGTGCGCTCAGGTGGCGTGGGCGTTAATCTATTCACATCCCGAGGAGCAATTTTAGACTCCTTTTTGCCATTAATAAGGTGCCCCCGTGGAAGCAGCACAGTAGATCACCGCGGCTCCTCTGACGCACTTCTTGTAGTGGATTCCCAGCTCAGCTTCCTGATTAGCCGTGTTACTGGACCAGCTACCAGCAACACTCAGATCAGGCCAAACAGGATAAACAGGGTCTTGCTTCTCGCTGCTCCCTCTCTCCTTATCTCTTTTTATTTTTTATATTATGAGAATGGTATTGGTATGTCCTCATCTATTTTCTTTTTATGAGAAGGGTATTGGTATCTCCTCATCTATTTTCCTTTTTATGGGAAGGGTATTGGTCTCTCTCCCTATCTCTTTTCCTTTTTATGAGAAAGGTATTGGTCTCTCCTCATCTATTTTCCTTTTTATGGGAAGGGTATTGGTCTCTCCCTATCTCTGTTCCTTTTTATGATATGAGTGTAGGGATCTCCCTTTTTATAAGAGGAGTATGGACCTCTCCTTATCTCGTTTTCTTTTACGGGGACGTTATGAGCTAAGCCAGCCTAGAATGCATTCCTTGTATATCAGAGACGTCAATCACAGGGTTGGTATTCGCTGACAATGACAGTGTTTCTTGCTCTTAGTGACCCACACATCCTGAATATTGACCTGTATATCCTGAATATTGACCTTCGTATTCTGAACATAGCTATATCGTCCGCTTCAATAAGTGTTATGTCATAAAACGACAAGCAGTCTTTTATGGAGTACAAGGCAAAACGTATATCCTATCTTATATCCCTGCCTTTCGATCGGCACGAATAAGCGGTGGAGGATAGACGTTGCCATTTGTAAAAATAGTTGGCACTACTACTGCCATGGCCTACCAATTTGCAAAGCAGAGTTTATTAAGAAGTTAACAAAGGATTATTCCTGATATAATGATTCAATGGGTCAATAAAACTTATGTATTTAGAAAAATATCTGGTAGATCGCATTCGACACTTATGTTATGATATAATGGCTATTGTGCATTGCTACTAAAAAGTTGCTGGAGGTTTAGATCTAAAATAGTATATACTTTAAAACCACATTGTAACTGCATATACGTATACGTATTTGACAGTAATGCACAGCACTAAATTACCTCGCCCTACTAAATTTGATTTGGGGTGAGTTTGGTGGAAATGAAAGCCTAAACCGGCTTGTACCAAAATACTCTTTTTGCACTTGAAAAGCAAATCTGCTGGAGAGCTTGGTACGATACCCTCTACTCTAGGTTTATCGAATCGCTGCTCAGGATTATCGAGTAGTAACAACGTACCTGGCAACCTCATGGTGAAATACTATGTTAGTATCAAGTTGAAAATGACACGCAGAGTAACATGATTAGGATAATACCTTAACATCTAGGCATACTTGATTGTGTTACCGCATACAGTTCACGATGAAATAATAGATAACAATAATACGAAGATGTCCGTATTCGTACCTAATACTTTCTTGTACTCAAAAACGAATTGTATAAGAAAACGGAGACGACGTCGATGGGTTCAAGATATCCTATCACAATTTGGCACCATTATCGAAGAACTTTCTGTACTTGCAAAGGTCGAATGACACACAGCCTCAACTAAAATGGTCAGCATACAATATTTGTATCTTAATCCAATACTTTCTCTAGAGTTATTATAAAAATGATCCGGGTAAAATTGAGTTTGCCAGTGCCTGGTTGTACAAATACCCAAGAATAATATATCGAAAAAGAAGCCAAGCGCATCCATGACCCTCGTAACTTGCGAATGAAAGTTACGTTCAGCTGTCAAGTCATCCATGCATCCATGCAAACGAAAACTGGGTAGCAACCCAGTCGTGTACTAAATGTCGCCACTGTGTACCGAAGGAGGTCATTTTTTGTGCGTTCATTTTGAATACTAGCCGAGTGTATATCAACCGCGTCACCTACGACTGACTATATGTGATTTGTGTTGATACCTATTACCATGCACTTGTCTAAAACAGAATTGCATTTTGAAAATGCATTAAACGAAAAGCGATGAGAAGGTAACTTATTGGCAGTGGGACGATGTATTGTAAAGCTTATAAATGCATAGGCCTATGACGAGTGCGTCAAAGGGCAGGACGCTATTTAACTTGCGTGCGGAGTGAACCAACAAAGAAATGCAATTCCACCCAGGAGACTATCTTCATGTAACACAGCCAGTGCCTACAGTCAATTACGTCAGCTAACTGCCTGCCCTTCGCTACGTGACCTGATCCCCCCAGCTCCCGCGAGATAAGGCGAGACTTATTCCTGGGCTAATAGGATCATGCAATGACTTTTCGAGCGACACTTTTTTCATCGCGGCTATTCTATCATATTTTTCCTCGTTTTTTATTTTCAATTCAGAGATCAATAACATCTGGTTCTGAACGAACAGTGCTGGGCATCATTAACAAGGTCAACACTATCTGATATTTCAAAAAGGTTTGTCGTGACCTAGGTAACATTATACCCAATAGTGTTCATGTTTCAGTGATTTTCCCGACTCGTTAATAATAAATGAGTTGTATTCAAATCCATTGCCTTTTTCTTCTGCAGGGTGAATAAATTCATCATTGTTCCTAAATGGATGACATTTTGTATTTCGTCCTTGCCCCTATGGTACCTAACTGACATTTTGTCAAATAAAGAGACCACAAAAATGTATTCGTAGACAATTAACACCGAATAAATGAGCCGGAAAATGATGTTTTAAATGCCGGTTGTTTAGAAATGCACATGTTTGAAATTTCCACTCAACACTTTACGTGTTTATATATTTTTTGCATAATTCGCCACGCACGTGACACTCTATTGGACGTCACGTGACATTCACGTGGACGTCACGTGACATTCACGGAAACATTCAATTAAGAATGTTAAATGTGGCCACACAATTAGATTCAAGTAAGTATAATCAGAGAGATTTGTCTTGCTGTAGCTTGGTGATACAAACTCACCTTGAACTAGAAAGGATAAGACATTTGGAATTGGAATTTCGTTCACATTTTCCTGCGACATAGAGGCAAAATCATGCCTTGTCAGCTGTAAATAGTAGGGGAATTCGGAGAAACCGGGGAAAACAAAAGTCGAACCCTAAGTCTCTGGCGACTTTCTCCCATGCCCGGTAGATATTAACATTCAAGTTCTTCCTTTGCGAACTCACAACTCCTTAACTATTAAGCAGGCAAATGAAGCGTACATATGGCATGAAATAGGGTCTAAAAGGTGTGAGTCAGGTTAGAGGTTGCTATAGAATACGAGCGTGAATTGGATTTTTTCTTCTTTTTTCTTTACTGAACAGGTTATATCTAGCGTCTTACAGATTTTTGTCCAAGATGTAACAATTTTTGAAACAAAAAACTCACATGCATCATATTTTACAAATGAAAGTAAACAGGATGTCACTGTATTCCATGTAAAATCGCGGAACCGAAAACAGACTCATTTTAACTGTAGTGATATTTACAGGAATTGTGCAGTCATTCTCCTGTTGGAGGTGTCGACCGCGCCTGCGCCCGCCCACGACATCGCGATCAGTTAACTGGCTCTAGAAAGAAATAAAATGTATTTTTGAATGATATTTCGAAACAAAAGAAATTAAGTGGTTAGATGAAAGTAATGTTTTAACTCTTTAGACAAAATTGAAAATGTACGTATGGATGCCTGGAATTGGATGTAAATACATGCCTTTTATAACCAAATTCAAAGCCAGCCTTGGGTGAAGCCCCCGTCAAAGGATTTTGAAAATTGCTAAGCTTAAATTTATAAGCCAACACGGTTTCTCTTATATAATGCAGAACTAAGGTAGTTTTTGACTTGAATGAAAAAAAGAAAATGAGCTCGCGTCACTGTAGGCAAAAAACATGTTTATGCGATCTTGCGTCAGATTTGGCTATTACCCTTTATACCGTGCCGCAACATATAGATCCTCTAAATGTTGGGATAGGATAAGCTTAAATAAGCATTTGTATTTGAGACCACGTTATCAAAAACATATATCACAATACTAGCAAATTACTTTAAGCTAGTTTACTTTTATGATGGAACATAGCACACCTCTGTATAAAGACAACCATTTCAGGAGTATTGAATTATCCCCCCCCCCCCCCCCAACCCCACTCAGTGCCGCCAACCTTTTGTGGGAAAACATTTCCCCCTATTCCATATAAATCTAGAGCGTACAAATGGTCTTCAACATATGGAAATATGTTGAAATATTTTGAGAAAAGGGCGATAATTTGGAGATGAGAAAGATTTTTAGCATGTCATGTTTAACTTTCTTTAATTTCAGTATCTTTAAAACTCTACCCAGATTGATAAGCACGCAGCACTACAGATGCAAATGGTTGAAGTAACTCATCGATCAATTTACTACAAACCAACCAACCAACAATACTCCCAATGCCCGTTATCAATCGACCGAAAGCTTTGTGTGAGCGCCTGGATGGTTATGCGTTCGGTAAATACCCCTGTCCCAATAACCATTATAATGTCTTTGAAACCAGAGCTCCCTTTGTAACTATGGCACTTGAGGGGTAAGTTGCTCAAAGCCATTCCAGAGCCAATTTCTGCGCGACCATTGTGTAGTAATTGTTTATTAATCCGAACGCATCTTGAGGGCCAGTTTGTCTAAATGAAGCTGCGCCTCGATAAAACCGGATTATCCGAGGAAAGCACATCAGCCCGCTTCTTTCTTAAACGAGAGGTTATCGCCGTTTTATCCTTTTGAATGCGAGCCTCGCGTGTTTTTTTTTTATCTTATCCGTAACGCCAACAGCGATAACGAGCTCTTCGTAAGAACATCCCGTGCCAACTAGGGTCACCCAAAGATCGAGAGAGAGGAGTCCTTAATGACTGTTTGCTCCTTAAAAGGCGGATCTTTTCAAAACATGGTCGTTTATCGTCGAACCCTACATGTACAGACTCAAGGTCATTACTAAGATCATTAACACGTCGGAAATTTTAGAAACAATTTCTTAGGGTATCTTGATTTTAACATGTTGGAAATTTTGGAAATAATTTCATAGGGTATCTTGATTTTAACACGTCGGAAATTTTAGAAACAATTTCATAGGGTATCTAGATTTTTTAAGGAAACGTTTTTCTTTCTTTGTTTTTTTATGGGAGAAGCTAGCTTTGAACAAAATGTTTTCTTAAATTCAAGATGAGGCTTGAACATGCACGTGTTGCTAATTAAACTAGTACTTAAAACATAAACAGACAAGAACCACGCTTTGATCGCTGACCTTAAAGAAACGGCAAAACGGCCCCTTTCATCGTGCGGCTCAAAGCTTAAAGAAGGAGACGACTTCCGGCGCATTCAGTGAAGTTGTATTTACCTATTTACTCAACCGCATTCGAAAGCACGTGCGCAGATGGATTTTCGCGGAGGGATACATTGAAAGGTCACTCATTTATAAAGAAGCATCCCCACGTATCCTGAGTAGTCCACATAGCACCAGGAGTGTCCTGTGTCCTATCCCCAGACGATAAGGGAAGTAGCCCAGCCTTTACCCATTCATTCATACTCTTGAAATTGTCGTCTGGATCTATAACGCTTTTGACAAATAACTCTGGTATTAAATGATACTACACAAAATATTTGAAGGAGAGCTGTAAGTAGTGTTCTGATGAACATTCCTCCATCGAATATTTCCCAAACTATTATTTTGCCTGTAAGCTTTTACCGAAATTGTTAGGCCGTGTTTGGCCGTTGTGCGTATAAATGGGTGAGATTGATCCAAAAGAAGTTTCCATTTTGACATTTAGCCTGTGACTGCTAGTGGGTCAAGCTTAGTTAACTGCTTATGCGAAATGTGTGTTTCTTTTCGCAAGAACAGGTTGGATGTACATGTATGCCAGCGTGACTTATAACAGAAAATGTGTTGAAGGTTGATGTGTAATGTTATACACACAACTAGAAAGGATCGATATGTTGGCATTTAGACTTTATCAATGTCGTATATAAAAAGGTAACAAACTATTCCAGGCATGAGACATATGATATTGGACTCCAAAAAGCTTTTTATTCATAAACGCAATTGAATTGTTGTGCTTGTTAAGTGGGCTAAACTAATCTATATTAAAATGTGCCGACCACATCTATTAAGAGACCAACTCTACTAAGAGACCACATTTTCATTTTCAGTTTAAATAAAGGTATAAAGATATTCGGTTCATAGTCTTGTATCCACCGAAGTGCTCACACGACCTTCATCCCCTAGCAGGCCTGTACACACGGAAACCATTTCAAACCCCGAGGGTTATTCCAGAGCAGTTAGCAGCATATAGCGTACAAGCGCTAAGCTATGTTACAAATTTAATTAATATATATGTTGCTTTCTATATGTATTCAGTTTTGCTCTTACCTTGTTGGTTTCTACTTTATATATATTAATATTTGCAGTTTAAGACGTGTGTATACCTTGTAGAGGCAGATAGAGACTTGGTTATTAATTTAATATGAGAGAAACTTCTATAAGACCAAGAGTGTCAATAGATTTTTGCCTCACATTTATTTGTTCCAGTTTGTGAGTTTTGTTCAATTAAGAGTTACAACAGTTTTTGTACTTTGCTTTGAAAGTTGAATTGCTCATGTATGATTTTGTAATTTGAAATTACAGCAAATAAACATACTACTACTACTATGCCATATGCTAGGTACCCATTTTGCAGCTGGGTAGACTGGTAAATTACTCTCTATTAAGAGACCACCTGTCTCCTGTCTCCCTTTGGTGGTCTCTTAATACAGGTTTAATGGTATTCATTCAGATAGATATATCATAGATGCAGTTTATTTCTTTGATTTGTAGAGCCACATCATATGTTAAGATAATAAAATGGGTAAACATTCTGCAAATAGCATGCAGGAAATATTGCTCCCTTTGTGAAGGAAGACTGTGAAACAGAAGTCTATGATTGGTTTAGCGATGGAATATGTTTTCTCACTTCCTGATTTGAGACGACACGCAGAGACAAGAAATCTCATTAAATCGGATAGAACTCGTACAAGCTTCTTCGCTGAGTAACGCAAGATCTCACCGAAGCTAAATGTCTTAGCGTTGGCATTGCGACCACAGTAGCGTAAGCGGCTTCGGTCTTCTTGTGCGTAAAAAGCAAACATAGTCGCTTCAAGCAAGGCAACTGTTTTAATTGAATTCTTACGAATGGAGCATCACTGGGTATATCAATTCCTCGCAACACGGACGCTGTGACATTAAACCAACTTTAATTAGTTTAGCATGATAATACTACCATGATGCATTACATTCCCCATTTCAAGACGACACAAATAGGAATAAATGTGATTAACTTTGATAGCACCATTACTAGCTTATGTGCTGTAATATCTTCGAGGCCAGCTAAATTGTTTGCATGCACACATAATTGTGTTTTATTTTTCAGACAGTTTTTTACGCTACTCCGGTTGTTTCCTGTACGTGACGGCTTAATTGCGTTTATATCAAAAGAACATTAACCGTATTACTTCTAATTGACGACACGGGGACAGTAATTGGTTTAGCGCTACCGGACACCATTACACATTTCACTTTCCCATTTGAGAAGACACGACCGCACGAAATCTAATTTAAGCCGATGGAACCATTACCGCGTCTGCACGACACATTTTGATGCATTTTTGGATAATGTTAATTTAATGTTGGCATATAACCAGATATGTTGTATATACAGTGTCATAATGAAACGAAACGGTAGTAATTCTGGCATGGATGTGGGAGTCAATTGGAATTTCGAATTTCGTCCCTTTTCTACCATTTAGGCTAAATCGTGACTACCCAGATGTAATTGATGGTTGAAACCGGATTACACGACAGAACCCACCGCCTATCCCCAAGTCACTGTCAACTTTCCCACCTGCCCCTGCCATGATTAGACCCCTTTTAAAGGGTTAATTGGATTTCTGCTATTGGAACATTAGGTAACGTACCTTTGATACGAAAACAATTTATTCGAGTATGTAGTACATTTCACTAAATGCTCATTTTAGACAAAAATACGCTAGAAGTATTAATCATTGCCTTTTGCCTCTTAAAGTTTCTAATTGAGGAGAATGTACAAACATTTCCTTTGGAGATAAAAAGTAGATAAATTTGAGGAAACAACTTGATAAGAATATAAAAATCTCAAGGTCTTTTCATCTTCCACAGTATTTCCAATTGACCTGTTAAACAGCCACCTTGCACTCTCAGAAAGAGTGGGCGAAATTTGACTAAATGATTATTGCCTATCTGGCAGGCGAAATGCTAATTCTGATAGAACTGCTAATTATGTATAATTAGGTTGGTGAGTAATTTTGCCCGAATCAATTGCGTGGGTATTTGATAAGTGTGGCGGAATGAGAAGTTTGCTAATGTAAATGCAACAATTATCATTATCGTCATTAATGTGTATCCATATATATTTACTTTTAATTATGTCACGTTTATCATTCACATAGTTATGTCTGAGTAACAAATAAAAGAATACTTCACACCCCATCTTTCATTGTACTAAATCCTTTATACAATAGTTCAAATCTTAAGCAGAGTTAGATAGTCCATTCCTTAGCAAAATGACATGTGCCTTGATTACTAGTTTATGAAGGATAGAAGATTGGAAATGAATTGAAAATATTTTTGTGAAAGGCTATATGCGTTACTACTGGTGCTGCTTCAACTAAGAATCTTTTTACCATTTTATAGCAAAAGCCGCCTTTCACAATTGCACAACCACACATTAAATACTACGAAATAAATGAATATGTCAGTACCGAATAGACAGTATTGAGAGAAAGTATTGAGAGAAACCTGCTCATTATCTCTGTGTTATTGTAATTTGGCGATAAAACTAATGGTGGACACTGTAACCGTGGCCACTCGGGGTAGGTATTGTTATGTCATGGCATAACGTACACTTTGTTCTTTTTAAAGCTTAATTGCCAATTCGAAACAAGGGAAACAGGTCGTTGTCGGAATTTAGATTGACAAATCAGCTTAAAGTATCTATACCTGCTACTCCCCTAATCTAGTTGGCGCGGTCGCTAAGCGATTGAGGTAGTTCCTTACTTAATTGATATGCATACCATTTGTCTAATATAACATCATGGTGGCACCTTTAACTGTCAGACATTCACCCAGACGAACTTAAAGAGGTATTGAAGGCAGTTTGTATTCGTGAAGACACCCGGCCTAGGGGGGATAAGAATGATACATGTTTATGCCAGTATAATAGCCCTGGATTAACAGCGAAAGGTGGAGGTCACTTGACTCTTTCCTGCCCCAATAATAAAGAATGGCCAAACGGAGTCTGACAGGCCTTCCATTGGTATCGCCACTGTACGATAGATCTGTGGAATTTTGTATATATTTCTTGCCATATCAAGGCTATACAGTACAGACATTTAATTTCTGAACCAGTCAACCGGACGTCTGCCATTGGCTGATTTTACAAGCACATATGGTCAACATGTCGAAATATAAGCCAAGCACATCAATGACCCATATAGCTTGCGAATCAAAGCTTAATGTTCGCATGTGAGATCATCCATTCATCCATGCCCAGCAGGCAAGGTGGCAATCGGGCGTGTGGTGTATTTTGCCCGGGCGGCCTACACATTTAGTGCAGGAATTGAATGTCAGCACTGTATAGTGACCAGCTATTCGTTAATATTGGAGAAACAGAAATATCCGGGGAAAACTACCAACTTACGGCTTTTCACTGACAACTTTCTCACATGTCTCGAACAGAATTTGAGCCCGAGTAGATTAGATAGTAGTTAATATATTATATATACATATATATATATATATATATATATATATATATATATATATATATATATATATATATATATATATATATATATATATATATATATATATATGTGTGTGTGTGTGTGTGTGTATGTGTGTGTGTGTGTGTGTGTGTGTAAAGTGCTTGATAAAACTTTTAGAGATTTCTAGCAAACAACTAAAGTTTAGAGTTGTTGGACAATTGAAGACGTTTGCCATATTCAGCTTCTCCCCTTGGTTATGTAGCACTGAACTAAACGATCTAGTAGCTCCTGAGTTAGACAAGTGGAGGGGTTGCCGTTAAAATGGGTCAAATCCGCAAACAAGCTTGGATGATTTCAACGATGCACACAAGTCTCCTCTACTCTTAGTGGTATCTTATTGTTATGGCGTCTTAGATACTGAGCAGGAAGAGGGCGTATCGCTGCGAAGAAAACACACGACTGGGGAGTTTCAAAAGAGCCATACACCAATTCAAAACTGGGAAAGTGTTAATAAGAGGAATTTTTTGGAATTCGTTTTTCGACACTTTTTCGGCCATTATTACGGCTTAGACATGACCAGCTATTTGTAACTGTTGGAGGAAACAGGCGAAAACCACCGCCTAACCCCAAGTTACTGACAACTTTCTCACATGCCCCGGATGGGATTCGAACACGGACAGTGCTGAGAGATAACTAGCAGTTGGTGGTAGTTGTTAAGGAGAGGCAATTATAACATGATACATGTCGCAAAAGAAAAAAATATGTATGAAATAAAAGTTCTTTTAGAATGCTTCGCGTCATTTCATTGCTCAACCATCGTACATTTTGATTGTCGTAGGTATATCACTGTCGTATTCGTATGTAAAAGTTGATATACAACAGAAATCACCATTCTACAACATTTTTCATAAAATTATTTATACATATAACGCATAACATCCGGTTTTACAAATAATTATGTTTTTAATACGATCTTCAAATTACAAATTTATTTTATCATTCAAGATTTTTTAACGGAATTGTAATTCTCTGGAAAAAAAAGTGTACTCGCCAGACATAACATTCGGCACCACATTTTCTTCAGCCATATACATTACGTTAATAAACCCTGGACAAGGATAACTTCTCCGCATTTTATTGATCTTTAAAGTACAACCATACAGTTGGAATAACTATCACAAGAATAGCTTCCTCGGGAACGTTACCAACTCTGAAGTCTTGTGCATTGATAACTCCCAAAAGACGCAATTTTTACTCCCCACCGAGCACTCAGTACAATGTACCTAATTTCGCCCATTATGGTTTATTTAGTCAGATTTTGAGCATATCTGCAACTTGTTCCTTGGCAACGAACAGACATGATGAAAAGCAACCGTTGAAGGCGCTCACGCAATCGCCACTGCCTTTTGTTCAGAGAAAAATTACCATTTTCCGCCGGCAACAAATTGGGCTGAGAATAGGCGCCTGGTACCCCATAACGCAATAAGATTGCCATTATTCTGCTACCTCCCCAGTAAGAATACTCTCCGCTCAGACATTTCCATCATGGAGAATATTAGGCCCCCTCTTTCTCTTCATTAGCTTCCTAAAATAGAGGGGTTTATTCCGTATTCTTTAATCTAACGCTAGTTGGCAACGTGAGTTATGGTTTAGTATGCGCGCGTGTCTTGATATTCATCATGGTTGCCGTGAAACACCATCATAGGCCAATGGCCTTTCACTAGCGAGAGAAGAAAGGAAAGTCCATGAACAGTTGTGCCATTAAACAGAACACATAACTCATTCTGTATTAATTTCAATGGAGAGAAAAGCAGAGCAGGACAATATGAAATATGGATATTTATTATACCTCACGTGAAGATCGTAAGCCGTGATTGGCTAATGGAGGTTCAACAATTCCATGCCGTTGTGCTCACAAGGCAATGTGACAACCCCCCGGTTAATACTTTCCCCCTTCTCATGAAAGTTTCCCTTCCGCTGCTGGCGACGCCTAACGAGGAAAGTGCGAGTCATCAGTTATCTGTGACCTTGACTTCATCAAAACAGCAGACGGTCAATTTCCCCCACATCAGTGGTTTGATATGGTCGGCGAGAACTTTGATACTTTACCAGTGTGGGTTTTTTTCGGTACAACAAAACAAATATGACATCCCAGTGGGGGTAACGTGATGGAATGGATCCCCTCGGGAGGATGGTTTCCCAGGGCTTCGCTTTTCCCCCTCGGGTAAATCATCCTCCCTCGGACATCCATTCCATCAAGTAACTCCCACTGGGATGTCATATTTGTATAGTATTTAGTCAATCATTCAAAATATTTAGGAGGCGTGGAATCGATTTCGATTTTCTACCTACACGGCACGGGGCCAGCAACTGAGCTAATAAAACTATCAATACCGCAAAAGTTCATCGACCTCGGATTATATTTGGTAAAACTAGGTTGCATTTGTGTGTATGATAAAACCACAGTCACACAACATAAACACAAATAGCAACAGAGATAATGAAAAAATCGTATTACCACAACAATGCATCGACCTCTGATTAAATTTGGTAAAACTTACGTTGCATTTGCGTGTATACTAAAACAACTGTCACACAACAAACACACACATCTCTCTCTCTCTCTCTCTCTCTCTCTCTCTCTCTCTCTCTCTATATATATATATATATATATATATATATATATATATATATATATATATATATATATATATATATATATATATATATATATATATATATATATATATATATATATATATATATATATATACACACATAGGTGGTTTTGTTTGTTCATGATCATGTATGTACGTCGTGACGTGTCGCAATTGATTTTCTGTTCTGGAGAATGACACATAGCGAGTTCTTTGCTGAGCAGGCTTCTCTCACGTGACGCAGCAGGTGAGTGATACCAATGACCTAAACTAAATTGTGGTGTGTACATAGCACTGTTGCTATAGTAATCTAACACCGAAATAGTCGCATTCTATTCCAGTTTTAACATATGTTGTATTCGTAAGGCTTTATTGGTCTGTCCCACAGTGTTCTTCCCTAACATGGCTTATGCTGGAGAACCAGTTCATCACAAACTTATACTGTGGAGAACTACGTGTTGCACAATTACGTGTATATATGTATGTATGTGTGTGTGTGTACATGTATGTATGCATGTATGTGAGTATGCATGTGTGTATATGTGTGCGTATGTATGTACGTATTTATTGATGTAAGTGTGTGCGTATGTATGCATGCGGTTATGTATGTATGTGTATTTATGCGTGTGCGTTACGCACATAATGCATGTATGTATTTATTGATGTATGTGTGTGCGTATGTATGTATGTGTGTATACATTTACATATAATAGATAGATAGATAGATAGATAGAAAATTAAAAGTCGCCTTTCCTTATAGACGATTGTTGCAATGGTGCATTACGACTACAGTTTTTTTTCGTAATTTTCCATCACGCACCAAGTTTAAACCACCACTTGGTATTCACCTAACAGTAAGTCTATCTATCTTAAAGTCTAGTCGTCTATCTGTAGCTGCAGGCACAATGGCGACATTTGGAACATCTTTCCGCCTTTCCCACCGGACGCAATCAACGTATACTGAACGTGGATTGCATTTGTTCCTCCTTTCTCAGAAATCTTGGTTTCTACTTTTTTCCTTACCTTTTAATCTGCAATCATTTTACGAAAAGAATAAGTGATATGAACTACATTAGGGAGAAGAATATGTTCTAATTTCGGATACCAGTGAGTATCCTCTTTTCAAATTTTCGTTTCTTTCATTTAAGAGACGAAATAGTAGATTCTTGTCAGGCTATTTTCTGTATTCTTGTATTTTTTCTGTCCAGTTGTGCTGAGTCCCAGAACGTGTATGAATCTTCTGGCATTAAAGCTAAAGTGTATGTGCGGTTGAAAGTGTTGACCTTTAAGCCCACTTGCAACCGACAATTTAAAGAATTACTCGTCAAATAAAGCATGAAAGATGCTTGACGAAGGATACCTAATCAATAGAAAAAGCACCAGAGAATGAAACATCTTTCAAAATATCTCTTTACTATGCAGAAACTTTTACAAGTGCCAGACATCGTGCACTTTCCAGATATGAAATGGTTAATATCAAACAACGCATTCTATCGAGCAGTGGGACAAGAAACCAATATTTACAATCTTCTCTTTCCTAAAATATTTCAGGCAATCGATTGCGTAATGAATTGTGTGTAATACAGATGCTATAAATGGCCAAGCTAATTATTGTGCTATTCCAACAAGAAGTAATTACTCGCAATAAGAGTGCACATACACTCTTAGCAAACAGTACTCCATTAGGCATCTGTCACAGCCAAAATCAATTTACTATTACTTTTTCCATCTATGTGGCTCAAAGACATTTCGTTCTGAATAAAACAAACGTGCATTGCCCCATACCCACTACAGTAATTCCCATGCCGAATATCACCCTACGTCATCTCTAACTACAAATTGGCATAACTTAATATATTTGCTGCTTAGATAACTAACGTTATGGTGCCATTATAATCTTACCGTTATTCCCAAATTTCATACGTTGCGTTTTGAATAAAACATACAGGCACTGCCCCATACCTAGTGAAGTCCAGCTTTAACCTCTAAAATGGCATATCTTAACATATTTGCTGCTTATATTATGGTGTCGCTCCTTTACCGTTCTTCCAAAATACCATACGTTGCGTTCTGAATAAAACATACACACATTGTCCAATACCTAATGCAGTAAGATGTATTTCTATACTAATTATCGCCCTTCATGTGCGTCTGCTCTACCTCGTAAATTAGCATATCTAAATATTTTTGCTGCTAATATTATGTCATGCATTTACCGTTCTTCCAAAACATCATAAATTGCGTTCTGAATAAAATATACAGGAAATTGTCCCATACCTAATGCAGTAAGATGTAACTAGTAAATTAGCATATCTAAACATATATGCTGCTTGTGTTATGGTATCATACCTTAATATTTCTTCCAAATCATCATACGTTGCGTTCAGAATAAAACATACAGGCATAGCTCCATAACTTATGCAATAAGATGTATTTCTTTGCCAAATATCATCCTTAATGTATGTCATCTCTAACTCGTAAATTAGCGCATCTAAACATATTTGCTGCTCATATTATGGTGTCATAGAGTTCTGGCAAAACATACGCTGTATTAACAGTAGTACAAAAACATAGTAAAAGGGCGCGTACGTAGTATTGGCATTTCGTATGTTGATGGCTTTGCAAACTGCACTATTTTGAGAGGTAATACTTCCTATGATAAAAACAATTAATAATAAGTCAAATATCATTATATGGCATATTTGAAATAACTTTGAAGAACACGTATGCCCAAGGGTTAAGGTGGCTTGCATCTTATTTCACATACCGGAAATTTTCACGACCGGGCAACAAACAAATCGGTCAAACGGACTAGCGAGTAGGAAACTGACAGGATCTCTGACATGATTTTTTTTATCAGTGCACGTAATATACAACTGCAGGTTTAAAACCAGAGACGGGCGGGTACAGCGCATCTGCCACTCTTGGCTATGTGTGAACAGTACTATAAAGGTTATAAACTCTGAGTCTGTAGCTTAAAAAGTCTTACGGTCGCTGCTCAACGCATACTGTGGCTAGTCCAAGCCAATTTCGTTCGCAACTTTTCAACGCGTTTTTTGCAGTTCCCCAGTCGCTGATCCGACTCGCCAGCTATATATTGCATTAAACATGACAACTTCCATGAGCAATCGCATTTGGTATGCCATATTACCTGGCTGCCAATGTAGGCGAAAGCCAATTTGCCAAAGTTTGACGTCTCAGACAATGGGGCATATGTTCCAGTTCCGTGGTTCTAGCATAGGCCTTCTCTCCATGGTGCCTGTCGTTGTTCAGACAATTGAGCCAAAAGAACAATGGAGTTAGCAGACCCATGGGGTACTCAGAAGGAGATGTTGGAAATACTGTAAGCCTGTAAGCTGATATTGCCCTGATGAATAAAATCGCTGCTTAAATCATTCGCTTAATGGGGATATGATAGATATGTCATAATCTGAGAAAGTTGCATACTTCATTATGACATTTTATGACATTTTTTGATCTTTTAAGTTCCTAATAGTGTGAGCAGATGATTACCTTCAACTTGTATTTATGCTAATAGTGTCTATTTGGACTGCAGCACGTCTCGAATATATCTGTTTATGACAGCACTATTCTGAGATGTTGATGGAAGATTGTTTTCTTGGGCCAATTCACGAATTCCTTTTTGTTAAGGTATTGTTTATGAGACTGAAGGCTTATTTTAACAGACTTGTTTGTAGACTATATCTAATATATATATATATATATATATATATATATATATATATATATATATATATATATATATATATATATATATATATATATATATATATATATGGTTATATATTGCGTTTTCAGTAAGTGCAAAGCAATACACCAAACTAGCTTGTATATATATATATATATCTCCTTCTTCATTTTCCTTCCAGTATTCTGCACTGGTTGGCTTCTAATAATTGCAATATATTGACATTTCCCGCATATTATTAACAAAGAAAACACACCATCTCTATATATACATAGCCACACTGAAGTTAGTCGATAGAAAGGCAATTACTTTGCAACTCGTAAACATATTACACGAGTCTATATAAACTAAAAAACCTATACCATAAAACAAAAACATTTATACATGGTCTATACCAGCCTGTATTACTTAATGTGTTTTGGTATTGTCTGCATGCAGTATCAGAAACATATTATAGCGTATTTCCTCGGTTGAGGTAGTTTGAATGACTACGGAGAATAGATCTAGTCATACGGACATTGAATGTGATCGGAGTAAACGCTTACGATGTTGCTGCTTGGGTGAATACCTTTTACGAAGTTAGCCATTCGAATAGAAGTGCGAGAATTCTTTTGAGTTTCCTTGTCTGCCTTGTCAAAAGTGAGTTGGGGCCAATTTGCTTATCACGTGGCCTAGGATCAGTAGCACGGATCAGCCTTTGAGTCTGAAATGAGTATTTATTGGCGTCTGTTATGACAAACATCTGTGGCTAAATGGATTATGTGATAAGACCTTTGAGGCGTTCTTATCGCTTATGAGTGCCCCGGCCACGCGGAAGCCTTTCTGGAACGGAGAAAGCAGACCAGGTACGGTAAACTCCCCGGCGGACGTGACGCACTCTCGGTCTGCCCCGAGAGCTGGGATGCAAGGTCGGCATAGAGTTGTGGAACAGCAGCACATAAACACCCTAGTTAGGATGATGTGAATCTAATACTGTTGCTTGATCTCGACCTGGATAGTTGGAGACGTGTTCACGTGCAAATCTGTTATTATGTGCTATATTGCCAGTCGTATTACCATTTAAAGGCGTCCTGGAAGGGCGTCGCCCAATGGTCGTAATTTACATTCGTGTTCACTTGTATGGGATTCGTGTCTTGTTCATCTATACATAATCCTATTCTTCTGTATGAACCCCGAGTAGACTTTGTGTACATGCATGTCGTATTATAGCGTTTGTGTTTAGTTTTACCCTATTAATGTATTGTTCTGTCGTATGACATTCGTGTTTAAACGTATGAAATTCCGTATGGAAATCTCGTTCATTCGTATGCATACCGTATGGTCGTCGTATAAGGCTCGTGTTGGGTCGTAGAGTTCCTATGTGGTACGCTTCTTAAATGCATAATTTGCATAATTATACATGGTTGTGGGGATGTTTTAAAAAGAAAGTCTGGTTCATTCTTTTGTGTTTAGCCTCTGGACAGGATCTGCACTTGGACAGGAATATTACCGTCTAATGCTAGTGCTTGATATATATACATATATATATATATATATATATATACATATATATATATACTAGAAAAGTACCCGTCCTGCGGACGGAAACCGTGAAATATCTTATAACGACATACATATCAGAGCACCCAGATATCTCTGACACCACACATTTAGGGTCACCTAACCTATGTATCAATAATTCAAGAAGAAACAGATATACCATCGACAAATAAGATCAAGGTTTATCATACCGGCTGTAATAAGAATATAGTGCTGTGTATGTTCATGATATCACTGATATATCTAATTATAATCATTTCCACTCAAAACTATTTTCAAAGTGAAAGTATGGCGTAACATATGTCATTTGTACATCTATCTGTCTGTCTGTCCGAATGTCCCTCTCCCCCCCCCTCTCTCTCTCTCTCTCTCTCTCTCTCTCTCTCTCTCTCTCTCTCTTTCTCTGTATCTCTCCCTGCCCCCCGTATCTCTCTCGCTGTATGTCTCTCTCATTGTATCTCTCTCCCCCCTCTCTCGCTCGTATCTCTCTCTCGTTGTATCTCTCTCTCTGTATCGATTTCCCTGCCCCTCACTCTCGCTTGTATCTCTCTCATTGTATCTCTCTCTCTCGCTCTCATTGTATCTCTCTCTGTATCTCTCTCCCTCCCCCGCTCTCTCTTTGTATCTCTCTCTCCCTCCCTTCTGTCTCGTTCTCTGTCTCGCTCTCTGTCTCTCCCTCCCCTCTCTCTCGTTCTCTGTATCGCTGTCTGTCTCTCTGTCTCTCCCTCGTCACACCTGAACACACGTTCCTTAGTCCTACAGTACATGCACTGAGCGCTTGCTATTTTGAGTCTCAGGTGCCACCTCCCGGACTGGCACACATCGTCTTTACAGCAGAAGGGCTGAGAGATGGTTACAAAGTATCATCTATTTCACATTGATACTTGTTTCCGATCTATCGAGTTTGCTATTTTCTATTGAAATACCTACATAAAAAGTTTTTTTAAACTTTTTAACAGCTGCAATTTAAAATGTTTATATCAAACTGACCTTTCATTTTCTTTAAACTGAGAAAGTGCAATGGTTAATACAAAATACTGTTTTAAATTACATGTAAACCCACCATATATTGAGGCAATATCACCTTATCATTTCACCATCTTCAATGAAATCCAAGTTATCCATCTATCCCCGAATATCCTGTTTTTATCTCATTCTCCTAAGATTCTCCTCTTCCTTATCAATGGCGAAGAGAACAGTCAAAGTTAAACTGCCGTCTGTATGCCCTAGACGTCATTCAAACCCTGTCCTGTTTGTTCCACTTAAGCCTTATGTTCTCGTTGCGTCGGGCTCGACCCCCTCGCAAATAAAACCGCAGGCACACCAGTGGGTGTTGTGGTTAGGGCCTCATTGTTCGCAGCTATTTTGGGGTGGCTTGCCTATTAACTTGGTTTCAACCTGATCAGGTGCACATGTTCTCCTCAACGGACCTCCCGGGGAGATATGCAGTTCTAAAAATCATCATCAAGAGCACATTTTTGTTTAACTTTTTGAAATTTGTTTACGTTAAAAACCATATGTCACACTCGGATATCCGTAAGACCACACATTGAATGCCACCTAACCCTAACCTATGTATCAATAATTCAAGAAACTTGGCATATAGATATACCATTTCATAAATAAGATCATGGGTTATTAAACCGGCTGTAATAAAAGATGGGACATTTATGATTTCACTGATACATATAATCTTAATCATTTCTACTCAAAACTATTTTCAAAGTTAGAGTATGGCGTAATATATCATTTCTCTCTCTCTCTCTCTCTGTATACATATATATATATATATATATATATATATATATATATATATATATATATATATATATATATATATATATATATATATATATATATATATATATATATATATATATATATATATATATATATATATATATATATATATGTATATATGAATAGATACTTGTATTTGATCCATCTATTTTTATATAAATGTTTATCGAAGTTGCTATATAAAAAGGGTTTATAACATTTTAGTGGCTGTATTTAAGAACTTTTTTCAAACGGACCTTTCATTTTCCGAAAAGTGTGGTAACGGCTTGAGGTAGTTCTAAGTTTATAAAGACATTAAATTTCGTCACAATTTTCAAGTTCTTTTCATAATGATCATTTTCAAATGGTTACTATTTGAGCCCGCGTAGCCTATATACTGGTTGTCTGAAAAACATTTTTTGAACTATAGAAAAGTCCAGATTTTTCTTAAGCTCAAATATGCATGTTACTCATGCGCCACCGTAGTATGCTGCACTGTCTGGGTTTGTTCGACGAATCTCCGTCGAAGCACTCTGCCCTTGTTTGTGTTTTGCCCCATGGGATTTGTCCCTAAGCACCCATGCAGGCAATGTCCAGGGTCTCCATGGCGCCTCAACCCGTTCTGTACATGCTCTTGATTTAATCACCCGGGTAGGCTTAACGCTACTACAGTCAGCGCACTTCTGCCACCGTACAACGAACAAAGTTCGTGCAGTGTAACCCCACTGTGGAAGCAGAAGTTTGATATCGGTAGTACCAATTACGCCGGGTGGTCATACCAAACCCGGCCGCGCTCGAGATTGAGAAATCAGCATCAAAAGCACCTTTTTGTAAATCATTTTGAAATCTATTTACACTAAGAACCATCTAGATACACTCGTCCACCAAACTGCCAACTCAGAATTAGGCAAACAGGCGCGGCAACGGAGATCATGCGTTTCAAAGGATTGGGCCTCCTCTCTTATAATATAGATATATATATATATATATATATATATATATATATATATATATATATATATATATATATATATATATATATATATATACATATATATATATATATATATATGTATATATACAATACTGAGGATTGTTTTACCTAAGTTATATACCGGCTTTTTCCATGAAAATATCGTCTGGATATATCGTATCTTTGCATTAGCTGTCGAATAAAGCATGACCCTTTGAAATATTTCGAGAAAAGCTGTTGCTTAAGCTTTGACCAACATTTCACATTCGATTAGTTATGATAAGATAATCTGTCCGAGCCATATGATCAAATTCTAATCAGTTCTCAAGGTTATTGTGTTGTGCTAAAGGCTTTAATGGGTTAATACATGGCCATATTTATCCCATTAATTGCCTATACAGTCTGGAAAATGCGCCTGCACTGTAGGACCATAATTATACAATACTTTACCATGTTTGCCAGCCATATAATATCATTATCGATTTACATACAGCAATACCATGTAATGTAATTGCATTAACACATAACATAAATCCATTTCTGAGCACATTGCGGGTGGTAGAAGTCGAATAGGGCTCCATTGTATATTCATTGATAGGGAAATGTTCAAGTGGGTCCATTTCCGGAGGGGGTCTGTTTTCAGCAAAATTGGCTAGAACGGAAATCGATACCCTGAACACTGAACCAGACAATCAGAGTTTATTCTTGGACTGAGTGACCACTTTGGAAAAGAGTAAACTGCCTATAACCCTTCTTAGCACGG